>CM056058.1:2894151-3224151 GCA_029574335.1 Rana kukunoris
GGCCGATATTCTTCTACATATTGTATAATAAAAATCGCAATAAGTGTATATTGATTGGTTTGCGCAAAAGTTATAGCGTCTCAGAAATAGGGGATAGTTTTATGGCATTTATATTATTATTATTTTTTTACTAGTAATGTCAGCGATCTGCGATTTTTATCGGGACTGCGACATTGCGGCAGACACATCGGAAACTTTTGACACATTTTTGGGACCATTCACATTTATACAGCGATCGGTGCTATAAAAATGCACTGATTACTGTAAAAATGTCACTGGCAGGGAAGGAGTTATGGGGCGATCAAGGGGT
Source organism: Rana kukunoris (assembly GCA_029574335.1). Lineage (NCBI taxonomy): Eukaryota > Metazoa > Chordata > Amphibia > Anura > Ranidae > Rana > Rana kukunoris. Next base: position 2,894,462 of record CM056058.1, read on the forward strand.
TAATTGTGTTCCGTAGGTGTGACCCATTTTCAGCAGAGAGTGCTCTCTGCTGACGTCACTGGAATCAGTCCAGGCACCGTCTCATCCCGACAATAAAGTCTGGATCCGACAGCAGGGCCGCTGATAAGGGGGGTGGACACCAGCCCTCCTGTAGGGGGTCCGGGCACACAGTGGGGCCCAACAAGCAGGGGGAATTAGTGTGGTCGGGCAGAGGGGCAATTAAAGAAGGATGCCCTATGCGGCTCTCTACAGCAGCTGAAAGACAGTTTCTCCCCCCCCTTCCGGCTTTCAGCTGCTGCAAGGAGAGACATAGACACAGGAGATCATTCCTGTAATTGCTTCCGTCACACCAATCTCCCTCCCTGTTCTGCCTGCTTCTGATCTTGGCAGCTGAAAGCCGGTTTCTCTCCCTCCTGTTGGCTTTCAGCTGCTGCAGGGAGAGACACAGACACAGGGAATTGTTCCTGTAATTGCTTCCCCGACACAGATCCCCCTCCCTGTTTTGCCTGCTTCTGATCTCCCAACCCCTACGTACCTCTCTGTCACTGTGCCACCCCCCCCCCCCCCACAGCACTGCAGGCTTCCCTGTCCTGTAAGAAATAACAAATTGTAAGAAAAAATATAATTAAACATTGTAATAAATAACTGCTCTCTAACTCCCTTGTTACCTCCTCCCACGATCACCTACAGGACTTCACTAGAGCCTCTCCCATCCTCTGGAACTCCTTGCTACCCCTGTATGTCCGATCAGCCCCTACCCTGTCTACCTTTAGGAGATCCCTGAAAACTCATTTATTCAGGGAAGCCTATCCCACACCCACCTAACAACTGTCCCTGAGCTACCCCCATAATATCACCCCCCGCAGCTATTACCTTTTTTTTTACCACCCCCCCTCCCTATAGTATTTAAGATCCATGAGCAGGGCCTCCTGTACTTTCTGTATTGAACTGTATTGTAATAGTGCTGTCAGACCCTTTATATTGTAAAGCACTGTGCAAACTGTTGGCATTATATAAATCGTGTATGATAATAATAATAAGATAATAGCAATATATAATCCATATAACATTTCTGATATGGTTATCATTATCAATTATAGTGTGATGATTATAATAATTATATTATTTATAATAGTTTTCAAATACTTTTTTATTATAATTTATAATCAATGGGCCAGATTCAGGTACATTGGAGCATTTTTTTGACCAGCGTAGCGCACCTCCTTTACGTTAGACCGGCGCAATGTAGAGGCGCAATCGCCGTATTCTCGTAGTATTTGTGCAGAAATTAGCGCCGGAGTAACGTTAATTCCGAGGTGTAAGGCGGAGTAATACAAATTGGGAAGGACGTGGGCGTGTTACATTGAAATGAGCCGTGACCCCATGCAAATGAAGGGCCGGTTGGCTCGCGCATGCGCACATGAAGCAGACCATGGTCAGCACCTCTGTGCGCATGCTCACAACTCGGGAACGGCGCAATCAGTGAAATTGGAAGTGGACCCGGGCAACTTAGTGAACTACGCAAACATCATAAATAGACAGACACAAACGCACTTCCTTTGCAAAAGTACATCCCTTTGTATCCCTTCCTATACAGCAAGGTGCTTTTGTTCTGTTGTTTGTTGCGTTGTGACTTGTCTTTGTGATATTTGTTGACTGTTTGATCTAGTGTTTTGTAGAAGATATTTGAAAGTGTTTTTTGGTGACTGCTTCTGAGACTTTTTGGTTGATAGATTTTGTTTGTTTGTTTTGTTGCTTGATTTTTCCTGCTTGTTTTTGTGAGTGATTTTTGTTGATTGTTTGGGAGAGAGTTGTTGTATGAGTATGACTGAGAGGAAGCGGAAGAGCAATTTTTCTTTGGGGGAGAAACGAATTATTGCCCGGGCCATTACCCAATATGGGCGTTTCCTCCACGGCCCGGAGAGTGCCAACACCACCCCGGCCAGGAAGAAGGAGATTTTGCAGAACATTACTGACCAGGTAAATGCATTGGGGGGGGGGGGGGAGACCCGGACACACGAGGGGATCATCAAGAAAATCAATGACCTCCGGCGCGTGGTCCGCAAGAAGCTGGCCAAAATGGCAGCCCATGCCAGGGGCACTGGAGGGGGCCCACCATGCCCTGTTAGGGTGACAGTGGAGGAGCGTGCGGTGGCCCAGACCTTTAATAGGCAACAAGTTGAGGGCCTGCCTGGCTTTGACTCCAGTCATGAAGGCGTGATGCCAGGTAAAGTTTTTTTTCCTATCTGGTGTGTAGCATGTGTGGGGGAGGGGGGGAAAGGAATATGTGGCAAGTGTGTGGATCTTCCAACCTGTGAATGTTTTGTGTCATCCACAGATGTGCAGGAGGGTGCTGGGCCATCTGGCCTGACTGCACCATCCCTGGGACACCAGCCTGATGAGGCCCCCCCAACAAGGCCGGAGGAGTTGGAGGAGGAGGAGTTTGAGGAGGAGGAGGATGTCATGTCAGCCAGTGGATTGCTGTTTTTGGAGGAGTCTTCCTCTCTGGCTGGCAGCAGCCAGCCCTCCATAAGGGCTAGCCCCTCCAACTCCTCCCCCAACAGGGCTCCCCTCCCAAGGGCCTCCCCTTCTCCCCGGCCACAAGCATCAGCTGGAGGCAGGAAGTCGTCCCAGAAGACCAGGGGGATGGCCAAGGTTCTGCCCGCCAATCTAAGAAGGGACCAGGCCCTTCAGACCCGCCATCTGGGACAGGTCAGCCAGACTTTGGGGCGGATGGAGGAGAGCCTGTCCTCCATAAAGGATACGCTTGTGGACCTGGACTACCACTCCCTGGCTCTTACAAACTGCCTAAACGTACTGCAGACTACTACAGCAGACGTTGGGCAGGATGTGAGGGCCCTCACCCAGGCTATCCAGGCCAATACGACATCACTAAGTGCTGGCCTGACCAGAATTGCCGTGGCCTTGGAGGGCAGGCCGCCAGGTGGGCAGAGACCAGGGGCTGCTCCTCCTTCCCCGGATTACCCCCCTCCCATGAGGAGCTGTGGCCGTGGACGCCCCAGGCGTGGCTCACGCCAGTGGCATTAATTCTTTTTTTTTTTGGCTGGACAATTTTTTTTTTTTTTTTGTGTTGTGAATGTTTTTGGAATGTGGGGGTGATATTCCTGCCAGAAAAGGGGTGTCACCCTCAGTTTTGGTGGAGAAGGGTTCCCCAGGACCAGGGAGAAGTGATCCCCAGGTCCGTGTGAATGGTGTATGAATGTACAGTGACATAATTGGAGCCGTGGCGTGGCGTTGCTGCTCACAAGTCCTGCATGGTGGGCTTGTGCTAATCCAATTAGATGAGGATGTGATGTGTCTGTGCTAGGGACCACAGTGGTGTGCATGCATGCATTCTCATTGTGCCATGATTAATGTGTGTGTTTAACGTGCAAAGATGCCTAATGTGAGCTGTCTCCTGGCTGCTCTTCCCTCAGAAGACGGGGTATCCTCGGTTAGGGGGGGATTGTCTGGTTCAGGGGTCAGGTCATCACGTATGTCAATCTGCAGGCCCTTTCTCACTGCGAAGTTGTGCAGCATGCAACATGCACCGATGATCTGGCACATGAAGTTTGGGGAATACAACAGGGTACCCCCAGACTTATCCAGGCATCGGAAACGTGACTTCAGGAGGCCAAAGGTGCACTCCACCACTGCACGTGTTTGGGCGTGGGCTTCATTGTATCTTTCCTCTCCTGGGGTTTGGGGGTTCCGGATAGGAGTCATGAGATGGGGTCCCAGTGGATATGCAGAGTCACCTGTAAGGGAAAAGACAGGAGGATGTTAGTAATGCATGTGCCCCTTGTGATGTGTGCATCATGGGGGGGGACAGTCATGCCTGCCACCCATGTCACTCACCAACCAGCCAGGTGTCCCCATACACGTTCTGTTCGAATTCCATTTGGATGGGGCTCTGATTGTAGATGTAGCTGTCATGGCTGGATCCGGGGGGGTTTGGCACGGATGTGCCATATGAGGCCTTGGGCATCGACTATCACCTGTACGTTGATGGAATGCCAATGCTTCCGATTGCGGTATATGTGCTCTGTCTCATGGGGGGGCTGGAGTGCCACATGTGTGCAATCAATGGCCCCCACGGTGCGTGGGAATCTGGCAATTCTGTAGAAATCTGTCATTGCCTTCAGCCGAAGGTCCTCAGTGGTGGGTTTGATGATTTGGTTGGCCATGCGTCTGAGGATTGCAGGGACAACCTGGTGCACACATCTGCTCATGGAGGATTGTGACACCCCAGCTGGAGTAATGGCTCTGTGGATCTGGCCCATTGTTTGTATATTTTTGGGGGATATTTATTACAGCAAAAAGTAAAAAATATTGCATATTTTTCAAAATTGTCGCTTTATTTTTCAAAATAAAAACCGCAGAGGTGATTAAATACCACAAAAGGAAGCTTTGGGGGAAAAAAGGACGCCAATTTTTGTTAAAGCGACACAGTATCGCAAAAGCGCATTTAAATTTTGGTCCGGGTCTTAAAATCACCCAAAAAAACCGCAGAGGTGATGGAGTATGCTGGATTTTTTTTTTGTATACGTTTTAGCAGGGTTTCTTCTCCCAAAGGGATTCCTTCCGGGTATAAGTTCCTAAAAACAGTGTAGTTGATTGACGGGCTTGGATAGCGCGTCACACCTTTGAAAATAGCCGGGACACTCGGAAGTCAGCTCTAACGGCAGTATATCGACGCCAATTTTGTTTGGGAGCCACGTCGCTGTGCGGAGAAGAAATTGTTACAAAAAATTAAAGCGACACAGTGCCGAATCGAAAACAAAAGCTTCCTTCACCTTAGGGTCCTCCTTCACTTACCTCCTTCCATTTTACAATTTTTTCTGGAAATCCTCACTTCCTGTTCTTCTGTCTTTAACAGTAATGCTTTCTCCTGGTGTGGAGTGTTGTGCTCGCCCTTCCTTGGACTACAGAAGAGTCAGGACGCCCACTAACACACAGCTCCTTTCTCCATCTCCGGGTCTTAAAGACACTCCACACCAGGAAAAAGCCTCACATTACTGTGTGGGTTACAGACAGAAGAACAGGAAGTGAGGATCTCTCAGAAGAAATTAGGACATTTAAAAGCAAAATGGAAGGATGAGGTAAGTGAAGGAGGACTGCACTAAGGTAAAGGAACCTCTTTAGGGGGGAAAAAAATAATAATTTACAACCGCTTTAAGGTGAAAAAACATTTCAGAATTAGCGGCCCCGTTTACTTACCTGACCCTTCTAAAAGTCCTGCGCCGTGAACGCGCAGGCTTCTTGTCTCATTCATTGGTTGATTGAAAGCAGCGCAGCCATTGTCTCGCGCTGCTGTCAATCATATCCAATGACGTGGCACGCTGGGGGGGGGGCGGGGGCCAAGTGATACAGTGAGCGGCTATGGCCGCCGGCTGTATCACGGGAGAGCGCGCCCGCAAGAACTTTCCACCATGCGAGCGAACTCCCATGAAGGTGGAAAAAAATGTTTCCTTTAAAACCCCTTTTAGGCTCCATTCAGACCTAGGCGTTTTGTCGCCCTGCGCCCGACGCTGCAGCAGCCTGTGATATGCCGGAGGGGCGAATTTACATTGTCGGCTATGGAGATGGTTCACATCTCTACGCCGAACGCCGAAACGCCGTACGCCTGAAGCCTGAAACAAGTCCCGGACCCTTTTTTTCAGGCGTATTCGGCGTGTAAAATTCTGCCCTCCAGCAAAAAAAACAATAGGCGTTTTGTCGCCGCAAATCGCGGGGACAAAACGCCTATTGCATGTCTATTAGGTCTGAATGCAGCCTAATGCATTCTATGCATTAGGGGGAAAAAACCTTTTGTGATGCAGCTGCCATTGGCTCCCGCTGCTGTCGATCGAATTCTATAACTCGGCAGTTGAAGGGCGGGGCCGAGTCCTGTTGTCTGTGTCGATGGGCGCAACAGCAGGACACGGGAGCGCGCCTGCACAAGTGCCCTGTGGGGCCAGTCGATGAGGAGGAGGAGCCAGGAGCGCCGCTGGGGGACCCCAGAAGAGGAGGATCAGAGCCACTCTGTGCAAAACCCAAGAGATTGCAAGCTTGTTGGCCCAGGGGCTCTCATTCATTGGCCGCGTCCTCGTTTTGCACGGGCCGGTTAAAATAAAATCTTGAGGCATGAGTCTCAGGGGGCCTCAGGAACGATCAGCTGTGTCTATGGCTCCCATTAGAATTTGGAAATCCTTGGAAAGCAGCCTTGAGGATAAAATAGATGAGCTATAAGTGAGTGATGTGTGACAACGATGACTGTATTGTGACCACACATAAAATAGAGATGAGTCATTGTTGCCGAGTGAAGGAGATGCGGCCTTGCTGATGGGCATACAAATAATGGAACAGAAGGGAAGTCAAACAGTCATGGCTACCAATCAAATGGTGTTATTCTCTATTAAATATGCAATGGTCTTGGGAGGGGCATTGCCACTTTATTCTTAAATCTAGGCAGATTGATAAAAAAAGAATTAATGAATAACATTATGTATTCAGCCCTCCCTCCAGTCTGCCACTTGGCTCCTCTCCCGGACTGAAACGGCTTACTCTGATTTCACTGCACCCTGTGAGCTTCTCACCATGTGCATTGGAAGCTGCAGCAACTCAGATAGATCCCACCTCATGACAGCCAGCATCATACATGGGTGCTCAAACTGTGACCCTCCAGCTGTTGCCAAACTACAATTCCCATCATGCCTCTGCCATTGAGAGTCATGCTTGTACCTGTCAGACTTGCAATGCCACATGGCACTTGTAGTTCCCCAAACAGCTGGAGGGCCACAGGTTAACCACTTAAAGCGGGGGTTCACCCTCACAAAAATGTCTAACATCACATGGAGCCGAGTCATCCGACCGACAGTATGCTGGTGTTTTTTTCCCCAGTACATACCTCGTTAGGCCGATTTTCACCCCCCGGCTTTCCCAAGGGACTGGGCGTTCCCAATCACTGGCTGTGATTGACAGGCTTCCGACCGGCGCACGAGTTGCCGAAAGAACCGGAACGTCAGTACGGCTCTATACGGCGCCTGCGCACCGACGTTCGGGTTCTTTCGGCAACTCGTGACGCGCAGAATGCGCCGGTCGGAAGCCTGTCAATCACAGCCAGTGATTGGGAACGCCCAGTCCCGCGGGAAAGCCGGGGGGTGAAAATCGGCCTAACGAGGTATGTACTGGGGAAAAAAAAAAAAACACAGGCATACTGTCGGTCGGATGACTCGGCTCCATGTGATGTTAGAATTTTTTTTGAGGGTGAACCCCCGCTTTAAGGACCGGAAGGATTTGCCTCCTTAAAGGGGTTGTAAAGGTAAAACATTTTCTTTTCCTAAATATCTTCCTTTACCGTAGTGCAGTCCTCCTTCACTTACCTCATCCTTCCATTTTGCTTTTAAATGTCATTATTTCTTCTGAGAAATCCTCACTTTCTGTTCTTCTGTCTGTAACTCCACACCGTAATGCAAGGCTTTCTCCCTGGTGTGGAGTGTCGTGCTCGCCCCCTTCCTTGGACTACAGGATAGTCAGGATGCCAACTAACACACAGCTCCTTTCTCTATCTGCAACGTAAAGAGCATCCTGACTCTACTGTAGTCCAAGGGAGGGGGCGAGCACGACACTCCACACCAGGGAGTACTCTTGCCTGCCTCCCTGCCTTGATCCCTTCCTGGAAAATGACCACTCTGGCCTGTCGCCTGCCTCGACCCCTGCCTGAACACTGACTCCTCAGGTCTGCCGCCTGCTTCTGCCTCTGTCTGGATACTGACTTCTCTTGCCTGCCACCCATCTTGACCCCTGCCTGAACACTGACTCCTCAGGTCTCCCGCCTGCCTCTGTCTGGATACTGACTACTCTTGCCTGCCACCCATCTTGACCCCTGCCTGAACACTGACTCCTCAGGTCTGCCGCCTGCTTCTGCCTCTGTCTGGATACTGACTACTCTTGCCTGCCACCCATCTTGACCCCTGCCTGAACACTGACTCCTCAGGTCTGCCGCCTGCTTCTGCCTCTGTCTGGATACTGACTTCTCTTGCCTGCCACCCATCTTGACCCCTGTCTGAACACTGACTCCTCAGGTCTGCGGCCTGCTTCTGCCTCTGTCTGGATACTGACTACTCTTGCCTGCCACCCATCTTGACCCCTGCCTGAACACTGACTCCTCGGGTCTGCCGCCTGCCTCTGCCTCTGTCTGGATAATGACTTCTCTTGCCTGCCACCCATCTTGACCCCTGCCTGAACACTGACTCCTCAGGTCTGCCGCCTGCTTCTGCCTCTGTCTGGATACTGACTTCTCTTGCCTGCCACCCATCTTGACCCCTGCCTGAACACTGACTCCTCAGGTCTGCGGCCTGCTTCTGCCTCTGTCTGGATACTGACTACTCTTGCCTGCCACCCATCTTGACCCCTGCCTGAACACTGACTCCTCAGGTCTGCCGCCTGCTTCTGCCTCTGTCTGGATACTGACTTCTCTTGCCTGCCACCCATCTTGACCCCTGCCTGAACACTGACTCCTCAGGTCTGCGGCCTGATTCTGCCTCTGTCTGGATACTGACTACTCTTGCCTGCCACCCATCTTGACCCCTGCCTGAACACTGACTCCTCGGGTCTGCCGCCTGCCTCTGCCTCTGTCTGGATAATGACTTCTCTTGCCTGCCACCCATCTTGACCCCTGCCTGAACACTGACTCCTCAGGTATGCCGCCTGCTTCTGCCTCTGTCTGGATACTGACTTCTCTTGCCTGCCACCCATCTTGACCCCTGCCTGAACACTGACTCCTCAGGTCTGCCGCCTGCCTCTGCCTCTGTCTGAATACTGACTTCTCTTGCCTGCCACCCATCTTGACCCCTGCTGAACACTGACTCCTCAGGTCTGCCACCTGCCTCTGCCTCTGTCTGGATACTGACTACTCTTGCCTGCCACCCATCTTGACCCCTGCCTGGACATACTCTTGTCTGCTGCCTGCCTTGACCCTGGCCTGGACACTGACTACTCTTGCCTGCCACCTGCCTCAACACCAGCCACATCCAACACATATTGCGCAGGCATAGTCCTCATCGTCAGGAAGCCCACCCTGAGCAATGTCAGGTAGCCAGTCAGAGGCCGCAAAAGATCAGCAGCACAGGATGGAGGGAAAAAAAAAGGTGAAAACTATTGCATTTAAAATAATTAGCAATTGTTTATGGTACACAGAGCCTTAGTAAACTAAAAGTTTATATTTACTTTAAGATTTCAGAAAGTGGCTGGTACACAAGATGCCTCTCAGAGAAGTAAGGTTTTATCTAAAACCTTAGAAAGCAGCTGGAAGTTTAGTAAATATGTCTCTTTATTGCCCCTTTTTAGGTCTGTGCTCCGTCACCTGCATGCAGATCTGGATGTGCTGTCCATCCAGCTGGTGCTGAAGTCACAGACCTAGACACACAAAGCAAAAAAAAAAAAAAGCCATTGAAAATATTATTTTCCTGTGCCTGCTCTTTGCTTTTGGGGGTGAAGATTAAAAGAAAAAAGTTCCATGATATCCCCGGAAAGTAGAAGAAAATTAAGCGTTGGCATTGGCATGTATCCCTGACATTGCCAGGATATTGACTACTCTTGCCTGCCACCCTGCCTTGATCCCTGCCTGGACACTGACGACTCTGGTCTGCCGCCTGCCCCTACTCTGCCCTGGACATTGACTTCTATTGCCTGCCCCCTGCCTCGATCCCTAATCGGAGAACGACTACTTTGGCCTGCCGCCTGCCTTGACCCCTGCCTGGACACTGATGACTCTGGTCTGCCGCCTGCCTCTACCCTGGCCTGGACATTGATTACCCTTGCCTACCACCCTGCCTTAATCCCTGCCCGGACAATGACAACTCTGGTCTACCTGCCTCGATCCCTGCCTGGACACTGACTACTCTGGTCTGCTGCCTGCCTCAACCTCTGCCTGGACACTGACTACTCTTGCCTGCTGCCTGTTTCGAAACCCTGCCTGGACACTGACTAATCTTCTTGGCTACCGCCTGCCTTGAACCTGACCTGGACAAAGTCTACTCTTGCCTGATGTCTGCATCAACCTCTGCCTGGACACTGACTTCTCTGGTCTGCTGCCTGCCTCTACCCTGGCCTGGACATTGACTACTCTTGCCTGCCTCCCTGCCTTGATCCTTTCCCGGAAAATGACAACTCTGGCCTGTCATCTGCCTCGACCCCATCCTGAACACTGACTACTCAGGTCTGCTGCCTGCCTCTGCCTCTGTCTGGATACTGACTACTCTTGCCTGCCACCCATCTTGCCCCCTGCATGGACACTGACTACTCTTGTCTGCTGCCTGCCTTGACCCCTGCCTGGACACTGACTACTCTAGGCTGCCACCTGGCTTAACCCTGATCTGGACAATGTCTACTCTTGCCTGATGTCTCTATCAACCTTTACCTGAACACTATTCTTGCCTGCCACCTGCCTTGACCCCAGTCTGGACACTGACTACTTTTGCCTGTTGCCTGCCTTGACCCTGCTTGGACATTGACTACTTTCGCCTGCCATTTGTCTTGACCCCTGCCTGGACACTGACTACTCTTGCCTGTCTTGACCCCTGCCTGGATATTGAATTCTCTTGGCTGACACCTGCCTTGACCTTGACCTGGACACTGACTACTTTTGCCTGTTACCTGCCTCGACCCTGCTTGGACATTGACTACTCTTGCCTGCCATCTGTCTTGACCCCTGCCTGGACACTGACTACTGTTGCCTGTCTCGACCCCTGCCTGGATACTAACTTCTCTTGGCTGGCACCTGCCTTGACCTTGACCTGGACACTGACTACTTTTGCCTGTTGCCTGCCTCGACCCTGCTTGGACAATGACTACTCCTGGGGATGTTTACACCTGTAAGCGCTAGCATGCATTCCTGATGTTGGGGTGTGCACACAGACCATAGAAGCAGTGTTGGTGAACCTTGGCACCCCAGATATTTTGGATCTACATTTCCCATGATGCTCAACTACACTGCTGAGTACATGAGCATCATGGGAAATGTAGTTCCAAAACATCTGGGGTGCCAAGGGTCGCCATCACTGCCATAGAGGATCCTCAAACACCTTCCCTTGTGACTATTGAGCTGTTATAGGTCTACAGACCATAAGATAACTCTATGTACCAGCGTACAAGTATTCTCACCACCTGTTCCCTGCACGATGCTGGGGTTGGAGCAATCTTGTAGGTCCGATTGCCAGATAAACACAAGGAAACTATCATGAGACTGGAGAGGAAAGCCATTACACCGCTGATTAGACCTCAGTTCTAAAGATCATATGACGAGGGGAAATAGAGGTCAGAGACTGGAGCACGGGACCTCGGCTCCAAATATTGCAGTTGGGTAATCGTATCATTGTAACCGTAAGCAACAGCGTGTTTTATTAAAACACTGCACAGATATTGCCGTGAAAAAGCATCGCATGACCCCCAATAACCCTAGGGCTAACCCTCATAAAATATAATGGAGAGCAGCTGAAATCTGCAATAAAGAAAAAAAAATGATCAAAAGAGTCAATACGGCCAATTAAAACCATGTCATAGCTTAAGTGGGATTTTATATATCCCTCGAGGGGGGGAGGGGGGGTGTACACAGGGGTCTCTTGTACTGCAGCGCTTCCGTCTTCAACGATCTTGGAAGACCATTGTCTATCGCTTCTTTTTCTTTATGTCGTTTAAACTATTAATTGCTCTAATCAGTGACATCAAGTGACATCAATCAGTGACATCAAGTGACATCAATCAGTGAACATTGCAAAAAAAAAAATCCACCCGGTTTACCGTTAAAGAAGAACTTGAAGTTGGTCTTGTTGAGTACCGTTGGGGCAATCTTCGTCCCGGTTGTCCCCAAACGTTCCTGGTCCCTGTGCTCTGCGGTGTGCTGGAAGTTGGAGAAACCCAACAGGCTTCTATGTGGATGATTACTTCAAATCAAGCAATAGGGGGCAGAACAGTGCAGGCATTAGGTGGACCAGTCGTGGTGCGTCCATAAGGGGCGCATGGGCGCCGCCTCCTCTCTCCTATCAACAATTGATAGATTCATGCATTGCATGAATTTATCTATGGTCACCACTGCCACCCCTATTCAGGTGCCCGACCCCTGACTGCCACCCCTTATTCAGGTGCCCGACCCCTGACTGCCACCCCTTATTCGGGTGCCCGACCCCTGACTGCCACCCCTTATTCGGGTGACCGACCCCTGACTGCCACCCCTTATTCAGGTACCTGACCCCTGACTGCTACCCCTTATTCAGGTGCCCGACCCCTGACTGCCACCCCTTATTCAGGTGCCCGACCCCTGATTTCCACCCCTTATTCAGATACCCGAACCCTGACTGCCACCCCCTATTCAGGTGCCCGACCCTTTGACTGCCACCCCTTATTCAGGTGCCCGACCCCTGACTGCCATCCCTTATTCAGGTACCCGACCCCTGACTTTCACCCCCTATTCAGGTGCCCGACCCCTGACTGCCACCCCCTATTCAGGTGCCCGACCCCTGACTGCCACCCCCTATTTAGGTGCCCGACCCCTGACTGCCACCCCCTATTCAGGTGCCCTGACTGAAGGTCCGCTTTAACCACTTGCCGACCACCGTACGACTATGCACGTCGGCAGAATGGCACCTCTGCGCAAAGGGACGTACCAGTACATCCCCCTTTAAATCGCGTCATAGTGGGCACCCGCCGGGTGCTCGTGGGTCCCGCAGACTCGATGTCCACCAGGTGCCCATGATCGTGTCACAGAGCAGCAGAACGGTGAGATACCTGCTTATGTAAACAAGGCATTTCCCTGTTCTGCCTAGTGACAGGACAGCATAGGCGTGCACAAGGGGTGTGCCTGGTCACACCCTAATCCCAGGCTTGGGCAGGTGATATGTAAATCGCAATCCTTTCTTGCCGACCCTCGTGACCTGGACAGGAGAGGTTGCAGGGGTGGAATTTCGTTGGAACCAATCTGTATTTTCCTCCTGCAGCAGATGGAAGTAGGCTTCTCCTCCTCTCCCTTTTGTCAATATTCAGCTGCCACAGGAGTTAAATATAGGGGATCGGTACTAATGTATGCCACCCCTTTTTTCCCTGTTCCCTTTCCTTCTGTTGTCTTGATCCCCCCCATGTGCTCCCTTCCACCCCTTCCTCCCATTGTTTCAGGATAGAGAGCGGGAAAGATGCCGGTAAATAGTTTTGGGGTGCAGGACAGAGATCTACTACTCCCTATCTTCGGGAGCAGTGATCAGTGTTGTGTCACTTGTAGCCCAGCCCCCACACAGTTATAATCACTCCCTAGGACACACCTAACCCCTCCCTCGCCCCCTAGTGGTAAACCCCTTCCCTAGGAGCTACCATGGACCTAAGCTCTGAAGAAAGGGGTACGCCACAGAAACGCGTCAGGCGTTTGAGGTATCATTTGATCCTCCTTGTCATCAAGTTTTACTGGCAGGTGCCATGAGATCCAGCTTTACTGTCTGATTGACAGCAGCGCGAGCCAATGGCTGCGCTGTCTTTGATCAACCAATGAATGAGCCGAGAAGCCTGCGCGTTCACGGTGCGGGACTTTCGAAGGGTCAGGTAAGTAAACGGGGGCTCAGGGGGCGCTAATGCTGAGATGTTTTTTCACCTTAAAAGGGTTGTAAATGTAATAGTTTTCCCCTAAGTAGCTTCCTTTACCTTAGTGCAGTCCTCCTTCACTTACCTCAGCCTTCCATTTTTCTTTTAAATGTCCTTATTTCTTCTGAGAAATCCTCACTTCCTGTTCTTCTGTCTGTAACTCCACACAGTAATGTAAAGCTTTCTCGCTGGTGTGGCGAAAGCCTCTTGAGGGGGGAGGGGGCGAGCAGGAGTGTCAGGACGCCTACTAACACACAGTTCCTTTCTCTATCTGCAAAGTAGAGAGTGTCCTGACACTCCTGCTCTCCCCCTCCCTTGGACTACAGGAGAGTCAGGACGCCCACTAACACACAGCTCCCTTTTCTATCTGCAATGTAGAGAGCGTCCCGACTCTCCTGTAGTCCAAGGGAGGGGGCGAGCACGACACTCCACACCAGGGAGAAAGCCTCACATTACTGTGTGGAGTTACAGACAGAAGAACAGGAAGTGAGGATTTCTCAGAAGAAATAAGGACATTTAAAAGCAAAATGGAAGGATGCGGTAAGTGAAGGAGGACTGCACTAAGGTAAAGGAAGATATTTAGGGAAAAGATTTTTTACCTTTACAACCCCTTTAAGTGTATACAGTAGTCAAAATATATCATTAGAGCTTACAATCTAAAAGGGGGGGGGTGAAGTGATACAAAAGGTAATAGCTGGGGGGAGGAGCTTATAAATAAAATAAAAGTACAGGGCCAGATTCAGAAAGAAAGTATGCCGGCGTATCTGCTGATACGCCGCCGTAATTTCAAATGTGCGCCGCCGCATCTTTACACCGATTCAGAAAGCAAGATACGCCGAAAAACATGGCTTCAGCCGTCCGACATAACTTGCCTACGCCGGCGTATCGTGGGCGCATAGTTATGCTGGACGCATTCGGCGTTCCCATAAAAAATATGCAAATGAGCTAGATATGCCGTTTTCACGAGCGTAGTTGCCCTCGGCGTATTGATATACGTCGTTTTACGTAAGGCGTTGGACCGGCGTAAAGTTACCCCTGCTATATGAGGCGCAGGCAATGTTAAGTATTTACGTCGGAACAGCGTCGAATTGTACGTCGTTTGCGTAAGTCGTACGCGAATAGAACTTTGCGTAAGTTACGTTCACGTCGAAAGCATTGAGTATTTGCGACGTGATTTTGGAGCATGCGCACTGGGATACGTCCACTGACGGCGCATGCGCCGTTCATTCGGACCCTGATTTGCATGGGGTCACGGCTAATTTTACTACAACACGCCCACTGCCTGGCTACTTTGAATTACGCGGGCTTACGCCGGCCCATTTACACTACGCCGCCGTAACTTAGGGCGAAAGTTCTTTCTGAATACGGTACCTGCCGCTCTAAGTTACGGCGGCGTAGTGTATATGAGATACGCTACGCCCGCCGAAAGATAGACAATTCTTTCTGAATCTGGCCCACGGTTTTTAGGTGGAGGCAGGATAGGCTTCTCTAAAGACGGATCGTAATTGAAATTGTTCCATGTATGGCCACCATCACATGATAAATTGTACAGGGCGGAGGTAGAGATTTCCGGCCTCGACAGACTCAGTTGGTAACTCTTTCAGTGAAAGAGGAGAGATGAAATCTGAGTGTGTAAAGAAGGCGATGGCCTTTGGGCATCATCGGAATAATGGTGCAATCCCAGTTTTTATGGCTGGACAGTGTGGTCCTGTTTACGGGATAAACAGAGGTAAACAAAGTGCGTGGCAACAGCTGCGCGGACGTTCTGGGACACATGGAATGGTTTCGCAGTCTTTTGATACAACCTGTTGTTCCTGAACAAACCTCAAAAACCCCTCTAGCAGTTGCTGGGCGGTCCTCTAGAGGCCAACAAAGGGGCAGTTGTACAACCCAACTGTCCAACTGGGAACAGATGTCCCTTGGCTGATCCCAGGAACCGTTTGATGTATATGAGGACCAGAAGAAAACGTACAATAGACCAATCTTTTTCTACAAAACAAACCCATACCTCCCAACCGTCCCGGATTTCGCGGGAACGTCCCGCGATTTGTGGTAAACCCCGCGGTCCAGCGATTAGGGCTGGACTCCCGCGATTCCTCGGCACCCCCCACCCCCCGCGCGATTCGCGGTAAAATCCAGCGGTCCCACGCCCCCCTCGCTTTGATCTGCCAAACCCCCCCACCCGCTCAACAACTCAGATCCACGAAAGCGATCTGCGAAACCCCCCCCCCCCCCCCCCCGCTCAATAAGGTGTCCCTCATTCCCATCTCAAAAAGTTGGGAGGTATGTAAACCAGAGGTGGGGTATCTAGTTTTGATCTCTTCTCCCCATTCCAAAAGTAAAAACATGCATACTCAGGAAACCCCAGACATGGGTGTTTATGCCTGAAGCTGCTTAACCGCCTACGGACCAGTCGCCGCAGTATGCCAAGTTGGCTCCACTGCGCGGACCGTCGTAGCTGTACGTCGGGTCGCTTTAAGTAGGCTAGCAGGCGCACGCGCGTGCCTGCTGCATCGGGGGGGGGGGGGCTCGTGACCGGCGGTCACGAGCACGAGAGGCAGAACAGGGACGTGTGAGTTTAGGCACACACATCCCTGTTCATATGACGCCTGCCCAGGATGTCATATGACGCCTGCCCAGGATATCATATGATGCCCGCCAAGGACTTCATATGACGCCCGCCAAGGACTTCATATGAAGCCTGCCCAGGACATTATATGATGCCTGCCCAGGATGTCATATGATGCCCGCCCAGGATATCATATGAAGCCTTCCCAGGACATTATATGACGCCCACCCAGGATGGGAGTTCCCTCCTGCGGACGTCATGTGACTGGCTGGGATGGGAAATGGTTAATGACGAAAAGCTGACGAAAGATCTCCATGGCGGTTCTACAGGCTTAGTAGCTCCTCAAAAAGTATGTCAGAAAGAGAAGGCCCTTTAGCCATGCTGTTGTAGGGTGTGGTGTCACCCCGGCACATTTAAGGTTTTAGAAGTCCGATCTTTCATTCTTTCAGTTCGATACTTCTAGAAACGAAGGAGAGGATTTGATCTCCAAATCAATTTGATCTTTCAAAGTCTTGACACATCTTGCGATGTTCTCCACAGGTCTCCGTCGGCGGAGGAGACATAGCAGGCCCTCTCCAGTTATAGAATGTTCTTGGCACGCTCTGTCTGTCACTTAGCGGGTCACAAAGAGGGAGGGATGCCAGGAACCGCTTCATACTTCGAAGGCTGTATTTATAACACTTCACCTCTGACACATGTAGCACTAGTCTGTCTGTCTTGATGCTATGTATAACCGCTTCACACATGAACTCCTTGACTGACCGCTGAGTGGAGTCCCAATCAAGAGAACGCACATTCTGATGCAATCAAGGTCACCTTGGCTGGGGCAGGACAGTCCTTCATGGTTTAACCACTTCAGCCCGGGAAGATTTTACCCCCTTCCTGACCAGAGCACGTTTTACAATTTGACGCTGCTTCGCTTTAACTGACAATTGCGCGGTCCCGCAACGTTGTACCCAAACAAAATTTGCGTTCTTTTTTTCCCCACAAAGAGAGCTTTCTTTTGGTGGTATTTGATCACCTCTGCGGTTTTTATTTTTTTCACGCTATAAACAAAATAACTTTTTGCTATAATAAATATCCCCAATATATATATATATATATATATATATATATAAACAAAATAGATAGATAGATTTATATATATACAGTACAGACCAAAAGTTTGGACACACCTTCTCATTCCAAGAGTTTTCTTTATTTTCATGACGATGAAAATTGTAGAGTCACACTGAAGGCATCAAAACTCTGAATTAACACATGTGGAATTATATACATAACAAAAAAGTGTGACACAACTGACAATATGTCATATTCTCGGTCCTTTTTGCTTTGATTCCTGCTTTGCACACTCTTGGCATTCTCTTGTCACCTGAAATGTTCTTCCAACAGTCTTGAAGGAGTTCCCAGAGATGCTCGGCACTTGTTGGCCCTTTTGCCTTCACTCTGCGGTCCAGCTCACCCCAAACCATCTCCATTGGGTTCAGGTCCGGTGACTGTGGAGGCCAGGTCATCTGGCGCAGCACCTCATCACTCTCCTTATTGGTCAAATAGCCCTTCCCCCGCCTGGAGGTGTGTTTGGGGTCATTGTCCTGTTAAAAAATAAATGATGGTCCAACTAAACGCAAACCTGATGGAATAGCATGCCGCTGCAAGATGCTGTGGTAGCCATGCTGGTTCAGTATAAATCCCCAACAGTGTCACCAGCAAAGCACCCGCACACCATCACACCTCCTCCGCCATGCTTCACGGTGGGAACCAGGCATGTAGAGTCCATCCGTTCACCTTTTCTGCGTCGCACAAAGACACGGTGGTTGGAACCAAAGATCTCGGACTCATCAGACCAAAGCACAGATTTCCACTGGTCTAATGTCCATTCCTTGTGTTCTTTACCCCAAACAAGTCTCTTCTGCTTGTTGCCTTTCTTTAGCACTGATTTCCTAGCAGATATTCTACCATGAAGGCCGGATTCACACAGTCTCCTCTTATCAGTTTTTCTAGAGATGTGTCTGCTGCAAAAGGTGGCTACTTTGAAGAACCTACAATATGAAATATATTTTCAGTTGTTTCACACTTTTTTGTTATGTATATAATTCCACATGTGTTACTTCATAGTTTTGATGCCTTCAGTGTGACTGAAGTCATGAAAATAAAGAAAACTCTTTGAATAAGAAGGTGTGTCCAAACTTTTGGTCTGTACTGTAATTTGTGTTGGAAGGGGGATTTGGAGTGGGGGGGATTTGTGCTGGGTGGGGGATAGGGGGAGGGGAATTTGTGTTGGAAGGGGGGATTTGTATATGTAATAAAACTAAGAAAAATTTATTTATTTACGTCCACTGAACGATTTATCGGTCATCACATGATGGCACCATCGTTTGCGCTCACGGCCGAACACTCGTTTTTTCGAAAATGGGTTTGGCCGATTTTTCGTATAGTGTATGGCCAGCATAACACTGCTTATTCATGAAACCTTGCTTACTACTGTGATGCTGTGATTGGCCACAGCTATCACATGGTACAGGTTCGCTGTGGTTGGACCTTGTACCATGTGATCACTGTGACTAATCACAGAAATCACAATAGTGCACACAATGGCTATAAGTGAAAGCCATTGTTGACAACTGAGATGTGTTTGGTGTAATTCGTCAAAGTGTTTAGATAGTACCATGGCCGTGCATAGCACATATCACACCGTTGTGCACCCGGGATTGGCCCGGAGCCCACTGCTCAGAGAAGGGCCCATAACAATAGAATTAGATACTGAGATTTACCCCCAGTGTACAGTGCAAGAGAAGTGCTACTGTGCAGAGACCTTGCATATGGAACAAGAGCAGATACTGAGAATTACACTACACAGTGTACAGGACAAGAAAAGTAATACTGTGCAGAGTCCATACATACAGAATAAGGAGAGATACCGAGAATTACACCCGACATACAGGACAAGAGAAGTGGTACTGTGCAGAGTCCATACATACAGAATAAGAACAGATACCGAGAATTACACCCGACATACAGGACAGGAGAAGTAATACTGTGCAGAGTCCGTACATACAGAATAAGAACAGATACTGAGAATTACACCCGACATACAGGACAAGAGAAGTAATACTGTGCAGAGTCCGTACATACAGAATAAGAACAGATACTGAGAATTACACCCGACATACAGGACAGGAGAAGTGGTACTGTGCAGAGTCCGTACATACAGAATAAGAACAGATACTGAGAATTACACCCGACATACAGGACAGGAGAAGTAGTACTGTGCAGAGTCCGTACATACAGAATAAGAGGAGATACTGAGAATTACACCCGACATACAGAAGAGAAGTAGTATTGTGCAGAGTCCATACATACAGAATAAGAGGAGATACCGAGAATTACACCCGACATACAGGACAAGAGAAGTGGTACTGTGCAGAGTCCATACATACAGAATAAGAGGAGATACTGAGAATTACACCCGACATACAGGACAAGAGAAGTAGTACTGTGCAGAGTCCATACATACAGAATAAGAACAGATACCGAGAATTACACCCGACATACAGGACAAGAGAAGTAATACTGTGCAGAGTCCGTACATACAGAATAAGAACAGATACCGAGAATTACACCCGACATACAGGACAAGAGAAGTGGTACTGTGCAGAGTCCATACATACAGAATAAGAACAGATACCGAGAATTACACCCGACATACAGAAGAGAAGTAGTACTGTGCAGAGTCCATACATACAGAATAAGAACAGATACCGAGAATTACACCCGACATACAGGACAAGAGAAGTAATACTGTGCAGAGTCCATACATACAGAATAAGAACAGATACCGAGAATTACACCCGACTTACAGGACAAGAGAAGTAATGCTGTGCAGAGTCCATACATACAGAATAAGAGGAGATACTGAGAATTACACCCGACATACAGAAGAGAAGTAGTATTGTGCAGAGTCCATACATACAGAATAAGAGGAGATACCGAGAATTACACCCGACATACAGGACAAGAGAAGTGGTACTGTGCAGAGTCCATACATACAGAATAAGAACAGATACCGAGAATTAACTTATCATACTCCAACCATAAATCAATTATTATTTTAAAAAAATGTAGACAATATCCTATTGCTATATTAATGGACAAATTTATTTTTGCAGTAAATGTTAGAATTTTATATCTCCCAGGTGTCAGTATTTGACCTCAGTTTTCTATACCAATAGTTCCCTTCTTTTTCTTTCTTTCTTTCTGGACTATGGTGCCCTCTGGTGGCTGCTAGTACTTATTGCTGATCCTCCTGTTTCCATTTATTTTATAACTCATATCTACCATCCATGGTTACATTTGCAAATGTGTCATTGCATCATTCTTCTACACCAGGGGGTCTCCGAACTTTTTAAACAAAGGGCAAGTTTATTGTCCTTTAGACTTTAGGAGGGCCAGATTGTGGCCAGCAGGGAATAAATATGGCCTCAGGATTGGTGGTCAATAGGAGGGTTAATGCCCATATTAATAGGAGGTATAGTATCCCATCATTGGTATCAGTGGAAGAAAGAGTACCTCATTGTTGCTGTCAGTTGGAAGAATGGTGCCTCATATCATTGGAAAGGAATAGTGCCCCAAGGGCCGGATAGAAGCTAGCAATGGGCCACATCTGGCCCTCGGGCCGCAGTTTGGAGACCCCTGTTCTACACTGACGCTCATGGGGGGCGAATGGATAAAAAGTGTCTATAACAAATTCCACTGATGCCATTGCCTTTAAGCAACCAATCAGCTTATATTTTTCATTTTTTGCACACAACTTTGAAAATAAAAATATAAAAGCTGATTGGCTAGTTGAGATAAAGGGGTTGATTTGCATAGGATGCATTAAGGTGAAAAAACACGAACACTTACAATCCCTTTATTTAAACAAGCTGAAGTTAGATGCGGACTGGCTACCATGCAGACCTGCACCAGATTCTGAGTTCTCCAGTTTTAGTAAATTTGCATTGAAAGGGGGATTTGAAATGGGGGGGGGGATTTGTGCTGGGTAGGGGATAGGGGAGGGGAATTTGTGTTGGAAGGGGGGATTTGGAGTGGGGGGTGATTTGTGCTGGGTAGGGGATAGGGGAGGGGAATTTGTGTTGGAAGGGGGGATTTGGAGTGGGGGGTGATTTGTGCTGGGTAGGGGATAGGGGAGGGGAATTTGTGTTGGAAGGGGGATTTGGAGTGGGGGTGATTTGTGCTTGGAGTGGAAATTTGAGGGGTAGAGGATTAGTGTTAGAAGAGTTTTCTTTTTTTTATTTGGGGGGGGGGGCGATTAGTGCTGGGACATATGGGGAGGGCGAAGATTTGTTTTGAGGCGGGGGGGAGTAGATTTGTGCTGGGTGGTGGGATTTCAGCAGGGGCAGATTTGTACTGAAAGGATGGGGAAATCATGCTTAGAGGGAAAACATTAGAACAGATTAGTGCACAATTTATTTATTGGGGGGGGGGGGGTTTGCTGACACATATGGAAATACATCTTAGGGGGCGGGGCAATTTGGCATTGGATCCAGAACTAGGCAGGCCATCAGATCTGAGGTCAATCAGCCAAAGCTCAAGGAATCCCTAGCAACCCTTTGGAAGAACCCCGGGTTTCCAGTGTGCTCCTGTTCTCCTGTGTGATCTGACAACATCCATCCATTCCTCATCCTTCTCTATCCCTCTACATATCTATAAATTGATACCAAAATGATGTCTCAAGTGGTCAACCATAATATTACATGATATTTTAAAAAAAAGTTATTACAACATATTTATTACACAAAGGTTAAAAATACATTATTTAAAAAAAAAAAAACATCTTGTAGTGGCTTGCAAATCCAGAAATCATAACATCAACCAACTTGATCCAATGTTGTAGGTCAACGAGTTTCGTGGCATCACCTGTTTCCTCAGGACCTTCGACCTTGAATGTTCACATATACAATTAAAATGACACTTCACTTCAAAATGAATATAAATTCCAGAATACTGAGGAAGCCAGACCAGATAAGCTCCACCCTGCCCCGGGGGGGGGGGGGGGCAAGTGCCCACTGTCAGGACCAAACCAATGTTATTTGAGCTTTGCACCTCACAATTAAAGTATAACTAAAGGCAAAACTTTCTTGGGGGTTTTGGATGAGGGATTAGAACCCCAGTCAGTTTTTATTGCTGTCTGTGCCCTTGTTAGAAAGATTTGCCCTCTCTATTTGTCCTGTTTAGATCTTTTAAAGTAAAAGTAAAAGAAAATCCCAAATTTTGGGTTGTCCCCAGAAAAAGTAATAGGGGAGAAATATTCCAATGGGAACACTAGGTCAGGTGACCTGGGGACTCCCCAAGGAATTTACTTAATGTGCAGGGATTTCCTTTCACTTCCTGTATGACTGTGGGACAGGAAGTGAAGGGAAATATCTGCAATGGGACACAGATGGTGCAAAAAAAAGTTTTACCCTCACTTACTCTATCCAAAATTTTTAACTCAGATCAACAGAGATTACTCCCACGTGTAAAGTGTGTTTCACAATGGTGACCAAAATATCTTTACATTGCTTTCTTTCTCACTAAAACTATCCTGCTGCCTTGACTCCTAAGAGCTTGCCTATGCACTGTGTGTAGAGAAAGGACTCTTGTGAGATGTAGTTATGGGGATATGCCTATTTCTTGATACAGAAAACAAAATTCTAAATACAGAGTGGGAGGTTTGTGGTAGACACGTGCACTGCCGAAAAATTCATTCTGTTTTTTTTCTCATTTTGCTGGTCATTATCGTTATGGTCGCAATTTGTAAATTCGTAAATTCCTTCATTCGAAAATTCTTAAATTAGTAAATTCTAAAATTCTTAAATTAGTAAATTCTTACATTCGTAGATTCTTAAATTCTTAAATTTGTCAATTTGTAAATTCAAAAAGTCGTAAATTTGTCAATTTTTAAATTTGAAAATCCAAATATAAAAAAGAAAATCCGAAAATTTAAAAAAAGTAACTAACTAATCAATAATAACTAACTATTGAACTATAGGTATTGGATTTTCCTTTAAATTTTGTCTGTTAGTGAACTTAACGAATACAAATTTATCTGAAGTTACGAATTATCCAAAGTAACGAATGCCGCATCCAAACGAATGGAACGGAGCAAATTAATAATAAATAATAATATTTATTTTTATTAATATTATAGTTATTTATTATTATTATTATTATTATTATTATTATTAATTCAGTACGTACTATTTGTTTAGATACGGCATTCGTTATTTCCGATAATTCGTAACTTCGGATAAATTTGTATTCGTTACGTTCATTTACACCCTAATTTCAAAGGAAATTCTAATACCTATAATGTAGTAGTTAGTAATAGTTAAGTTATTCTTAGTTAGTTATTATTTCAGATTTTTTTAAATTTTCAGATTTTCAAATTTTCAGATTTTCAAATTTAGAATTTTCGAATTTTCGAATTTAGGAATGATCTGCGCTCCATTGGCTTCATTCATGGCAGGTGAATGTAAATACACTCATCAGGGGCAACTATGCATAAAAACATTGATTGCGATACACATGTCACGTATCACCGCGCACGCTGGAGCGTGAGTAATAATTCCAGACCCATTCCAGACCCATTGTCTGGTTAATTGTTTTCAGTTAATTCTAAACTGATGACTTGTAGATATCCGAATTAACAAGAACCCATTTAACAATTTTTTCCCGAATATTTGTAAAATCGAAAATTCGGAAATTAAAAATTCGGAAATTCTAAAATTCGGAAATTCGAAATCAAGAATCCGAAAACCCGAAAATTTGAAAATCTGAAATATTAACTAACTAATAATAACTTAACTATTACTAACTATTAAATGGAGAATATAGGGTATCAAAATCTGTCGGCATGCAGTTTTAAGCCTTTACATTTACATTTTCATTAAGGGGGGGGGGGGAAATCTCCTCGTCCTTAAAAGCGGAGTTCCACCCAAAAATGGAACTTCCGCTTTTCAGATTCCTCCCCTCCTCCGGTGTCACATTTGGCACCTTTCGGGGGGAGCAAATACCTGTCTAATACAGGTATTTTTCTCTCACTTCTGGGCAGCATCCACAGCGATCTACACCATGTATGGCCCCTCCCCCCAGCTGTCTTCTGGGAGGCACACCGATCCCAGAAGACAGCAGGGATCAGTGAGATCGCGCAGCATGCGCAGTAGGGAACCAGGCTGTGAAGCCGCAAGGCTTCACTTCCTTATTCCCTTACCGAAGATGGCGGTGCCTCCACCCGGAAAACGAGGGACCGGTCGGTTTCGGCTGAGGACTACTAAGTGTCCTAATATTAAAAGGCAGCAGCTGGAGTATTTGTAGCTGCTGACTTTAAAAATGTTTTTTTTTTAATTGGCGGAACTCCGCTTTAAGTGGCAAAAATAATTAAACAATATATTGCAATTTTGTTTCCTTAATTGAACTTTAGCGTATTTTAGACTAAAATTTTGCAATTTATAAACCGCTACGGTGCCGTTATTGTATGACATTTGGAACTATCAGTATTTTGTTCCCTAGGGTGCTTTTAGGAAACATTGAAAGGCTAGAGTTCCCCCATAATATCAATGCATTATAAGGCTTGCTAGAGTTCCCCCATAATATCAATGCATTGTAAGGCTTGCTAGAGTTCCCCTATAATATCAATACATTATAAGGCTTGCTAGAGTTCCCCCATAATATCAATACATTATAAGGCTTGCTAGAGTTCCCCCATAATATCAATGCATTGTAAGGCTTGCTAGAGTTCCCCTATAATATCAATACATTATAAGGCTTGCTAGAGTTCCCCCATAATATCAATGCATTATAAGGCTTGCTAGAGTTCCCCCATAATATCAATGCATTATAAGGCTTGCTAGAGTCCCCCCCCCCCTAATATCAATACATTATAAGGCTTGCTAGAGGTCCCCCATAATATCAATGCATTATAAGGCTTGCTAGAGTTCCCCCATAATATCAATACATTATAAGGCTTGCTAGAGGTCCCCCATAATATCAATGCTTTATAAGGCCTGCTAGAGTTCCCCCATAATATCAATGCATTATAAAGCTTGCTAGAGTTCCCACATAGTGATTAATAGACATGTGCACAGAATTTTTTTTGTTCCGTTTCGTATCGTTCTGTAGGTTCGTTCCCGTTCGTTTTTCGTAAGACGCCGTTTTCCTGTTCGTTCCCGTTCATTTTTCGTACGACGCGATTTTTTTCGTATTCCGATCGTTTCGTATTTTCGTTACCGTTCTATTTTCGTACATGCGGGATGGTTCGTTATTCTGTTTAATTCATGTTCGTTACTTTTTAGACAATAATTCCCGTGAATTTTCGTCAATGATTTGCATTCTGTATTTTGAATCCTTTTTCTGTTCGTATTTTGGATTCAAAATACAGAATGCAAATCTTTTGTTATAGATGTCATATGAACATACGACTGAAAATACGAAAAGAAAGAGGATTCAAAATACAGAATGCAAATCTTTTGTTATAGATGTCATATGAACATACGACTGAAAATACGAAAAGAAAAAGGATTCAAAATACAGAATGTAAATCTTTTGTTATAGATGTCATATGAACATACGACTGAAAATACGAAAAGAAAAAGGATTCAAAATACAGAATGCAAATCTTTTGTTATAGATGTCATATGAACATACGACTGAAAATACAAAAAGAAAAAGGATTCAAAATACAGAATGTAAATCTTTTGTTATAGATGTCATATGAACATACTACTGAAAATACGAAAAGAAAGAGGATTCAAAATACAGAATGCAAATCTTTTGTTATAGATGTCATATGAACATACGACTGAAAATACGAAAAGAAAGAGGATTCAAAATACAGAATGCAAATCTTTTGTTATAGATGTCATATGAACATACGACTGAAAATACAAAAAGAAAAAGGATTCAAAATACAGAATACAAATCTTTTGTTATAGATGTCATTTTCGTTTTTTTGAATGGGCAGTGAGTGTAGTTAGTGAAGCAGCTTCTCTTTTGTGCTGAGTACAGTGAATAGTACAGTAAAGCCAAATAAACTTTTCTGTGGATTTTCATCTGAAGGGAGATCAGTTGGCCAGACTTTTGAACCCAAAAATGGTTTTCTGATGGAGCTTACAAACAAACGTTTTTTTTTTTAAACGAACGGAAAACGATCGTTTTTATGTTTGATGGCAAAAAAGTCTGACCAAGTGTATGGGGCTTAACAATAGTTAATATGGATGAGCCGTGTGTTGAAAGTGCCGCGAATCTCGCGATATATTTACGAAAGTACATAGTGACGTAAATCCTTTTTCTGTTCGTATTTTCAGTCGTATGTTCATATGACATCTATAACAAAAGATTTGCATTCGGTATTTTAAATCCAAAATACGAACAGAAAAAATGATTCAAAATACAGAATGCAAATCTTTTGTTATAGATGTCATATGAACATACGACTGAAAATACGAACAGAAAAAGGATTCAAAATACAGAATGCAAATCTTTTGTTATAGATGTCATATGAACAATGCTCATACAACTGAAAATACGAACAGAAAAAGGATTCAAAATACAGAATGCAAATCTTTTGTTATAGATGTCATATGAACAATGAACATACGACTGAAAATACGAACAGAAAAAGGATTCAAAATACAGAATGCAAATCTTTTGTTATGGATGTCATTTTCGTTCTTTTGCCATTTTCGTTTTGTCGTATTTTTGTCGGATCGTTCGTTCGTATTTGCGGTTGTTCGTTATGCGGCTCATTCGTAATCCCGTCGTTTTCGTATTTTGGTGCTTTCATTTTGTCGTATGTACACATTATTCCGCGGGTACGAAAATGAAAAAATTTGTACGAAAATAACATTCGTACGTACAGGAATGCACATATCTAGTGATTAATGCTTGTATGAAGATGTATCCTTGAGCTTCTAGGATTAGTTACACAAAAGCTAAGAACCTTGCCAAATGTTATTATGTACTGGGCGAAGAACCATAACATAGATAAGGTGCTGTAGAAACCAGATGTAGTCGGGCACACAGACAGATTGCTATATTTTACACACAATGTATAATTGTGATGAATATTACTTGTATAACCTAATTACTTAAATATGGGCGTTACTTTATTGTATGATTTGATTATGTACAAGAACGCATGAGAAATAAAGCCTAGTCTTGACATATCATATCTCCGTGTGGATGTATTGACTTGCAGATGCATTAGAGAGTTCCATACATCCAGAAGTAGCCTAATAGCCCGCGTCTAGTTGAACCAGCAACCTTACAAACATCATGTTTGGGGGTTTTACCTAATCTTCAGGCCCAAAATGATTTTTTTAATCGTATGTAAAAAATAAATAAAAAAAAAGTCTCTGGCAGCGAAAGGGTTTTTGCGTTTCGAGTCGCTTTAAGTGCATATATAAAGATAACCAGGGAATGTAAAAATTGCTGCACCTTCCCAGGGGAACACAGGATCCCATACATGGGAAGGTGACAAGTACTTTGCAATCAATGTTGTATCACACGCTCTGATCTGCAGCCTATATTAGCAGGACTGGCATTTTCTGCATAGCAAGCTCTACGACTGACAGTTGGCGCACTTATACCGAACTCCGTGTCCTTTGCCTGACCTCCCCGTACAGCGCTAAATATAGCTGGAGTATGCGAAGCGTGAACGTGATTGTTGGAAAGTGAAGAGATAACCCGTGTCACTTCTTGAAATGGAGCAGATTTTATTTTTTATTTTATTTTTTGGAATCCCAAAGCTAAATTTCCAACATTCTGAACCTCCCAGAAACCGCCACCTTGTTTCGTGTCACCTGTATATCATAGAAGAATACTAGAGCAATGGGCAGAGCGCATATTTCAAAAGGTGACAGCAGGTGCGGGGAGAAGAACCCCCACCTGCTGTTGAGAAATCACTTCGCAAAATGTCCCCCTAGCATTTCTGGGCGTGGCCACCTTGAGTAAGGGAAGATGATTCATGTAACATTTACTTAGTGGAATTCATCTGCCCCTAGCTCAGTTATGAAAGCATAAGGATGTTTTCAACTGAGTTACTCCTCCCCTCCTGAAGAGTCCTGGTTTGTATGACATAATTTGCCTAGGCATGGAAACCAGAAGCTAACTGAAAAAAAAAGGGTTAAAGCAAATTAAATATAATTTACCTTTCTATTTATTTACTAATACTAGCAGATTAATTAACGTTGTGAAGATCTGTTCAGTTACAGGGAACATCTAGAAATGTGAATTGTGCCTAAGGAATACCACAAAGAATGTGCTCTCTGTCTGTAATTCCTCCTGAAAAAGCAGAATGATATTTTAGGACTCTTGGAATAAAGGCCAATGTCAATGGGAAGGGAAGGGAATACCAGTCCATGTCAACAGGAAAGTGAGGGAATGCCAGCCCATGTCAACAGGAAGGGGAGGGAAGGCCAGCTCATCTCAACGGAAAGGGGAGGGAATACCAGCCCATGTCAATGGGAAGGGGAGGGAATGCCAGCTCGGGTCAATGGGAAGGGAAGGGAATGGCAGCCCATGTCAATGGTAAGGGGAGGGAATACCAGCCCATGTCAATGGTAAGGTGAGGGAATGCCAGCTCATGTCAACGGGAAGGGAAGGGAATGCCAGCCCATGTCAACAGGAAGGGGAGGGAATGCCAGCCCATGTCAACGGGAAGGGGAGGGAATGCCAGCCCATGTCAACGGGAAGGGGAGGGAATGCCAGCTCATGTCAACAGGAAGGGGAGGGAAAGCAAACTCATGTCAACGGGAAGGGGAGGGAATGCCAGCTCATGTCAACGGGAAGGGGAGGGAATGCCAGCTCATGTCAATGGGAAGGGGAGGGAGTGCAAGCTCATGTCAATGGGAAAGGGAGGGAATGCCAGCTCATGTCAACGGTAAGAGGATGGAATACCAGCCCATGTCAACAGGAAGGGGAGGGAATACCAGCCCATGTCAACAGGAAGGGGAGGGAATGCCAGCCCATGTCAACAGGAAGGGGAGGGAATGCCAGCCCATGTCAACAGGAAGGGGAGGGAATGCCAGCCCATGTCAACAGGAAGGGGAGGGAATGCCAGCCCATGTCAACAGGAAGGGGAGGGAATGCCAGCCCATGTCAACAGGAAGGGGAGGGAATGCCAGCCCATGTCAACAGGAAGGGAAGAGAATGCTAGCTCATGTCAACGGAAGGGGAGGGATTGCCAGCTCATGTCAACGAGAAGGTGGGGCAATGCCAGGTAATGTCAACGAGAAGGGGGGGAATTGCAAGCTCATGTCAATGGGAAGGGGAGGGAGTGCAAGCTCATGTCAATGGGAAAGGGAGGGAATGCCAGCTCATGTCAATGGTAAGAGGATGGAATACCAGCCCATGTCAACAGGAAGGGGAGGGAATGCCAGCCCATGTCAACAGGAAGGGGAGGGAATGCCAGCCCATGTCAACAGGAAAGGAAGAGAATGCTAGCTCATGTCAACGGGAAAGGGAGGGATTGCCAGCTCATGTCAACGAGAAGGTGGGGCAATGCCAGGTAATGTCAACGAGAAGGGGGGGAATTGCCAGCTCATGTCAATAGGAAGGGGAGGGATTGCCAGCTGAAATTGTACGAAAAATACTGCTTTTGAAGTGATCCTACGATAATCTGATCTATAGTACACAGCTTTCAAGAGCCGTATGAGAATTTTCATCACTTTAGAAAACTCTTCATTTTCGATATGCGAGTGGCATGCAAGAAAAAACGGACGTTCTGTTTTCCGATTTTCAGATCGTGTGTACGGGCCATTAGGGTCAGGGGAGAGATTTGTCCCCATAAGTCGGGGATGCATGCCCGGGCATCGTTCAGTAGATGTAATATCAACGACTTTTTGTTACTGCGTAGCGGCACCAGGTTAAGGTGTAGGAGGTATCCCAGGGAGTCCGTGCCAAGATCAGCAAAGGTCAGTTGTGAGACCCACACTCTTCACTCCCATACAGAATTGTTTGAGTTTGGAGCAATGCCAAACGATGTGAAGGAGCGTGCCAGGCTCCGTATTGCAGCGCCAACACAGCTTGGAGAATTGAGGGTACAATTTGTTAAGGACCGGGGACCCCCTAGAGAGGAGTTTGTAAGGTTAGGAGTTCTAACTTCACTGCAACTTTTCTAATCAGCACCCTTGTTTTGGGTACAGCCAGGCAAATAGCATTTTTGGAAGGCAATCAGCAATGGCAGATTTTGTATTTCCTTTCCGCACTAGTTGGAACCATTTAAAACCTCTGCAGCGATAATCATGGTGTTTGTGCGCCATCTGCTGTCTCAGAAGTAGAACACCGCCGGTTAGAATTTGGTTTGTATGAAATCTATTTCTATTGTATTCTGTTCTATACTTCAAATTCTACTTTATGTAATCTAGTATTTATAGCCAAAACTTTTAATTTATTTTTTAGTAGTTGGATCCCCGTCTGTTTTTTTTCCCCCTGTGTCCTGTTGGTAAGATTTTCTTTCCTGAGACACAGCAGAAAGTAAAAAGGGGATATCCCTTCTTAGACAGTTGTCACCAGATACATTTTCCCCATTAGAAAGTGGCTCATTATATAAAGATAAGTGATACTTTTTACCATTACCTTTTTTCTTAGAGCAGGGGTCTCCGAACTTTCTAAACAAAGGGCCAGTTTACTGTCCTTCAGACTTTAGGGGGGCCGGACTGTGCCCAATAGGAGTAGAAAATGTCCCGGTGTTTAGTGGGAGTAAATAGTGCCCCATCTTTAGTATTAGTAAAGGAATAATGCCACATTGTTGATATCAATGGAAGGAATTGTGCCCTTTTGTTGGTGTCAGCACAGCGGCAGGAATAATGCCCCATCGTTGGTCTTAGTGGGAGAAATAGTGCCCCATCGTTGATGTCAATGGTAGGAATTGTGCCCCATTCTTGGTGTCAATGGAAGGAACTTTGCCCCATAGCTGGTATCAGTGGGAGAAATTCTGCCCTTTTGTTGGTGTCAGTGCGAGGAATAGTGCCCCATCCAAGGTTCCACTGTTTTTATTTTTCAAAAAGTGTTTTCCAGTGCTAAACCTTTCATCCCATTTCTAAATGGCTGAATTTGTAAATGTCAAAATCTATATAATAGTAAGGAGGCGTGGCAGGGTGTGTGTCCTCAGGGCCGCCATCATGAATTATGGGGCCCCTTACACAGCTTCAGGCATGGCCCCCCCAGAGCAGAGAAGGGGGGGATGCTGCCGCCTGATATTGAGAAGGGGGGGGGGGTTGCGTCGCGAATTGAGAAGCGGGGGGGGGGGTGGCCTTTACATAAAAAAGAAGAAATAAAGAAAAATATATATGATAAAAGGGGGTAGCCATCCGGGGCCCTAGGGACCCCTGGGCCCTTTGATAAAAAGAAAAAAAGAGAGATTTTTTTTGCCATCTGGGGACATCTGGGCCCTTTAAAAAAATTTTTAAGAAATTACAAAAGAAGGGGGGGGGGTTCCATCCGGGACCTCTGGGCCTCTAAAAAAAAATAAAAGAAAAAAATTGGCCCTTTAATAAAAAAATTTAATAAAAATATATTAAATTTTTTTTTTTTAATAAAAAATAAATAAAAAAAGAGGGGGTTGCCATATGGGGCCCCGGGGGCCTCCGG
Organism: Rana kukunoris; assembly: GCA_029574335.1. Taxonomy (NCBI): domain Eukaryota; kingdom Metazoa; phylum Chordata; class Amphibia; order Anura; family Ranidae; genus Rana; species Rana kukunoris. Next base: position 2,926,266 of record CM056058.1, read on the forward strand.
GGACCTCCAGACCCCTAAAAAAAGAAATTGGCCCTTTAATAAAAAAAATGATAAAAATGTATTAAAAAAATATTTTTTTAGTAAAAAATAAATAAAAAAAGAGGGGGGGTTGCCATCTGGGACCCTGGGGGCCTCTGGGGATCTCCAGACCCCTAAAAAAAAATTGGCCCTTTAATAAAAAAATAAAATAAAATAAAATTATGTTAAAAAATATATATTTTTTATCAAAAATAAATAAAAAAGGGGGGTTGCCATCTGGGGCCCTGGGGACCTCCGGACCACTAAAAAAAAGGGCCCTTTAATGAAAAAATAAAATAAAAATATATTAAAAAAAATATTTATTTTTTATAAAAAATAAATAAATAAAAGGCGGGTTGCCATCTGGGGCCCTTGGGGCCTCTGGACCTCTAAAAAAAAAAAAAAAAAATTGTCCCTTTAATAACATTTTTTATAAAAATATATTAAAAAAAATATATTTTTTTATAAAAAAAAAAAGAGGGGGTTGCCATCCGGGCCCCTTACAGGTGTACTGCCTGTATCCCCCTGATGGCGGCCCTGTGTGTCCTATGCCTACATACTTTTGTTAATCGGTGTACTTCGTCCCCCTCTCAAAAAGTTGGCGGGTATGCTTCAGTGTGTGAGGGAATACCTAGAACTCTATTTATAAATGTCTTCACACAATGATCACTCAAGATTCACACATTTTTTCTAATAAAATCCAATGTGTGAAAACATTTGTAGACAGACTCTATAAGGGAACATGCACATGTCTGTATGAAAATACGGCAACTAGTATGCAGGATCTTTCTGGTAGAAGTTGGCGCGACATCTGGCGTAAAAGGTGCTCCATAAGCTGTATGATTATAATGTTTGAGCAATGTTTACAGGCGTACAAGCCTACAGTGTTACCACAGCCTATTGGTTGGTAGGACGCAGGCAACCATTGTGTGTTCTGTTGCTAGAACTGTATTGCTATTGCCTGTAGACACTGGCAGCAAGATCCAGTGCTAAAAGTTCTATGTAGGCTGTGCGTAGGTAACATCTAAGCAATGTTTACATGTGGGTCAATGCAGCCTATTGGTTGCTAGGATGCAAGCCAACATTGCCACGTAATGTCCTTCATTGCTAGGGTACAGTTGGCTATTGCCATCTAAACTTCTCCATTGCTATTGTCCTCTGTTGCTTTTGCCACCTAGCATCCAACATTGCTTTTTCCATTGCTATTGCTGTCTGGCATCTCCCATTGCTATGACTAAATTTCTATTGCTTCACTGTTGCCATTATTGCCTAGTATCCTTCATTGCTAGGACACAGGTGGTCATCATTGCTGCCTAGCGCTCTCCATTGTTTTTGTTGCCTAGTCTCCTCCATTGCTGTTGCATCTTCTGTTGCTTTTGCCGCCTATTATCTTCAATTACTTTTGCCATTTAGCATTCTCCATTGCCACCTAGTATGCTCCATTGCTGTTGCTGTCTGGCATCTTCCATTGCTAGGACCCAATTTCTATTGCTGCCTAGTGTTCACTTTGTCATTATTGCTTATTATTATCCTTTATTGCTAGGACACAGGTGGTCATTACTCCATTGTTTTTGTTGCCTAGTAGGGATGAGCTTCGAGTTCGAGTCAAACTCATGTTCCACTCGAACATTGCCTGTTCGCCGAACAGCGAACTATTTGTGGTGTTCACGGCAAAATCGAAAAGGCGCAGAACACCCTGGACAAGTTTTAAAATAACAGTCGATTTTTCGGGAGCAGTGATTTTAACCACTTTAGCCCCGGGCCTGTTTTTCAGATTCGGTGTTTACGAGACTAAAACATTTTTTTTTGCTATAAAATTACTTAAAACCCCCAAACATTATATATTTTTTTTTTCTAACACTCTAGAGAATAAAATGGCAGTCATTGCAATACTTTTTGTTACACCGTATTTGCGCAGCGGTCTTACAAGCGCACTTTTTTTGGAAAAATTCACTTTTTTAAATAAAAAAATAAGACAACAATAAATTTGGCCCAATTTTTTTACATATTGTGAAAGATAATGTTACGCTGAGTAAAATTGATACCCAACATGTCCACGCTTAAAAATTGCGCCCCGCTCGTGGCATGGCGTCAAACTTTTACCCTTAAAAATCTCGATAGGCGATGACATTTTTTGAGATACAGAGGAGGTCTAGGGCTTAGAATTATTGCTCTCGCTCTAACGATCGCGGCGATACCTCACTTGTGTGGTTTGAACACCGTTTTCATAGGCTACTCGCGTATGCGTTCGCTTCTGCGCGCGAGCTCGTCGGGACGGGGCGATTTAAAAAATTTTTTTTTTTGTTTTAATTTGTATTAATTTTACCAATTTTTAACACTAAATAAAAAAATAAAAAAAAATTATCACTTTTATTCCTATTACAAGAAATGTAAACATCCCTTGTAATTAGAAAAAAGCATGACAGGTCCTCTTAAATATGAGATCTGGGGTCAAAAAGACCTCAGATCTCATATTTAGGCTAAAATGCAAAAAAAAAAAAAAAAATTTTTAAATGTCATTTTTCAAATGACATTTAAAAAAAAATGTCTCTTTAAGACGCTGTTGGGAACTGACGTTTGACGTCACTGTCCGCCCAGCAGAGCTACGGGGATGGACGAGGGAAATTTTTTCCCTCACTCGCATCCCCGCTGACCAGAGGAGCGCACCCGATCGCCTCCGCCGCTACCGACGGCTCCGGTAAGCCGGCGGGCGATACGCGGCGGAGAGCGCAGCGGCGGAGCGGGGGGGGGGGGGGGTGGGGGGGGGGACGCTCGTCCGCTACCGATAACGGCGATCTCGCGGCGATTCCGCCGCGGATCATTATCGTTTACCCGACCGCCCACAGAAGAGATGGATATCTCGGTTTGTGGCAGCAGCTGCTGCCGTTACCGAGATATCCATCCTCAAAGTGCCGACGTATACCTGCGGTGGGCGGTCGGGAAGTGGTTAATAATGCTTAAAGTGAAACAATAAAAGTGAAATATTCCTTTTAATTTTTAACTGGGGGGTGTATAGTATGACATGTGAAGTAGCGAGTTGTTTCTCCCGTGCTTAGAACTGTCCCTGCACAAAGTGTCATTTCTGAAGGATAAAAGTCATTTATAAAGCACTGCTCCCAAAAAAACTGCAGTTTATAAACTTTTTTTTTGCATTGTACATGTCCCCAGGGCAGGACCCGGGTCCCCCAAAACTTTTTTAGGACAATAACTTCCATATTGGCCTTTAAAATTAGCACTTTAGATTTCAAACGTTCGAGTCCCATAGACTTTAATGGGGTTCTAAAGTTCACACAAACTTTTGGTCTGTTCGCAGGTTCTGGTGCGAACCAAACGAGGGGGGGGGTGTTTGGCTCATCCCTATTGCCTATTGTCCGCCATTGCTGTTGCTTTCTAGCATCTTCTTTTGCTATTGCCGCCTAGTATCCTCTGTTGCTATTGCCGCCAAGAATCCTCCATTGCTATTGCCGCCTAGTATCCTCCATTGCTATTGCCGTCTAGTATCCTCCATTGCTATTTCCGCCTAGTATCCTCCATTGCTATTGCCGTCTAGGGTCCTACATTGCTTTTGCCATTTAGCATCTTTGTTGCCTAGCATGCTCTATTGCTATTGCCCTTTGGCATCACCCATTAATAGGACTCAGTTTCAATTGCTGCCTAGCGTTCTCTGTTTTTGTTAATGACTACTGTCCTTTATTGCTGTTGCCACCCAACAAGTCCTGTTGCTATTGCCACCTAGCATCCTCCATTGCTATTGCCACCTAGCATCCTCCATTGCTATTGCCACCTAGGGTCCTCTGTTGCTATTGCCCCCTATTATCCTGCCTTGCTTTTGCCATTTAGCATTCTCCAATGACGTCCATTGACGCCTGGTATGTTCCATTGCTATTGCCGTTTGGCATCTTCAATTGATAGGTCTCAGTTTCTATTGCTGCCTAGCTTTCTCTGTTGTTGTTATTAAAGGCCTAGTGTCCTCCATTGCTGGTGCCACCCAGCATGTCCTGTTGCTATTGCCGCCTGGCATCCTCCATTGCTATTTCCACATAGCATGCTTCATTGCTATTGCGGCCTGGGGTCCTTTGTTGCTAAGGCCCCCCTATCATCCTTCATTGCTTTTGCCATTTAGCATCCACCTTTGCCACCTAGCACGCTCCAATGCTATTGCCATTTGGCACCTTCCATTGATAGGACTCAGTTTCTATTGTTGCCTAGTGTTCTATGTTATTATTAACGCCTAGTGTCCTCCATTACTTTTGCCCCCCCCCCCCCCCATGTCCTGTTGCTATTGCTGCCTAGCATCCTCCCTTGCTATTGCCGCCTAGCATCCTCCATTGCTATTGCCACCTAGCATCCTCCATTGCTATTGCCACCTAGCATCCTCCATTGCTATTGCCACCTAGCATCCTCCATTGCTATTGCCGCATAGCGTGCTCCTTTGCTATTATCACATGGCATGCTCCATTGTCGCCTAGGGTATTTTGTTGCTATTGCCCCCTGTCATCCTCCATTGCTTTTGCCATTTAGCAATTTCCATTGCCACCTACTATGCTCCATTGCTTTTGCTGTTTGGCATCTTCTATTGCTAGAACCCAATTTCTATTGCTGCCTAGTGTTCTCTGTTATTAATGCGTAGTGTCCTCCATTGCTGTTGCCGCCCAGCATTTTCCATCTCTAGGACCCCATTGTTATTGCTGCATAACGCTCTCTGTTGCTAGGATTCAGGCGGTCATTGCCACCAGGCGCCCTCCATTACTAGGACGCAGGCAACTCTCGTATTTCAATAGAATACATTTGCACAAATGCTTACATACGTGTAGTGTAAAATATGGTTCATACACAGCACCTCAGATGAGGATTTTCAACTTTTTTATGGATCTGAACACAGAATACATAAATACGCCTCCTGCATCCACATCCATAAAAAGAAACAAATGACTGATAAAGACGCCCTATTTTTTTGCAGCCGCCGTGTGCATGAGACCTAATATATGATGCACGTTTATTTTATGTATGCATCCCTTAGGTGTGTTTTGTGAGTGAAGTTGGGGGTCTTTTAACATTTTTAGTCTTTACTTTACTTCACATAATATCTTTATTGGCTACAAAATGGATCCTGAGCCTTGTAACGTTCTCTTCACGGATTACAGGTAATGATTTCCCTGCTTTTTCAGTGTGGACTAAAGTCAGCAGACTCGGAGGAATCACCGAGGGAGTGCCCAGGGCCGACATTCCCCTCACGGCCCCTCCTCCTCGCCCTCAGAGATGTGACTTTCCACACATACAAAATGGCGCCGGACCAATTCGCCCTAGTAACAGAGCCCGCCCGGGCCAATCGGAGCCGTCGCCCGGGCTAAGCCCCGCCTCACGCACGGACGCGCAGCCTATCGGAGGCCACCGGGGCGCGCGCGCGTTCTGACTGCAGTAAGCTGCTGAGGGAGGACGTAAGGGACATCCGTACGTAAAGTGCGGCGTTGCCCTTCTACCGTGCCCTTAGCGGAACGTGACGTGTTTCCGGCGGGCTCTTGCTGCACTTCCGGTCTCTGTGAGAAGTGACATTGAAGCGGGGTGTGAGGACTGCGAGGCTGAGGTGAGAGGCCCGGGGCGTAAAGCGGGGGGACCGTGAGGAAAGGGACGGGAACGCGTTATATATAAATAGAAATATAGTCATTACGTCACTATTTTAACAAGATATATATAATTATGTCTATACAGGGAAGTCTATGTTGGGGGGCTATGCCTGTCTTTCTGTGCTGTCATAGCAACCGGGCAGGTGACATTTGTACCCACCTTACCCCCCCGACTGAGGGACACTTCTAACATGCTGGTTCTCCGGACGCTCACCCCGGACAAGCATGCTGCAAGTGAAGGCAGAGCGCCTTCTCAACCCCACCCCCCTCCCCTCGTACCGGGTCAGCCAGAATCGGTCATCATTCGATTGATTTGCACCTCCGAGGAAATGTGTAAATTTATAAGGGAGCCGTGTCCATCAAAGAAGTGTCATGTTCTCTTTATAGCGCCCCCTGGTGGTGGTGGGTTTGTCGGAGGTCAAGGAAATGGTGGGTACTTCCGGGTATGGGAGAGCTTGTGACCTTCTACCCCCTCACCTGTCAACTATTGGGGGAAGGGGGGGACTGTTCTTCTATTGGGGGGGTTTACCTGTCAACTATTGGGTGGGAAAGGGGACTGTCTTCTGTTGGGGGGGGGGGGGGGTACCTGTCAACTATTGGGGGGGACAGGGGACTGTCTTCTGTTGGGGGGTTACCTGTCAACTATTGGGAGAAGGGGGGTCAAATTGGGGGGTGGGGAAGGGACTGTCTTCCATTGGGGGGGTTTCTGTCAACTATTGGGGGGGTTTACCTGTCAACTATTGGGGGGGGGGGGGACTGTCTTCTGTTGGGGGGGGGGGGGGGGTTTACCTGTCAACTATTAGGGGGGTGGAAAGGGGACTGTCTTCTGTTGGAGGGGGTTTGTTAACTATTGGGAGAAGGGGGGGGGGGGGGTTATCTGTCACCTATTGGGAGAAGGGGGGATTATCATCTTTTGCGGGGGGGGGGGGTTACCTGTCAACTATTGGGGGAAGGGGGACTGTCTTCTGTTGGAGGATTCACCTACTGGGGGGAAGGGCACATCTCTGTTGGTGGGGGGGGGAAGTCACCTGTCGCCTATGGGCTGTCTTGTGGTGGTACCGGTCACCTGTTGGTGGTGGGGGATCACCTATTGGGGGAGGGGGGGGCTGTTTTGTGGTGGTGCCGGTCACCTGTTGGGGGGGGCTCCTAGGGAATTGGAGTCTGAGAAGTAGCCCGCCTTCTATGGATGGAAGTGGCTACCCTTTGGGGGGGGGGGGCACCCTTTCTGATGGGGAGGAATCTGGGGAGTACCTGTGTTCTATGAGGGGGAAGTCTCCAGTGTGGGGGAGGGGGGGGGGTATGTGGGCTAGCTCCAATAGGGGATGGGGAGTCCTAGGAGTAGCCCGTCTTCTGTAGGGGGTTGGTGTCTCATTATGGGAGAGCAGTCTAGGGAGAGGCCTGTTCCTATATGGGGGGCTGCATGGGGATCTGTCTCCTACTGGGTGAAGTGACAGATTCACTGGAGTCATTTCCCATATTGCTCATGACCTGACATGGACTGTCACCCCGGATGACCTCCTCATTGCTGCAGCAAATGTGATCACTTGAGATGGGACCGTCTGTGGCTGTCCTAAGGCAGCGTCACAACCAGATTTTGGCTTTCATTTGATAACATGTAGATGTCATAAGTGCTGTGACTGCTTGAAAATTATTAGCTAAAGTTTGGCTTCAGTTAGTAAATGCAAATCTGCCTGTCCAGAGATATGCAATTGGTTTACCTCCAGCTGTTGCAGAACTACAAGTCCCATGAGGCATAGCAAGACTGACAGCCACAAGCATGACACCCAGAGGCATGATGGTACTTGTAGTTTTGCAACAGCTGGAGGTCTGATAATTGCATATCCCTGGTCTAGTCCATCTAACACTCCCCTCCTCCTAGGCTGGCAATGCTGCTGTTCATGGGTGGCCCCTGTGTTCTTTCATCCAGAGTGGGGGGGCTTTAATACAGGAGGTGTCTTAGACTCCATTCACACCAATGTGTTTTTTCATGCTTTTTGCAAAAATGCAGAACATTTTTTTTTTTTTTAATCCCCATAATGGGTTCCTGTTATTGGAACGGGTCAGGGAGGTTTTTAGAATGCAAAATGGTAAATTTTTTTGGTTCAATAGATGTCAACGGAGAACCTTCTGGAAAAGTATGTAGTGCGTTTTGTACCACGATTTTGCAATGATTTGCATGTTTAAATCTGCCCTGCAACAATTCCCCCCCGGCCCCCCCCCCCCCTGGAAAAAAAAAAAAAAAAAAATATTTATATTAAGGTTGGGGGTTGTATGTGTTTTTCCAGTGATTCACGCCAGTCGGGAACTATATTAAGGGCATGGTAGCCCATTTTTATTAAAAAGGCAAAAATAAAAGTCCAACTAAAGGTTTCCCACGTAGGGGGGGGTTCTTCTCCATCAAACACAAAACAGAAAATACTAGCCCACCTGGCTCTCTGTAGCAGTACTTATGCCCTTTGTCCTGGTCACCCAGACCAGCGGACTCCTCAAAGTAGCTCTGCCTCTTGCAGTCGCCAACGTTTTGGCTGTTTCCTACAGCCTCTCTGACTTCTGGAGACCTCCTGTCTTTTAGTGTCGAGCTGTCTCCAACTGGGAGCCATGAGGTCTTCCCACACTCATTATAAAGGCCTGCTGATCATCCACAAAATCTGGATACAGAGTTGCAGATCCCGTCCCACCCCAGACAATGTGGAATCTCCAAATTACCAAAACCTGGAGAAAGCTGCAAAAGCAGTCTTCTCCAGTCCACATCTACGCTCTGTAGCCTTGCACCCAGCAAATGTGCATACCCTGTGTCCAGCAAAACTGTCCATTTTACCGTGATAGTAGCTCCTACTGTCAAAAGAAATAAAAAATTGAATTTTACAAAATGCTCAAAAGCAGTACCGTATTTATTGGGGTATAGCGCGCACCCCTAAAGTTGCCCCCATTCCTGTGGAAAAAAAGTTTTTTGTAGTTAGTTTTGGCGTCTTGCGCGGCGTCCATCGGCGGCTTCGGGTGTCCTCCTCGTCGGGTCCGTCTGCGGCTTCGGGTGTCCTCTTCCTCCTCGCTTTCCCGCGCCGATTTCGAATACTGCTCCGGCATTTACCGAGCGCAGTACACTCGGGTATAGTCGGGCAGACTCGGCTCCGCTCGCGCTGACGTCCTGGACATACAGGACGTGAGCGCGAAAGGAGCCGAGCCTGCCCGACTATACCCGAGTGTACTGCGCTCGGTATATGCCGGCGCAGTATTCGAAATGGACGCGGGAAAGCGGCTATCGGCGTATACCGCGCACCCACGATTTTGCCCTGATTTTCAGGGCAAAAAAGTGCGTGGTATACGCCGATAAATACGGTATATATAATAACAGACTTACTGGACAGGTGAAATCTGGAAAAACAAAGAATATGTAGCCACCACATCCAGTAATTGGTAAGCTGCAATATGATTTGTTTGGGTTTAATATCACTTTTAATGTACACAGTAATCGGTTGGTAATATTTGTTTCGATTTTAGTTGTCCAACTTTTTGTTGCTTTTTAGCAGGTAAAATGGCAGACAACATTCGTACCAAGATTGAGAACTACAAAACCGCACCCTTTGATGCTCGTTTTCCTAACCAGAACCAGACCAAACATTGTTTCCAGAACTACCTGGGTAAGATAATAATAATAATAATAATAATATCACTAAGTAAGTTATAATTATATAACTGATTTTACGGCACCGCACTGATTTACAAAAGTATTTCCTGCACTACTTTTGCCGATTTCGGATGCGACTTCAATAGACATCTGTGCATGAAGCCACACGGATGTCTATAAAGTATATTCAAGTGAGGCCTCTTCCACACGAGGCGGAACTTGTTGCTACAGAGTCCGCCGACTCAACGGGAGATCTTTCTGCTGAGCCGGTGGATACCAAGTCCCTCTCTGATCACTGAGCAGGGAGGGGCTTGTGCAGCACCACTGTCTCCTATAGGGAGATCTGATGAAAACGGACAGCATGTCCGTTTTCATCAGATCTCACCTGATCCCATCCGCCATGGACAGATAGGGACGTATCGCCATCTGTCTGATTTTTGGCAGGTCCGATGTCGGCAGACATGTCTCTTCTGACTTCTGACGCTCCATAGGCATGCATGGAGTGGCCGTTCAGGTCCGCCTGTCAGTTTTGATGGCAACTGTGTGAAAGGGACCTGAAGTAGCATAATTAAAATAAACATTGAACAGAGGCACCAAATTACACCAAAACAATTGTGTCCAATTTGGACATTTTTACTGGGGGGGGGGGGGGGGGTTTGTACTGAATTTTGTTGCCAGCAGTTTAGACAATAGTGGCTGTGTTGTATTTTGAGGGGACAGCAAATTTACACTGTTGTACAAGCTGTACACTGACTACTTTACATTGCAGCAAAGTGTCATTTCTTCAGTGTTCACATGACAATCCTCCTTATATTACTGACTGTCCAACCATACTTGGCCTCTGGGGGCAGTATTGCAGTCCATGGACCCTGGTCTGTTTTTGTCATCTATTTCTTTGAAGCTTCTAGCACCCCAGGTGGGCTGGAGACAATCCCTTTTGCTATGCAGATTCTGTTTGGGGCCACATTCCTCTGTACCATTTTAAAACCATGAGACTGCAAGTGTCAGCATGGCTGATCTTGGTTGTAAAAACAAATGTGTAGAAACTTTAGAAATATAACATTAGACCATGTTGCCCTCCAACAGTAGGTATGGTGTTCTTTTGGTGATGTGCAGTGTTTTTTGTGCCAAACATATCTTTTGAAATTATGGCCAAAAAGTTCAACCTTGGGTTCATCAGACCAAAACACATTTCCCCACATGCTTTTTGAAGACATCAGATGTGTGTTTGCAAAATTTAGCCGGGCTTGGATGTTCATTACCCCATGGCCCAGACATATGAAGGATACGGGAGATTGTTGTCACATGGACCACACAGCCAGTACTTGCTAGATATTCCTGCAGCTCCATTAATGTTGCTGTAGGCCTCGTCGCAGCCTCTCTGACCCGTTGTGACCCGGTTTTCTATACATCTTGATTTTTTTTTATTATAAAATACAAACATTCCAAGTATAGACTCCACTAGGATTAAGAAGACAAACTAAATAGTTTTACTCTACATAAAGTATTTGTCTACATTTTTGTCAATTTTGGAGGGAAGTCCAGTTCTTTGTAATGTCTCTGTTGTGCCATATTTTCTCCACTTGATGATGACGGTCTTTACCGAGTTCCATGGTAAATCTAATGCCTTGGAAATTCTTTTGTACCCTTCTCCTGAACTGATAACTTTTTTTAACAATGAGATCCCACTGATGCCTTGGAAGCGCTCTGCAGACCATGGCTTTTGCTGTAGGATGCGACTAAAAATGTCAGGAAAGACCTACTAGAACAGCTGAACTTTATTTGGGGTTAATCAGAGGCACTTTAAATGATGGCAGGTGTGTACTGACTCCTATTTAACATGAGCTTGAATGTGATTGCTTAATTCTGAACACGGCTACATCCCCCAGTTATAAGAGGGTGTGCACCCTTAGTTTTTTTTTTTTTTTTTAACAGGAGTGTATAAACTTTGTGTGTGTGTGTATGTGTGTGTGTGTGTATATATATATATTCTGAAGATCAGGTCCGTCATTCTCACCTAGGAGAAGATGACCTACTGACCTGCAGACCCCACTCATGTGCAGGAACTGTTGTGACATTTCTTTGCCTGCACACAGTCCTGCAAGCTGCCTCCTGGGATTTCTACAAGACTCATCCCAGCTCTGTATCTTGCACATGGGCAGAGGCAGCACTGGATCTCTTCCAGTTTACTGGCAGGCCCGTGTTGTGGCTGCACATGTGCACTAGGTTGGTGCAAGCGCAGACAAATGGCGGCTAAACCTGGCGAAGATCCCTGCAGCATGTCTCTATTTGCACCAGATACAAGTGCAAGATGACTGGGCCAGAGAGAAGCAATGTAGGGTGACTTCTCCCTACAAGTAAGATGGCACTGGACTCCATGGTCTTTTTTTTTTTCTTTTTTTTTTTATGTTTATTCAGGGCACATTTTTTGGATTTAAAAAGGTTATTTCTGTGGTTAGGTTTAAGGGTGGGCGATCCAGTTCTAAGATCTGTTTATAAAAAAAAAAATAGTGCAGGTCTCCTTTATACACAGGAGCCCTATGCACTACCACGAGCAACCAATCGGGAATGTTATTGGTCACATTACAGTTTTGCTTGCTGTCTGTTTTCTTTCTCTTTTTTTTTTTTTTTTTTTACGCTAGTGTATTGCATTGGCTGTTTTTGCTCCTTTTTGCATTGTGAATTAGATGACCTGTAATTATTACCAGTCTATTGAATTTGATCGTTTTCCTTGTAGATTTCCATCGATGTGAAAAGTCTTTGACTGCCAAGGAACAGGATCCCTACCCATGTCAGTGGTACAAGAAAGTATACCAGTCCATGTGCCCCAACTCCTGGGTAAGTCCCTGGATCTTCTCCTGGACACACACACACACACACACACACACACACACACACACACACACACACACACACACACACACACACACACACACACACACACACACACACACACACACACAGTGGGGATGCAGCATCTACACACACTGCTCCAGAATTTTACAATTCTGCAAGTAAAATTAAATGCCACCACCTGCACAGGGATGCATGGGACACCTGTGCATCCCTGTGCAGTCAAACATGGCCTTTAGGTGGGGTGGGTGTACGCTCATGTGAACGAGTATAGTAATTATTATTAATATTATACAGGATTTATATAGCGCCAACATTCTGCGCAGCGCTTTACATCAGGGAAGACAGTACATTCACAATACAAATCAATACAGAAGGGATCAGAGGGCCCTCTCGTTAGAGCTTACAATCTAGAAAGTTTGACTGCAATGGAACCACAAATCCCAGAATGTCAATTGCTACAGTGTGGGTATTGCTTCTTTTTTTTTCCCCACAGAACTTAAAAAGTGTATTTCTGCTCCTCTTCTACCTGTATTGGAGTAAAAAAAAAAAAAATTCTTCCTGGAATTGTGTACCTAAAAGGTGCCTGCTCCCACTTTTGCTTGGCTCGCTTAGGCAAACTGAGCGGAACTTCCAGCTCACAGGTCCATTTTAGAAAGTGCAGCGCGGCTCGTGCATGCATGGTGGAGGGCTGAAATCAGAGCCAGCTTTTCACAAGCAAGATGATGGTGTCTGGTACCTGGTGAAGAACTGGCCTGGGTGATAAGTGCCGGATCCCTAGCCTGGTAAATCGGCAGCTACAAAAGTTTTGTAGCTGATGACTTAACGTGAGCTCCTTTTTAGTGTCCCTCTACTGAGTCTGGCTGCAACCATTTTAACTGTGGGCAGCTGAAGCTCATGTTTGTTCACTTCCTGGATTTACACATAGGCACACCTGCAGCTCTCATTGGCTTTCTTATGACACGCCCCCCACTCTTTGGTGGCAAACTCTTACTTGAGTGAGAGAGTGCATAATGTCATAAGCCTAAGCTTTTTACCAGACAAACATAAGGCATTTTTTGGCAGAAAAAACTGTTGTACTATCCAAATGTAAAACAAGAAGGGCAGAAGATTTAATAGATTGAAAGTTGAAAAAATTACTGAAGGTCCGCTTTAAGCCAGGATTAACCAATATGATCTTTTTCCAATTGCTAGAACCAAGTTGCAGCGCTAGTAGTGAGACTGTTGGTGCACCAATACAGGTCATATTATTGTGTACTTCCAATATCCACACTCAACCAGATGTTGTGACCTCAAAACATGAGGTTGAAAAGCATAAATGATTATAAAACATTCCATAATGAACAGATCAAACCTAAGTGCTATTGTTTGATACCTCCACCAAGGATAAAGATGTACACTCACCAGAACCAAAGCCCTCTGAAGGATTCCTAGAGGTCAATGTGCGTTTGATTAACTCGGCTAGTAGAAAAGTTCTCCATGACCACAAAACTCAGAGTGGTAGCATAAATACGAAACCAAATGCTCCGAATGGTGTAATAAAGTGTGTGTGTGTGTGTGTGTGTATTTTTTATTTTAATCCAATTGTTTCTCATTCAAGTGACCGATTACCAGGATGGGTGCTGATTTTCTAAAAGTGGAAAGTGAAATATCTAGTACAGTGCTGCATAGAAACCAATAGGCTTCCAGTGTCCCCCCCCCCCCCCCTCCCTAAATAGTGTCCTTTATCTTAGTGCAGTCCTCCTTCACTTACCCCATCCTTCCATTTTGCTATTAAATGTCCTTATTTCTTCTGAGAAATCCTCACTTCCTGTTCTTATGTCTGTAACTCCACACGGTAATGCAAGGCTTTCTTCCTGGTGTGGAGAAAGCCTCTTGAGGGGGGCGAGCAGGCAAGTCAGGACACGCTCTACTTTGCAGATAGAGAAAAGAGCTGCGTGGTAGTGGGCATCGTGACCTTCCTGCTCGCCCTTCAAGAGGTTTTCTCCACACCAGGAAGAAAGCCGTGCATTATACTGACTAAACGAAAATCGTACGATCTGGCATCGTACAAGGAAAATTATCGCGCTTGTCCGATCTAATAATAAATCGGATGAACTGTCGTTATCGGCTTTCGAAAGTAGTGTACACACAATCCGAAAATCGTATGATTCTTCCTCGGACGATCGTTTTCGTCCGATATTCGGATCGTGTGTACGGGCCATTAGCCAATACCAGCAAAAATTAATACAATAATTGGTTCTGAAAAGATATCTACAGTGTGGTTGGAGTTGGGCTTTATCTGCTATATTTAAAGGATGAGTTCACATTCTGGAACATGTTGTGTATTCCGGCATCTGCGGCATCTCCTCCCTATGCCCACTGTCACTATTTTAAAACTACGTGGCCGTGTCATTTATTCATCGTTTCCTGTGAATGGACAAACCACCTGCTGATGGCTTGTAGTTCTGAATGGGGTGTAAGGGCACTGATGAGCGGTTTTGTAGTTCAGCCACAAGTCCTGCAACTTGTAAACAGTCGGCCCATATGCAGTTGTGAGCTGAAAGCTGCAGGGCTTGTCTGTAGGAGGCTGACATTGCACCCCTGATCACTGGTGCGATGCTTTCCAGGGGGTGGCGGGGATAAAAAAAATGCCTATTTTAATTTTCTGTTCCAAAAGGTGAACTTTTTCTTGAACATTCATTTAGATCTTTTCTGGTCCTGTAAGTATAAAGTGGTGTCAATGTTTTCTGATTTGTTGTGTATTTGCTGCAGGTGGAGAAGTGGGATGATCAGAGAGATGCAGGCACATTTCCGGCCAAAATCTGAAGAGTCTTCGTTGGATTTGTGAAGTTGATTCCTGTAATCTTGAATGTTCACGCCGGACCTGATGTTTCAGCTGGATTTGTCCATATAAATTTTGCTTCCGTTGTAAATCATTGGAGGAGCATCCAGTAACTTTTTATTTCTATGTCAATAAAACATGAAAATTATTCAGATTGGCTTCAGTGTTGGGGTGGTATGTGTGTTTGAATCTTTACAACCCCTTTAAGGGAATTCAAGCTTTTTTTTTTCCACCTTAATCTCTATGCACTGAGGTGAGAAAACATTTGGCGACTGCAGACCCCCCAGACCCTCGTTGACCTACCTGAGCCCTCCTTCTTTGAATGTGCTTGATGTTGGCCTCGGCTGTTCTTGGCTCTTCATTGGATAGATTGATGGCAGTGGCTCGTGCTGCTGTCAATCAACTCCAATGATGCGGGGGCGGTGCCGAGTCCTGTATTCGGGGGCTCATAGCCACCAGATACAGGACTCTGTAGCGTGCCCGCAAGCCAACCCCCTTGGGAGAGCGCTTCCCAGAGGGGGTTAGCTGATGCGGGGAGGAGCTGAGACAGCCTCCAAGGGACCCTAGAAGGCGAGGATCGGGGCCACTCTGCAAAACAAGCTGCACAGTGGAGGCAAGTATGGCATGTTTGTTATTTAAAAAAAAGTGAAGCCTTAGCGCCGGTTCACACAGGGGCAACAGGACTTCCAGCACGACTTTGGGAGGCAACTTGGACCCGACTTGAGTATGAATCATCAGGCAACTTACAAGGCAACTTCAAGTCGCCTCCAGGACAGGAGGCTTTCCAGTTGCCAATCAAACAACAATCAGCTCTGTAGGAGGGAGGGGTTTGCCTGAGAAATGTATGTTATCTTCCTGTATTGTTGCTTCAGTTAAAGCGGATGTTCACCCAAATAACATTTACATCAGACCAACTTCTTTATACTTCTAACATGTACAGTCTGCAAATTTTTTTTTTTTTTTTTTTAGGCTGTAAATACCTTTTTTATAATCCATATTTTCAATCCGGCTTCTGGGTACTTCTCCCGCGGGAGTAGGCATTTCTATGCTGAGGAGGCATGTCAACTGGGAGGTCGCCCAAATGATTGACGTCCTTTCAGAAAAAGTTCCACCCTGCGGATAAGGCCCCGCCCCCGTATTGCATAGGTGAGTCAAGGCATCGCCAAAAGAAGCCGAACATGCAGAGCTGCTAGCAGGCGCCATATAGAGCCGACTCGCAGCTCTGCATGTTCGGCTTCTTTCGGAAACGCCGTGACCCGCCTACGCAATACATGGGGCGGGGCCTTATCTGCGGGAGGAACGTTTTCTGAAAGGACGTCCATCTGGGCGACCTTTCCAGGTGACATGCCTCCTCGGCATAGAAACGCCTACTCCCGCGGGAGAAGTACCCGGAAGCCGAATTGAAAATATGGATTATAAGGTATGTACAGCCAAAAAAAAATATTGCGGACGGTACATGTTAAAAGTATAAAGAAGTTGGTCTGATATAAATGTTATTTGGGTGAGCCTCTGCTTTAACCACTTAAGACCCGGACCAATACGCTGGCAAATGACCCAAGGGGTTTTTGCACTGCGTCGCTTTAACAGACAATTGCGCGGTCGTGCGACGTGGCTCCCAAACAAAATTTGCGTCCTTTTTTTCCCACAAATAGAGCTTTCTTTTGGTGGTATTTGATCGCCTCTGTGATTTTTATTTTTTGCGCTATATACAAAAATAGAGCGACATTTTTGAAAAAAAATCAATATTTTTTACTTTTTGTTATAATAAAAAACCAATAAACTAAATTTTAGTCAAACATTTAGGCCAAAATTTATTTAGCCACATGTCTTTAGTAAAAAAAAAAATCGCATTAAAAAAAAATTAGCTACCTAGCGGGAACAGCGACACTAATACAGCGATCAGAAAAATGATCGCTTAGTGATGCTGGCAATAGGGAGTGAAAGGGTTAACTAGGGCAGTGATCAAGGGGTTAAAACTTTATTGGGGGGGCTACCCTGACACTAACACTAACTGACTGTCACACTGTCTGTCACACTGACACTAAATACAGTAATCATACATGTATGATTACTGCATTCAGTGACACTGTGACAGGGGGGAGGCGATCGCGGGGGTTAAATGTGTTTGTGTCTGTGTGTAAGTGTGCTGTTGGTGCAGACTTACTTGCTGTGTTGTGATCTCTCCTCAGCGGCGCTTGAAACAAACGCCGAGGGAGAGATCAGATAGCTTCCTCCTTCCTGTGTTTACACAGGAGGAGGAAGTGACAGGGCGGGGGGGCGCGCGCATTGGCTGAGAGCGATCCGGAGGGGGCGGGTGAAAACGGATAGCCGCCCCCTCTTGTCGGATCGCTCCTGCAGCCGCGCGGACCGCCGCATGTACGGGGGGTCCGATCGGACTCCCGATCCCCCCCCCAAGGCACCAACGTATATATACGTTGATGTGCCTGTCGGTGCCATTGTGCCGACGTAAATGTACATGCGGCGGTCCTTAGGTGGTTAAGATGGCGATTATAAATTCTGAGGCGACTTCCATTAAAATCAATGTTTACAAATCGCCTAGAAGTCGGATTGAAGTAGTACAGGAACCTTTTGTGAATTCGGAGCGACTTCAGTAGTGTGTATTAAGACGGCTTTATTCACTTCCATTGATTTTCTCAACCACACAACTTGGGGCAACTTCAAGTCGGATCCCAGGTCGCCCCAGTGTGAACCGTCACTTACAACCACTTTAATTTGCAGCGATGTTTTCTCACTGCCTGTTTGGTTTTCAGACATAAAGCGATGGGAAATCTCTGCAATATGGTACAAAGATAGCGGGGGAAAAAAATTTATTCTTACAGGGGCTATATCCAATATGAATGACGTTTTGCCTATAGTTCTACTTTGAGGGTATATTTGCACTAGATGTGGTGTGAATGCGTTGGGTGGCCATTCTAGCGAAGCCCCAGCACATGGACAAGGCGAAATGCTTGCTATTCTCCAATTGTTTTATTACACATGAGAATGTAATCAACTTTCACTGGGCACATGGCAAAAGAATAATTCAGTGTTCTAGTAACTTTTTATTGGAAAACGGCAGATGATAACATACATGGCACATAAGTATCGCAGACTGTTGATGTGCGCTTTAACAGGTATATTTATATTCACAGTGCATCGATATTAGAATAGAATGGCTGGTTGAAGAAATGCAACAGTATGAGGCAAAGAAGCAGTCAGTTACATCTCAGCTGTCATTTATCTTTCTGCGACAGACGGACACCTTCAGGTTGGTGATTGGAAATTAATTCCGTCCATCGATCCAATGCTTTCCTGGTGCAGCCTTAAAGGGTAATTCCACTTTTCATGGGGGGAAAGAAAATATATAGCATACACCGATGACACAAGTCATATAGTAACTGAATGTGATTAAACATCCTTTTCATTCTGCAGTACTGTGATTTATGGTGTAAAGTCCTGATTTATTTACCTTTTAAAATAAATAAATTGCAATGCAATATGAAGGCCTTCTGTACACAGATAGTGTAAAGACCTTACCCAGAAATATAATTTTCTGCTTGTGTGACTGTCACTGATAATTTTCCCAGCAGTATACACAAATACAAATCGGATTTTAGGCAGCCTCTGCAACAAAAATATAACTTTTGGTGAGTGACTCCCAAAGGGTTAATCACTCTTAAAGGGAGGCGGTCACTGCGACATTCTTTCATTGGAGCCCTGCAAGTGCATCAACTAATAATGAAAAAGTCGCTCCCATTCAGATTCACTCTGCATACAACAAACAGCATTTTCTTCAGAGCAGTAGCTGGTAGAGGACTGCAGTGAAATTTGTTAAATCCATGCAATGTACATTAATCACCCAGAGGTTTTTTTTTTTTTTTCAGGAAAAGTGGAGTTATTCTTTAGGTGAAATTTACTGCCACCTTGTATGAAAACTGCAGAAGGTTTTAAGATTTGGCAAGATGGTTCATGTTCTTGTAACCTTAAAGGGGTTGTAAAGGTACAATTTTTTCCCCCCCACAAAGTAGCTTCCTTTACCTTAGTGCAGTCCTCCCTCACTTACCACATCCTTCCATTTTTCTTTTAAATGTCCTTATTAGGATTGTCCCGATACCGATATCGGTATCGGCACCGATACCGAGTATTTGCGGGAGTACTTGTACTCCCACAAATGCCCCCAATGCCTGAATAGAATACTTGCCCCTACGCGGGAACATTACAGGCAGCTTTCGTTTGAATAGTTGTATTCCCCACCGCGTATAAACACTCCCCCTTGCTCGGGATTAGACGGATCTGTCCAATCCCGAGCAAGGGGAAGTGTCTATACACGGCGGGGATTACAACTATTCAAACAAAAGCTGCCTGTAATGTTCCCACACAGGGATTAACGCGGCGGCATCATCATATCATCATCTTCTAGGTATGGGGGACATGGCTGCAATATGTGGGGGACATTTAAAAAAAATATATCGGTATTTGGTATCGGCGAGTACATGAAAAAAAGTATCGGTACTTGTACTCGGTCCTAAAAAAGTGGTATCGGGACAACCCTAGTCCTTATTTCTTCTGAGAAATCCTCACTTCCTGTTCTGTCTGTAACTCCACACAGTAATGCAAGGCTTTCTCCCTGGTGTGGAGTGTCGTGCTCGCCCCTTCCCTTGGACTACAGAAGAGTTGGGACGCTTTCTACATTGCAGATAAAGGAGCTGTGTGTTAGTGGGTATCCTGACTCTCCTGTAGTCCAAGGGAGGGGGCGAGCTCGACACTCCACACCAGGAAGAAAGCCTTGCATTACTGTGTGGAGTTAACAGACAGAAATAACAGGAAGTAAGGATTTCTCAGAATAAATAAGGACATTTAAAAGCAAAATGGAAGGATGAGGTAAGTGAAGGAGGACTGCACTAAGGTAAAGGAATCTATTTAGGGAATAAAAACAATTGTACCTTTACAACCCCTTTAAGCAAGCCATAGATGCAATTTTTTTTCCCCCTCAACTACAGGTTGCAGGAAAGTGTCACTGTTGATGGGGAAATCCCTACCGTAGTGCTATTGTGTTCTACTGGTGAGGCGCCTTCCCACCATGCCAAACACAATGATCACTGCTGACAGCGCCTTGAGGCGATTTAGTTTGCATTTGTAGCGCTATATAAGTTACTCGCTCACAGCTGTAGCCACCAGCAGTGATCACATTCAAAAAAATAAATAGAAAATTTGACAGGCGGTTGTACGCAAGTCGGTCTATGGATAGACGTTGGCACAACCAGCCTGCCCATAAATGGATCAAAACTTGGGTGGTCCCTTGTGACCCAACTGAGGAACGATCCATCTATGGCCGGCCGTGATTGAAATAACTGGAATGAATGGAAGAGGCCGGTCAGGCTGTGTAGGAAAAGAGTTAGATGAGTGTCTTTCAGCTAGGAAATGAGGTGGGCTCTATTCGACTTTTTGCAGGTTCTAATGCCCATTCTGAGAAGCTCACAGTATGCAGTCAGATTTAGAGTAATTAGTTTCAGTCTCTAGGAGAGGAGCCGGTACAACTGTTCTAGACTGAAGGGAAGCCGCAGTTCATCTTTAAGAGAAGTCCTGTTTTCAGCTCACTGCAGCCTATTGGCTCTCAGTACTTCCATCTATGCGCCAAAAAGTCGGCTCTACTATGCAGGTTTTCCAGTCTTTACACAGTGCCCTCTAGTGGTGTGCGGAAATACTGTTTTTACAGCATTTGATTGCAAACACAGGTCCAGGCCCCAGGAAACAGACTGATTTAGGGCAGAATGGGTCTGTAGGCAAGGTGACTGCTTTGGGCGCCATGTCCCTTCGAGTGACAGTATGAGATGCAATAGGCAGAGAAGGTGCCCCATATGCAATATACAAGCTGGCATGGCCCCGTGAGTCACCAACTGCCTACAAGTCCATCCTTCCCTCATGAAGGGACAGGCTGATGCAAAGCTTTGACCAATAGCACTATAATCCTGGTATACAGCAGGAGTATGAATTTTGTAGCTGGGCCTGGATAGCCATTGGGCCTTAGGCTGCCTTGTGATTGATAACCAATGATAATGCAAGCACTGGTAGGCTAGTGGGCGAAGGACCACGTGTACTTAATAAATGCTACGCTTATACCCACTGGCTGTTATACCTCTTTCTACACCAATACTATTTGGAGAGTGCAGGATTTGCTCAGGCTTTAATATATATGGGGGTGGCTTTCTGAGACCCCCCAGAGAAACTTGCATGCTTAAGAGCTTGCATTGTATGATTATTATTTATTTTTTATAAACACATGCTTAACTACTTGCCGACCTGCCGCCATCGTTTTACGGCGGCAGGTTGGCTCCCCTGCGTGAGAGCTCGTAGCTCTACGTCGGCTCTCTCGCAGGTCACTAGGGGCGTGCGCTCGCCCCCGAGTCCCATGCCCGGCGGGCGCGTACGGCGTCGGGCACCAGTGATTACTCGTTACAGAGCAGGGACCGGGAGCTGTGATTTTTATAGTAATCCAATGCATTTTTATAGCAATGATCGCTATAAAAATGCCAATGGTCCCAAAAATGTGTCAAAAGTGTCCAAAGTTTCCGCCATAATGTCGCAGTACCGAAAAAAATCCCTGATCGCCGCCATTACTAGTAAAAAAATAAATTAATAAAAATGCCATAAAAATACGTAGCTCTACGTCGGCTCTCTCGCAGGTCACTAGGGGCGCGTGCTCGCCCCCGAGTCCCATGCCCGGCGGCGGGCACCAGCGATTACTCGTTACAGAGCAGGGACCGGGAGCTGTGTGTGTGTAAACACACAGCTCCCGGTCCTGTCAGGGGGGGGGGGGGGGATGCTGATCTTCTGTTCATACACTGTATGAACAGAAGATCAGTGATTTCCCCTAGTGAGGCCACCCCCCCTACAGTTAGAACACACCCAGGAACGTACTTTCCCCGCCCCCTTGTGTTAACCCCTTCACTCCCTGTGGCATTTTTATAGTAATCCAATGCATTTTTATAGCAATGATCGCTATAAAAATGCCAATGGTCCCAAAAATGTGTCAAAAGTGTCCGAAGTGTCCCCCATAATGTCGTAGTACTGAAAAAAATCACTGATCGCTGCCATTACTAGTAAAAAAAAAATATTAATAAAAATGCCATAAAAATACCCCCTATTTTGTAAACGCTATAACTTTTGCGCAAACCAATCAACAAATACTTTATTGCAAAAAACAAATTATGAAAAATATGTAGAAGAATACGTATCGGCCTAAACTGAGGAAAAAATATGTTTTTTTATATATATTTTTGGGGGATATTTATTATAGCAAAAAGTAAAAAATATTGATTTTTTTTTCAAAATTGTCGCTCTATTTTTGTTTAGCGCAAAAAATAAAAACCGCAGAGCGACCAAATACCACCAAAAAAAATGGGAAAAAAAAGGACGCCAATTTTGTTTGGGAACGTCGCAACCGCAGAGGCGATGCCGAATCCAAATACCACCAAAAGGTCCGGGAAATCTCCCATGTTGTTTATTTGAAAAAAAAAAAAAAAAAATACTGAAATACCTGGCTATGCGGAAGTCCGTAATCTGCCTCTTCCAACGGTGCCTTTTCTTCTTGTCCTTCTCCTTGGATGGGGCGCGCGCCAATTTTGTTTTGGGCAGCCCATTCCAGCCAGCGTGAGTCACGCAGGCGCAGTAGGAAATGGGCAGTGAGCCGTACGGCTTTTGTTTCCCAAAAAAAAAAAAAAAGGGGGCCCATCCTGGGCAAGTAGGACAAGGTAGCTTATTTAAAGTGCAGCTACACTGTTAGTAGCTGAGACTTAAAAAAAAAAAAAAAAATCCGCTCTTAAGTGGTTAATAACCAAGAAATAAAAATGAGCAAATTGCGGATTCCTTCATGATTTACTATTGGAGCTAATGGCTGGACTTTAATTGCCCATAATGCTGTTCAGATGATTGCTGCCGTTTGTTACATTGTTATTGGTTACATAAGTCTTCATAGCTGATGATTACTTTTCGTTGCTTCAAGCAGGTAATATAAGCACAAGGGATGAAGGGGAAGGCTACATATAGATACTGAAGACTGTAGACATGTGAATGACGGTCAGCTTATACCGTGCAAGGAGGACTAGAATGCTCTTGTCTCAGCTTCCATGCTGCCTGATCATTCTGTGTTTGGCTTCCTTAGAGTTCATTACAATAACTGCAGTTAATAAAAAGCCAAAATAATTCACTGTCTCTGCCAAGACTCCTTTACCATCTCTGGTACTGTAATAATACTGACTGTGGCCTACGACCATTAGTTCAAATTGTATATTCTACCACTTTAATGCCCTTCGCTGCTTTAAGGATTATGTCCTTGAAGAGGTCAACCACAGCGTTTCAGGAAGGTGGCGCCATCTTTGTATTGCTGGCAAATATTCCATACATTTGTGGGAATCCGCTTCTGTTCACTCACAGCCGTCCGGTTTTGTTTTACTAACGTCCCCGTTGGCCACGGCCGGGAGGACCTCATCCTCTGGGCCTTCCTGTATGTCGCTGTCCATGGTCTGGTTGCCCTTGCTGTTGATGGAGGTAAGCTGCAGGGCCTCGCCTTTCTCCTTGAGTTCTGCCAGCTCTTTGGCACTGCAGGTAGGGGTGGGCGTTTCGTCGGTGTTGTGGAAGGTGTCGTAGTCCACTTCGTAGAAACCTTCTTCTAGAGTCAGGACGGGCATGAACCGATGGCCCCATAGGACCTCATTTTCCACGTAGGAGCTGCGGGCTTGGCATGTCATCCCTAAAGAATCAACAGAGGATAAAGAGAACCTGTGAATTTTACGTTGCCAGATTTGTAGTATGTATAGATTGGCACTTGAGATGTGTCAGAATGTTTGCTTACAGTTTATCATTGATTGCTAGAGAGAACAAAACAAAGAGAAAGAGGATAGATAGTATCTAATATGAGTAAATCTATTGTTTTTTTTTTGTTTGTTTTTTTACTGCCCCCCTTTAGTTTTTAGAGGCAGTGGTTGGAGGCGTACACATGCCGTGGCAGGAATCACCGTTGCTTGCAGAAGACGCTACACTAAGTGTCGGTTCACACTGGGGCGACATAGCCTCCTGACAAGTCGCGCTTTATGCAGTGCAATGGAACCGTTCTAATGGGAGCGTCTCAAGTCACTCAGACTTCCAAAAAGGTTCCTGTACTACTTTGAGGCGACTTCAGAGCGGCTTGCATTGACTTCTATTAAAGAAGTCGTTTTTAAGCCATGCAGAGGTCGCCCTGTGCGGGGCTGCTTCAGAGTCAGACGACTTTGAAGCCGCCCCAGTGTGAACCGGCACTAAATGGGGCCACTCTGCAAGTGCCTGAAACACAGATGCTAGTGCGGGGGTTTACAGCAGAGCTTGACAAATTTGCTTGGAATCTAGGAGCCAGCTAAAAAAGTTAGGAGCCAGGAACGCGCCTTGTCCTGCCGAGCTCGCGTGCAGAAGCGAACGCATACGTGAGTAGCGCCTGCATATGAAAGCGGTGTTTAAACCACACATGTGAAGTATCACCGCGATTGGTAGAGCGAGAGCAATAATTCTAGCCCTAGACCTCCTCTGTAATCCAAAACATGCAACCTGTAGATTTTTTTAAATGTTGCCTATGGAGATTTTAAAGGGTAAAAGTTTATCGCCATTCCACGAGTGGACGCAATTTTGAAGCGTGACATGTTGGGTATCAATTTACTTGGCGTAACATTATCTTTCACAATATCAAATAAATTGGGCTAACTTTGTTGTCTTATTTTTTTATGAAAAAAAAGTGCGCATGTAAGACCGCTGCGAAAATACGGTGTGACAGAAAGTATTGCAACGACCGCCATTTTATTCTCCAGGGTGTTAGAATAAAAAATATATATATATACTGTTTGGGGGTTCTAACTTCTATGTAAAGGGAAGGAGATGGAAACAGGCAGGGAAGCTCCATTAGCATTGCTGGTTGTCTTGTCATAGCAACGGCCACCACAAGAGGGCGCCAAATTGCAGAAGGAACCATAGGATTGCAGAAGGCCGCAAAGCTGCGGCCTCAATTACCGGCCACTGCAGCCCGACACGATCAGGAGGGGGGGTGCGCACGGAGACCGGGTACCTCAGCTGTGCTGCGCCAGGTCACTAATTCTAGTCGCAATTGCGACCTGGCGCCCAGGGGTTTGTCGAGCCCTGCTTTACAGGGTTAAAGTTGGCAAGAATACAACGCCACGTCACCACGGCCATAAATCTATCCCCTATTGTGCAACTTTTGCGAAACCCAATCAATAAACGCTTATTGCTTTTTTTTTTTTTTTTTTACTAAAAATATGTAGAAGAATACGTATCGGCCTAAAAAAATGTTTTTTTTTATATATATTTTTGGGGGATATTTATTATAGCAAAAAGTAAAAAATATTGAATTTTTTTTTTCAAAATTGTTGCTTTATTTTTGTTAATAGCGAAAAAATACCACCAAAAGAAAGCTCTCTGTGAAAAAAAGGACGTCAATTTTGTTTGGGTACAGTGTCGCACAACCGCGCAATTGTCAGTTAAAGCGACGCAGTGCCAAATTGCAATGGCCTGGGAAAGTGTTAAAATGCCATAAATCCCTATTTTGTAGAGTCTTTGCCGAAAACCAGCTTATTGGGATTTTTTTTTTTTTTTAACAAAATATGTAGAAAATGGCTAAACTGAGGAAGAATTTTTTTTTTTGGGGATAGTTATTATTAGTGTTGGCATTCTATGACTTAAGAATATATGGTTAAAATGCCGTGATATTTTTTGGAAATAAAACGAATTTTCTATTCCGAATGTGAATGCGAAATTTCTATGGAGCACTTTCTATTGGTGATATTTTATAATACCAAATAACGCGAGAAATGCGGAATAACTTTTGCAGAATATTCGATATATTACAATACAAAATAATTGCGAAATTCCAATGCGGAAGGAGCACTCTGATTGGCTCAGAATACGATATATTACAATACAAAATAATTGCGAATATTGCGGAAGGAGCGATTGGCTCAGAATTTTTTATTTTTTTTTCGCAAAAACAAAATATGTAGAAGAATATGTATCTAAAAACGCGAATTTCTCGAAAAAATCGCGCTGAGGAAGATTGCGATTTTTTTTTTTTGGGGGGTCTCTAATCATACCAGCAATGCTTTTATTATCTCTAACTAAAAAAAAATTGAAAAAAAGTAAAAAATATTGCGGAATATATCGCGAATTTTATTTCAAAATCGTCAAAAATATTGCTTTTTATTTCAAAATCTGCAATTTTTTTGTTTATAGTCCAAAAAATTTAAACCGCAGAGGTGATCACATACCACCAAAAGAAAGCTCTATTTGTGGGGGAAAAAAGGACGTTAACTTTGTTTGGGTGCCACGTCGCACGACCGCGCAATTGTCCGTTAAAGCGACGTAGTGCCATTTAGCAAAAAAATGGCCTGGTCAGGAAGTGGGTAAATCCTTCCGGGGATGAAGTGGTTAAACTGCAGGCTCCTGGGATCCAAACTGTGTTCTCTAATGTAACACAAATGGGACAAAGCTGCATAGAAACTACGCTGATGAAAATTGTAATTCTCAAAATCGACAGCAGATGTCACTGTTGGATGGGGAATCTAACTATACATGGCACTCACCAGCATGCATTGCTTTTTATAATTGTGTATCTATAAACTATTTATATCAATTTAGATAAATTAAAGTCCCTACGCGTCCCTGAAGAAGCCTAATCTAGGCGAAACATGTAGGACCGCAAGTTTGTGACTTTTTAAGGAAAGAGTGCACTGCGTTGTATCACTTTTTTTTCCCTTTGTACTTCATGAATAAAAATTTATATTTTTTTATGAAATTTCTTTCTACTTCTTGTCTGATACTGCAAAAATATAAATTAACACCAGTAAAATTTCATGCATCTCCCTGGATACGTTTTTTTTAAATATATATTCTCCTATAGCAGGGGTCTCCAAACTGCAGCCCGAGGGCCAGATGTGGCCCTTTGGTAGCTTCTATCTGGCCCTTGGGGCACTATTTCTTCCACTGATATGAGGCACTATTCCTCCAACTGACGGCAACAATGAGGCACTCTTTATTCCACTGATACCAATGATGGGATACTATTTCTCCTATTAATAGGGGCTCTACCCCTCCTATTGACCACCAATCCTGAGGCCATATTTATTCTCAAATTAATTTTTTGCCCCTGCTGGCCACAATCTGGCCCTCCTAAAGTCTAAAGGACTGGCCCTTTGTTTAAAAAGTTTGGAGACCCCCTGTTCTATAGGGATGTAGATGCTGCATATAAGTGCTTGCTCTATATATTATTATACAGGATTTATATAGGACCAACCATAGGCGTGCGCACAGGGTGTGCCCAGGCACACCATAATCACCTTTTACAGCACAGATTCCCCCTTCCCCCTGCAGTGCTAACAGCTTTTCTCCCAACCCGCCAGCTGTTGCTGCAAGGATGTTTTAAGATGAGTGGAGGAAGGGGCCGGTAAATATGTAATTGACCACCCCCTTCCCTTTCTGAATGAACATCATGAGTGATCAGTAGTGTGTGTTTGAGCTGATCCTAGGCAGGGTGTGCAGAGGTGGGGGGTGCCGATGTGTATACACACACAAAAGTGCCTTAAAGAAGCTATTTGCAGGACGTCCCGCAAGCTCACCACTCCAGTGTGAAAGCACCTGGGCTCTTACACTGGGATTGCAGATGAGGCTTTTTTCAGGTGCTATTTTTAACGCTAAAGTGCCTGAAAAACCCCATCAGTGTGAAAGGGGTCTAATGGACCATCTTCTGTAATATTATCTGCAGTCTCTGACCATCTCCTATATCATGTCTGCAGTCTCTGACCACCACCTATATCATGTCTGCAGTCTCTGATCATCACCTATATCATGTCTGCAGTCTCTGATCATCTTCTGTACAATGTCTGCAGTCTCTGATCATCTTCTGTACCATGTCTGCAGTCTCTGATCATCTTCTGTACCATGTCTGCAGTCTCTGATCATTTCCTGTATTATGTCTGCAGTCTCTGACCATCACCTATATCAGGGCTCAAAATTTAAACCCCTGAGCTACTAGCCAGGTCTCAAGAGTTACTCTCCACCGGTGGCCCCACCTAATTCATACACTGCCCCATGCCTAATTGCACTTCTAAACACGCCCTCGTAGATTTTCTCATGGAATACTGCTCTGCCTGTGCGCGCCTCACCAGACTACTTTTCCCAAGCATGCACCTTTCCTCTTCGGCCACCAATCGCATCAGGGCTCTAAGTGTAGGCACAGATTGGAGGGAGATTGGTCATGCAGCCCTGTCATCACTCGCCCCCAGCTTAAATCCACTCGCCAAATGCTAGCAAGCGAGTGGAAATTTTGAGGGCTGACCTATATCATGTCTGCAGTCTCTAATCATCTCCTGTACTATGTCTGCAGTCTCTGACCATCTCCTGTACCATGTCTGGAGTCTCTAATCACCTCCTGTACTATGTCTGCAGTCTCTGACCATCTCCTGTACCATGTCTGCAGTCTCTGACCATCTCATGTACCATGTCTGCAGTCTCTGATCATTTCCTGTACCATGTCTGCAGTCTCTGATCATTTCCTGTACCATGTCTGCAGTCTCTGATCATTTCCTGTACCATGTCTGCAGTCTCTGATCATCTTCTGTATCATGTCTGCAGTCTCTGATCATATTGTGTACTATGTCTGCAGTTTCTGATCATCTTCTGTACCATGTCTGCAGTCTCTGACCATTTCCTGTATTATGTCTGCAGTCTCTGCCCATCTCCTGTTTCATGTCTGTAGTATGTCTGGGGGTCTTTCTAACAGAAGCCCGCTCTGTGTCCATCAGAGAGGCCCCCCTCCAGGTCCCAATAAAGTACTCGGCTTCTTTTCCTGTATTTTGTTTATTGTAAAGGATCCCAGAGTAATAAAGACTTTGTAAGGGAGCATTTTTGTGGTTGAGTCGTTGCCATAGTAACATGTGTAAAGGGGAGGAGTTAGTAAAATGACAACACCCATGTGGGGGCGCCAGAAATATTTCTGCACCCAGGCGCCTGTGACCCTAGGATCGGCCCTGGGGGTGAGTCTGGCGTAGGCAGTGCCTGAGTGTGTCATATGATGTCATGGTGCAAGGGAGTGACCCGAAGCCTCATGTGCAGGTCTGCGGGACGAGAGCAAGGCAAGCTAGGAGCAGGACTGTCAGTTTGGACTGGAGTGAACTGAAGGGACCAACTGGCGTGGATTGACGCAGGAGGGGACGTGCCGTGTCGGTGAGGTCTCGTCATCATCTTTGCTGCTGCACACTGTGAGAGTCAATTTCATGTGTGTGCTTTAAAAGTTGAAGACATTTCATAGCTTCTCCAATTCCTTTGAGGGTCGGGAACATACCCAACATTGATATCAACACAGGTAACGCAAACACACCCTAATCTACAAACCATGAAATGTGTCAAGGCAGATATTGATTGTCCAAGAAGAGGATGGGAGGTGTGAAAGTTGTGGAACTCATCTATTTCAGTTACATATCCTATCTTTGGTGTCAGGAAGTCTGCATAGGTGTTAATTCTTCGATTCACATGGCGACATGTGTGAATTGTTGTCAGATCACCAGGGTGAAGGTGTTAAAAACTGTATTTCTCTTATCGGCCATGGATGGACACAGCTCCATAAATCTTGACAAGTGGGTTATGTTCCTGTTCACAGGAGGGGTCTCCTGTGAACAGGAACATAACCCACTTGTCAAGATTTAAGGAGCTGTGTCCATCCATGGATGACAGAGAAAAGGATTTTACGGTGAGTACAAAAAAAAAATCCTATTTTTATGTGAAAGACAGATGGTGTCAAAAGCCCCCAACCCTATTCAGGGGTGGTTGCTTCAGTCTGACACATTGCATGGTGATTGGATTAAGGTGTCTGTGCTTTCTGTGTAGATATAAATTCTGAGGTATGTAAACCCTCACCTTGTAAAACAACCCAGTCAGTTTAAACACTTTAGTACCGCGCTATAGCCAAAAGACAGCTACAGCGCGGTACTATAGACATCCTCCCAGAACCCTGCAGCCTCTTGTGGTGTGCATCGGGTGTGCTCTGTGACGCAGAAGATCACCGGTTGGGAGTAAAGGGTCCATCACAGTGGCCCTTTACCATGTGATCAGCTGTGTCCAATCATAGCTGTTCACGTAAACAGTCTAGCTGGTTATCGGCAGTCTTTTCCTTACGTTCTATGTTTGTGTGAAGAAAGGACTGTCCATAACCGGCAAGCCTGTTAGCACATTGTTTACACTCATAATCAGGGCACTGATTGTCAGTGTCCTGATTATCAGTGCAGCCCCAGCAGTGTCCATTGCTGCCACCCCAGCAGTGTCCTGATTTTCAGTGCTGCCTATCAGTGTCCATTGGTGCTGCCCCATCAGTGTCCTGATTATCAGTGCAGCCCCAGCAGTGTACTGATTATTAGTGCTGCCTATCGGTGTTCATTGGTGCCACCCCAGCAGTGTCCTAATTATCGGTGCAGCCCCATCAGACTCCTCATTATCAGTGCTGCCCTATCAGTGTCCTGATTATCAGTGCAGCCCCAGCAGTGTCCTGTTTATCGGTGCTGCCTATCAGTGTCCTGATTATCAGTACAGCCCCACCAGTGTCCTGATTATCAGTGCTGCCTATCGGTGTCCATTGGTGCCACCCCAGCAGTGTCCTGATTATCAGTACAGCCCCACCAGTGTCCTGATTATCAGTGCTGCCTATCGGTGTCCATTGGTGCTACCCCAGCAGTGTCCTGATTATCAGTGCAGCCACATCAGTGTCATGATTATCAGTGCTGCCTAGCAGTGTCCATCAGTGCCCACCTCAGCTGTGCAGTCTCATCAGTGCTGCCTCATCAGCACACATCAATGAAGAAGAGAAATTGTGTATTTGACACCAAGTTCTATCTATCTCATAAAAATTATTAAAAAAAAAAAACGAAGTGTTGCATGACCGCGCATTTGTCATTCATGGTGCGACAGCACTGGGGCTGGGTTCACATATAAGCCGCACAGAGTGGTTCACAGCAGGGGTCCGGTTCTTCCCTGTTCAACGTTTCAGGTCCAATTTCAATCCAGATTTTCGGCTGAATTGGGACCTGAAACAGAAAAGAAGACGCACAAGACTCCTGTGCAGTTCACACCAGACTTGCTCCGGAGATGTGTGAACCGGCTTCATAGAGAGCCGGTCACAATCTCCTGAGATGCAAATTGGATGCGGGGAAATCACCATCCAATTCGCATAAGTGTGAACCCAGCCTAAACCCTGAGAATTGACCTGGGCAGGAAATCGGTGAAAGTGCCCAGCATTCAGGTGGTTAACGTGTCCAACTGATCTCAACGTCCCGCCTGAGATTCAGACCTGCCAGGGAGGTTTTCTGAAGAATGTTCCTGACTCTGATTAGAACTGAAGAAGTGTCTTGGATGAGCTATGAAACATCTTCAACACTGCACACCCAGTCCACTTAGAAGTGATTACCTACTACTAGGTTTATCATGACCTGGATAAATGGGAATCTTCACAGACAACAGTAAGAAAAGCTTTAATTTTCCGATCTCAAAGATGTTCCATTGCTGGGATTGTGCGGGAACCTCACAGAGAGCAAAGGAAGAAGAGTAAAGCCCCATACACACTATGGGCCAGATTCAGGAAAGAAATAAGCCAGCTTATCTCCAGATAAGCCGGCTTATTTCTGCGTCTGAGCCCTCCTATCTATGAGACTGATTCATAGAATCAGTAACGCATAGATTTCCATTAGATCCAACTGGCATAAGTCTCTTACGCCGTCGTATCTTATTTTCATATTTTAGGCTGGACGCTCGGTGGCGTTCCCGTCTAAAATATGCAAATGAGCCTATAGAAAAAAACAAAACAGTTTCATGAATTAAAAAATGTTACCCAATAGATACCCAACACGTCACGCTTTAAAATTGCGCACACTCATGTAATGGTGCCTAACTTCGGTACATAAAAATCTCCATAGGCGACACTTAATTTTTTTTACAGGTTACCAGTTCAGGGTTACAAAGGAGGTCTAGTGCTAGCATTATTGCTATCGCTCTAACGCGGCGATACCTCACATGTGTGGTTTTAACCGCGTTTACATATGTGGGCGGGACTTACATGCGCGTTCGCTTCTGAGCGCGAGCTACTGGGGACAGGGGCGTTTTAATATTTTTTTTTGTTATTTTGCTTATTTTTTTTTATTTATACACCTTTTTTTCACCTTTTTTTTTTTATCACTTTTATTCCTATTACAATGAATGTAAAATCCCTTGTAATCGGAATAGTGTATGATGGGTCAATAAGACCCCACATCTCTCCTCCAGCCTGGAAAGCATGAGATCGGTAAAAAAAATTCAACGATCTCATGCTTTCAGCCGCGATTGAGGCTTTGTTTACTTCCGGGTACCCAGGCGTGACGTCATAATGCCACGCCCGGACCTCCAACAGTCATAGAGATGACTGGAAATCTTTATGCCCTTCATTCGTTGGCGACCGATTCGTTCTCCAGCCCTCCGATGGCACGGGAGAGCCCGGAGAAGCACCAGATGAAGGTGGGAGGGGGGTGATGTCCCATCCCGCTACCTATAAGAATAATCAAGCGGCTGCTATGATCGTTCTCATTGTGCGCAGTGTCAATGCCTGAAAGAAGGATATCCGAGTGATGCCTGTAGCTGCAGTCCAGGACGTCATATGACGTCCTACGGTATGGAAGTGGTTAAAGAGAACTTTGATAAAAATAAATAAAAAGTATACTGATTTAGCATGAAAGTTAGAGTGCCTACAAACTTCGGTATATATACCTGATTTGTTTTTTATTTTTTAATACTACTAATGGTCCAAATCATTTGGTGAAGGGGGGATTATAGTGTGGGGTGTATATTTCGGGAGTTGGTCTTGCCCCTTTAGTTCCAGTGAAGGGAATTTTTAAGTCTTCAGCATACCAAGACATTTTTGACAATTTCATGCTCTTTATTTTTGGGAGTAGTTTGGGGACGGCCCCTTCCTGTTCCAAAATGACCAATGCACATAGCAAGGTCGATAAAGACATGGATTAGCGAGTTTGGGGGTGGAGGAACTTGACTAGCCTGCATAAAGTCCAGACCTCAACCCGATAGAACACCTTTGGAATGAGTGGAGACTGTGAGCCGGGCCTTCTCATTCTCATCAATACCTGACCTCACAAATGCGCTTCTGGAAAAATGGTCAAACATTTCCATAGACACTCCTAAACCTTGTGGACGGCCTTCCTAGAAGAGTTGAAGCTGTTATAGCTGCAAAGGGGGGGGGGGGCAACGCAATATTGAACCCTACAGTCTAAGACTGGGAGACCATTAAAGTTCATGTGCGTGTAAAGGCAGGCGTCCCAATACTTTTGGTAATACAGTGAAACCTCGGACCGCGGTTTGCAAGTGTTGTCTCGCAAAACAAGCAGGATTCAAGCCACAGCCGTGTGCATTACTGCATTTGGCCTGAGGTGCGGGGGCACCGGAGCTGATTGGAACCGCTTGGAAATACTTAGTTCCCAAGCCTTTCCAAGTTCAGCCCAGCTGTCCCCGACCCTTTCCGAGGCTCTCTGGCGCCCCCCAACTCTGGCAACATGAGGTATTGCATGCCATAGAAGTCAATATGGAATGAATTATTTTTGTTTCCATTGACTTGGGGAAACTTGGTTCGATATGCGAGTGCTTTGGATTACGAGCATTCTCCTGGAACAGATTATGCTCGTAATCCAAGGTTCCACTGTATAGTGTATGTGTAATATGGTTAAAGTGTGTTGCTTTAACTAATGGATCTCTTAGTTTCTCATCCATGCAAACATATGCATAACTAAACTTCAGCATTAACAGAAATAATAAACAATAGCAAACAAACAACAGCACAAAACCCATAATGCTCTGTGACACTGGTGTTGTGCATGCACTTGTATTAAATTAAAAGGGGTTGTAAAGGTACAATTTTTTTCCCTAAATATCTTCCTTTACCTTTGTGCAGTCTTTCACTTACCTCATCTCTCCATTTTGCTTTTAAATGTCCTTATTTCTTCTGAGAAATCCTCACTTCCTGTTCTTCTGTCCGTAACTCCACACAGTAATGCAAGGCTTTCTCCCTGGTGTGGAGTGTCGTGCTCGCCCCCTCCCTTGGACTACAGGAAAGTCAGGATGCTCTCTACGTTGCAGATAGAGAAAGGGAGGGGGCGAGCACGACACTCCACACCAGGGAGAAAGCCTTGCCTTACTGTGTGAAGTTACAGACAGAAGAACCGGAAGTGAGGATTTCTCAGAAGAAATAAGGACATTTAAAACAAAATAGAAGGATGAGGTAAGTGAAGGAGGACTGAAGGAAGCTTTTTAGGGAGAAAAAAATTGTACCTTTACAACCCCTTTAAATAAAACCAATCTTTGCTGTCTACTAGATACGTTGGAAGAATAATCTTCTGCCGGGTGTGTTTAAGGTCCCGTCCCCAACTGAGCGCTGTGTCTCCTCCATCATCCCCTACTTCACCACTTCGTCCTGTAAAGTCACAGAGGCCAGGTGATAAAAACCAAAGTGCCAAGCATCTGACACACCCAGGTGTTGTAATATTAATATATATGTGTATATATATATATATATATATATATATATATATATATATATATATATATATATTGTTTATATGGAGGCACAATATATATATGTGTTACATACAGGCATTCAAGATTACACATCAAAGGCTTTATATCACTACACCGGGCACTGAAGATTTTTCCCTGGACACCCGGGTGTTGGGCGGTTTTACATCCAGCATTTCTCATAAAGACAGCAAAGATTGGGGGTGTGGGCAGCGGGAGGGATAAGTTGTAACCCTTTTCTTTGATGAGAATATATTTTTTTTACTTTTTTATTAGCATTTTTTATATCCAAGTAGTTCTGGATCTGGTTATACCGTATTGCCATGCCAAGTGTTTCAATACAATGCCTTACCCGTGGCTTCGACCATCCCTTCCAAAATAACTACAATCTCGAATTCTTCTTTCCCCAACTGCTCTTTGGAGGTTTCCCAAAAGGGGCTATGTTCATTGAACTCGTGGCAGATGATTAGCGGAGAAACCAAGAAGAGGCGGTCATCCCCGGTGTCAAAACCCACATTGATGTCTGTCTGATTAAGAGGGATAAACTCGCCCTCCTTGGTTTGTTTGGATTTGATCAGTTTGGCCCTTATAGATGCCTCCACGATATGCGAATTCCTCAGATCTCCAACCCTGAACATCAAACAGAGTTTGCTGTCCCTCACAGAGATGACGGCCATATTGGAGAACATAAGGGTCTCCGCTCGTTTCTTTGGCTGGGAGATCTTAACAAACATGCAGCCCACCATGAACGCATTAACAATGGAGCCGAGAATGGCCTGTACCAACAAGAGAATAATTCCTTCTGGGCACTTGTCCGTGATGACCCTGTATCCATACCCAATGGTGGTCTCTGTCTCAATAGAAAAAAGAAAGGCTGACACAAACCCGTTTAACTTGTCCACACACGGTGTCCACGTCGAATCATCTATATGGTCAAAGTCCCCACGGATATAGGCAATAAGCCACCAAATGAATCCAAAGAAAATCCAAGTGATTGTATAGACCATGGTGAACACCAGTAAATTAAATCTCCATTTGAGGTCTACCAAGGTGGTGAATATGTCCGTCAAGTATCTGTACCTTTCTCTGACATTTCCGTGGTGGACATTACACTTTCCGTCTTTCTCCACATACCTCTGCCGCCGCTTCCTTTCCGGCTCCGCCATGACCATACTTCGGTTTGTGGCCACCAACGACGGGTTCTGTGCTTGCTTGGGCACCTTAACTCCCCTGCCCTCAATGTCCTGATCTAAAAACTTGCATGTATTCATCTTGACTCGACCACGCGTGGAGCGCCGTCACTCCTGACCTGAACAGAGAGAAGAAAGGTCACGCATCGAAGAGAGCACATTAGAGTTTTCTCTACAGCTATGCAGCATTCATATCAAATTACCGAGGTTCACAAATAAAATAACCAACCCCCCCCCCCCCCCCCCCCCATCTCAAGAATTTACATACCAGCACAAAGAATATTAAACATAATTTAAATTAAGTGCTGAATGCATTTATTTCTAATTAAATTAAGCAGATGTGTGCATTTGCATTGTTTTTGGAACGATGTTGGGAATGCTCCACATGATTTCATTTACTGAGCTAAGAAGGAACAAGCTCACATAGAGATTGTACATTAATTACATGATTATGCTCCATTGCCTCAAATATATTTCACCCAACGAGGTTCTGGAGAAGGCGAATTCTGGCTTTATTCAAGAGAATTATTCATTACAAAAATGCTTACAAACAATTCCAAGACACTAATTGAAATCAAAGTTTTGTGACTGATTGAATTGTGGGAGATGTTTAGTAAGCCATCCGTGAGAAAACTATTGATGATTTTTTTTGGTGTGTGTTTCAAGCCCAACCCTAGCTCAAGCTCTCCTCTAACCCCCTGTGGATTAAAGTGGTTCTAAAGCAAGTGTGCCCAACCAGTGGCCAGGGGGCCACATGTGGCCCGTGGAGCCCTCTGATGTGGCCCGCAACCTCCTGCTCTGGGATAGAATAGAATACGGTTATTAAAGGGGAGTTCCAGCTTCTTTTTTATGTTTATTAACCACTTGCCCACGGCGTCATGTCAAAAAGACGTCATGACTTTAAAGATGGATATCTCGGTAACGGCAGCAGCTGCTGCCACAACCGAGATATCCATATTTTCTGTGGGCAGTCCTGTACACGATAATGGCAGTCTCCGCGGCGGATTCGCCGCGAGATTGCCGTTATCGGTGGCGGGAGAGGGCCCCCCCTCCCGCCGCTCTCCCGCGCCCTCCGCCGCTTACCGGAGCCGTCGGTAGCGGCGGAGGGGATCGGGTCCTGTCGGCAGCTGTGTTGGGATACGAGTGAGGGAAAAATCGCCCCCACCCGTTCCCCATAGCTCTGCTGGGCGGAAGTGACG
The DNA here is from genome assembly GCA_029574335.1 of Rana kukunoris. Lineage (NCBI taxonomy): Eukaryota > Metazoa > Chordata > Amphibia > Anura > Ranidae > Rana > Rana kukunoris. The sequence continues at coordinate 2,963,222 of CM056058.1, forward strand.
TCAAAACGTCAGTCACGCCCAGCGTCTTAAAGAAACATTTTTTTCTGAGATTTGAAAAATGAATTTTTCTTTTTTTACTTTTTTTGCATTTAAGCCTAAATATGAGATCTGAGGTCTTTTTGACCCCAGATCTCATATTTAAGAGGACCTGGCATGCTTTTTTCTATTACAAGGGATGTTTACATTCCTTGTAATAGGAATAAAAGTGATAATTTTTATTTTTTTATTTATTTCGGTGTATAAAATTATAAACTAGTTTAAAATAAATAAGAAAAAAAAAAAAAAAATTTAAAACGCCCCATCCCGACGAGCTCGCGCACAGAAGCGAACGCATACGCGAGTAGCGCCCGCATATGAAAACGGTGTTCAAACCACACAAGTGAGGTATCGCCACGATCGTTAGAGCGAGAGCAATAATTCTAGCCCTAGACCCCTCTGTATCTCAAAAAATGCAACCTGTAGATTTTTTTAAACGTCGCCTATCGAGATTTTTAAGGGTAAAAGTTTGACATGTTGGGTATCATTTTACTCGGCGTAACATTATCTTTCACAATATATAAAAAAATTGGGCCAAATTTATTGTTGTCTTATTTTTTTATTTAAAAAAAAGTGCGCTTGTAAGACCGCTGCGCAAATACGGTGTGACAAAAAGTATTGCAATGACTGCCATTTTATTCTCTAGGGTGTTAGAAAAAAATATATATAATGTTTGGGGGGTTTAAGTAATTTTCTATAAAAAAAAACTGTTTTATTCTCGTAAACACCGAATCTGAAAAACAGCCCCGGTGGGCAAGTGGTTAAAAGTCAGCAGCTACAAAAAGCATAGCTTCTGTCTTTCAATAAACATACACTTACCTGCTCCACTGTCCAGCGCCGCGCTGCAACAAGCGTTTATCGATTGGTTTGCGCAAAAGTTATAGGGCCAGATTCACGAACACTTGCGCTGGAGTATTTGGATATGCGCCGCGTAACTGTGCTGATGCGCCGACGTTTCTATGTGCCCGTACCCACCAAACTAGATGCGCCCAATAACGGCTCATTTGCGACCGGCGGAACGTTCCGACGCCAGAGTATCGTCAGCGTTTATTTTCGCTGGGCGCATCAGTCGCGCCCATTGATTTCCCCTGCAAATATGCAAATGAGGGATTTTTCACAATTCACGAACGGATTAGCACCATACGCTGGCTACATGCGCCGCGCGTATCTGATCCGTCCGGCGCAAAGTTATTTCTACAAAAGGCTGCTTTATCTTTACTCCAGACGGTCACAGGTCAGCAGGAGAGCAGCTACAGCAGCGTTACCGACGATAGGAGCTAGCTGAGCACCCCCACTTGCAAGGACAACACCTCTGTGTGCCAACATGCCAGGGGCACTCGTGGTCCTAGAACTACTGATGGGTCCCCTGGAACCAAGAAGGCGGCCACGTGAGAGGATATACCGCACACGTATGAACCTCTTTGGCATGGGGGATGAGGAGGTGTATCGCCTATTCAGATTCAGCCCAGATGCAATACTTGAACTAACCACAACCCTGCAGGATGACATCACCAGCCCAACACACCGATCACAAGCAGTGCAGCCACTGGTGAAGGTCCTGGCAACACTCCATTTCCTTGCAAGTGGATCATTCCAGCGTACAAGTGGAGTGGTGGCTGGGATGTCACAGTCCTCCATAAGCAGATGTGTGCACCAGGTTGTCCCTGCAATCCTCAGACGCATGTCCAACCAGTTCATCAGACCCACCACTGAGGAGCTACGGCAGAAGGCAATGACAGATTTCTACAACATTGCCAGATTCCCACGCACTGTGGGGGCCATTGATTGCACACATGTGGCCCTACAGCCCCCCAGTGCCACAGAGCACATATACCGCAATCGGAAGCATTGGCATTCCATCAACGTACAGGTGATAGCCGATGCCCAACGCCTCATATGGCACGTCCGTGCCAAACACCCGGGTCCAGCCATGACAGTTTCATATACCGTCAGAGCCCCATCCCAGCAGAATTTAACCAGAACATGTATGGGGACAGCTGGCTGGTTGGTGAGTGACAAGGGAGTCAGGCATGACTATCCCCTCCCGTGATGCACAACAGAAATCGCACATGCATGACTAACATTCTCCTGTCTTTTACCTTACAGGTGACTCTGCATATGCATTGGGACCCCATCTAATGACTCCTTTCCGGAACCCCCAAACCAGAGGAGAGAGAAAATACAATGAAGCACACATCAAAACCCGTGCAGTGGTTGAGCAAACATTTGGGCTCCTGAAGTCCCGTTTCCGATGCTTGGATAAGTCTGGGGGGGCCCTATTGTATTCCCCTACCTTTGTGTGTCAGATCATCGGTGCATGTTGCATACTACATAACTTTGCTATGAAAAAAGGCCTGCATATTGACATACGTGATGACCTGACCCCCGACCCACACAGTCCCCACCTGCCAGAGGACACCCAGTCTGCTGATGGAAGAGCAGTCAGGAGGGTCCTCGCCGAAGGCATCTTTGGACACTAAACCAAAACATTAATCACACAGACAATGCACGCGTGTACACCACTGATGTCCCTAGATCACACACACCACATGCACATCGCATTGGATTAGCCCAAGTCCAGCATGTAGGAGTTGGGAGCAGTAACGCCAGCGTCAAGGCCCCAATGATGTCACTGTCCATTCACACACCTTTCACACATCATTCATTCAGCCGTGGGGTTCACTTCACCACCACGGCCGAGGGTGACACCCCTTACTTTCAGGAGTGCCACCCTCTCACATTCACACACCATTCACACTGTCCCCTGCACTCCTGACCGTGTGCAGTACAAAAATAAATTATAAATATCATATCCTGATCATTAAACGAAAAAAAATCTCATAACCTGAGAAAAATAATAAATAAACTCATGACCTGAGTATGTGAAAAACAATAATATAAACCAAGAAAAAAAACAAGGCCTCATCGGGGATGCCGGGGGCTTCTTCTGGGGGCCCCTCTCTGGCTCCGCAGCTGCCTGGATGGAGTGGGTGGGGGTGGGGGGGCATCTGGAGGTGGCTGATCCCCAGGTGGGCCACTCCTGGCAGGTGTGGCCTGCGTGCCCTCCAAGGCCCTGGCTATCCGTCCAAGGTAATTGTTCGTCTGGGCCTGCATCCGGAGCTGACGGGTCACCTGGTAATGCTGGGCCCGCCGACTCAGCCTCCCCTGCTCCCGGATGGCAGCACTGTTCCCATGGATGGCAGCAGTGTTGGCCTGGACGGCTGCAGTAAGGTGCTGGATATCCCCCTGCACCTCCCCCAAAGTGGTGACCACTGCAGCGCAATTACAGCTGACATCCTGCACTGCGTTGCTGAGGTTGGCAACGGAGCCCAGGCTGTCAGCCACTTTCTCCAAGTGCACCGCTATGGCCCCCATCTGTTCCGTCTGCCTGGCGTGATCCCTCGCCAACTGGTCCTGGACACCATCAGACACCCCCCTGGTCTTCTGGGTCGCCTTCCTGGGGCCAGAAGATGGATGTCCTCGGGTGGAAGGTGTCGCCCTTGAGGGGCTTCCAAGGATGGGGGAGGGGACGACAGACGGGCCAGGAGAAGGGGAGGAGACAGACAAAACCAAAGAAAAGTCCTGCTCTGCCACAGCAGGATCCTCCACAACCACCTCGGCAGGTGTGGTGTGGCCACTCTCCTCCTCCACAACCTCTTCACCACCCAGTGGCTCGGGCACATGATGGCGTGGGGGGGATGGGGTGGAATGCAGGCTGACAGATGATGGCCCAGCTCCGTCATCTGTGGATGACACAAAGCAGACACATGTTGGTGGTCCCACACACTTGGCACATGTCCCCCCCCCCCCCCAAATGCAAAACAACAAATAGGGGATTATAAAACACTTACCTGTCCTTGTGCCTTCCTCCACGGAGTCATAGCCTGCGACCCCCTCCACCTGCTCCCTCTCCAGGCAGCGAGCAACCACCTCCTCCTCTGCGGTCAGGGTGACAGGACATGGGGGACCACCACCTGTGCCCCTCTCATACCTCCTGATGGAGGCCACCTTGTCCCTCACCTTGCGCCGCAGGTCATTTATTTTCTTTTGTATGTCCCCAGCAGTCCGGGTGGAGTAGCCCAGGACATTGACCCTGGCAGCAATCGACTCCAGGATGCCCTGCTTCCTCTCCCGGCTGGTCTTCCGGCTTTTTTTGCCATGGAGAAATTCATTATCCGTCTCCATAGCCGAGATAATCACTGAGACCTCCTGGGAATTAAAGTTGAGGTTCCTCCTCTCTCTGGGGGTAGCGGGAGCAGCCATTACAGTGCAAAAGTATCTTCCCTGGGGTGGGGGGAAACGGAACTACTTTTGCGCCGGAATGGCGTTTCCGCCAGCGCTTTTAAGCGCCCAGCGGAACGCATTGCGCTGACGTTTCCCAGGAAGTGGTGCCGACGGAAGTTGTGAGCATGCGCACAAGGGGGCGAGTGGAGCCACACTCACTGCGCATGCTCCGTGGATGATGCGCTGAACGTAAGCCTCTGCGCTGGGCTCCGCCCATCATTTACATATGATCACACCCACTTCCACTTGCGTCGGGTTACGCCAGCGCATTATCGTTACTCTGGCGCAAGTTTACGCGCAACTGCTATGTGAATTACAGGACTTGCGCTGAAAGGGTCTTCAGAGTAACGTAAATGAGAAGCGTTACTCCAGAGGAAAGATACTCTCATCTACCTGAATCTGGCCCATAGCGTCTACAAAATAGGGGACAGAATTGTGACCTTTTTTTATATTATTATTTTTTTTTTTTACTAGTAATGGTGGCGATCTGCGATTTTTATTGGGACTGCGACAATATGGCGGACAGATCAGACACTTTTTTGGGACATTTTTGGGACCATTCACATTTATACAGCGAACAGTGCTATAAATATGCACTGTTACTGTATAAATGTGACTGGCAGTAGGGGGCGCGTCCGGATGTGAACCGAGGAGGACGTGCTGGAATAGAGAGAGCTTCGCAAATCCTGCCACAATCCATCACCATCCTTGCCACAGACAACCCTGGTGAGCCGCCAAATGTACAGAGCTGGTAAATTCAGGCCGAGGACCGAGAGCTGAGCGATCAACCGTGTTTGATTGCTCAGTCCTCGTTCTGGGGCCGGCTTGGGACAGATGCAGCATTAGAACGATGCTGCATCCACCAAGGTGAGTATAATTTTAATTTTTTTAGGAGACCCATACTTTTCTTTTAATAGTGGGGGCACATTGCAGAACTGCCGTCTTACTGCTTTTTTTTTTGCTACAAACAAACAGTAATGAAAAAATTATCTACACATCTTTTCCCCTTATAAAAAGGTAATATTTAAATTCCAGATCTTTGAAAGATTAAAGAATGTCTTTCATCGTCTGCTTTATAATCATACAAGACACATAAATTAGGCAGCGAGGGCCTGTACATTTAATTTAATTTAAATATTTAAGCAACGTAAATAATTAAATACAGGAATGTATCCAGGAGCAGGCCAGACGCTCCCCCTACTCTGCATTAGAAATTTACGACGCGTGGTAATTGTCTTTATTACATTTTCATGCGCTGTGAACTCGTGTATGGGCTCTGCAAGTAGAAATGTTCTGGATGACTGATTGCAGAGGCACGAGTGGGGACCAGGCCACACAGGGAGTAAAAATCACTCACAAGTGCTCCCAAAACAATCATCTTTAAAGAAAAAAAAATAGATGTTTATCGCTACTACCTTTAAAGTGATATTAAAGGTATTTTTTTTTTTTCATATAACAAACACATCATACTTACCTGCTCTGTGTAATAGCTTTGCACAGAGCAGCCCAGATCCTCCTATTCTTGGGTCCCCTGCCGGCGTTCCTGGCTCCTCCGCTTCTCTGAGTGCCCCCATAGAAAGCTGCTTGCTATGGGGGCACTCGTACATGCTCGCTTCGAGCCCCTCTCTGTGTCGGGTCAACTAACCAAAACCTCCTCCACATCCCCAAGACCCGCTACAAATCTAAAGGAGAAGGAAGATTTGCAGTCCAAGGACCACGGCTATGGTAACGCTCTACCCACGGATATCCGCATGGAAGAAAACCATCGGGCCTTCAGAAAAAAAATTAAAACCCGCCTCTTCTGAAGACACAGGCTGGCACTGGATGCAAAAAGCGCCTTGAGCAGCGGCGGTGCGTCCATAGTGGGCGCAGGATCGCCGCCCCCTCTCTCCCCTGCGCTGTCACTTAAGTGTACAATACATAGAGATTCATGCATTGCATGAATCTCTATGTATTGTCACCACTGCCGCCCACTATTAAGATGGCCGGCCCTCTGGTGAGCCATCTGAATAACAGCAGTTTGTTGGTGTTTGGAAGTGTCTATCAGAGCCAGCGGCTCTGATAGGCTTTCCGATTACAGCCTGTTGGCTCTAATTGTCTTCCAAATAGTTAACCAGGGAACGCACGGGGGGTGCGTTCCCTGGTTAACACTGACACTCGTCTCAGCCAATCAGGTTCACCGGGTCTGGTTACTGGTAACCTGATTGGCTGAAGCAACATCGAGGGCGGGACTCGGGAGAAGACTTCGAGGGAGCACGGAGGGAGGATGACTGACCCCGAGAAAGGTAAGTGGCAGTTTTCGAGGGGGTAAACTGGCGATATTAAAGCAGCTGGCTGCATCCGATGCCCAAGACAGAGTGAAAAAAACTGACGTTTCTTTCCCTCTGTGATGTCAGAAACTGGAGGGAAGAAGGATTTCATTACCTCCGTTTTCCAACTTGTTGTAAACAATCCATTCCCAGCTTGTGAAAGCATCTGATCAATACGATTTCTGTTTGATCAGATAATTTGGAAGGCAGAGAAGAGATCTGGCATCAAATAGACCCCAGATCTCTCAATAAAGAGAGATCAGCCCATGCTATCAAGGGAGAGAGATCTGCCCATGCTATCAAGGGATGCTGTTCATAGCAATAAAGTTGATTTAAAAAAAAATAATAATAATAATTTGAAAGTGCCCCTATGCTTACACACAAAAGGTGAACACGCACGTATATATAAACGGTAATCACACCACACACAACACTGCAAATGTCAGAGCAGGAGCAATAATTCTAGCACCAGACCTCCTGCGTAAACTGGTCGCCATTTTTTTTCTTTCTTTTGGAGAAGGGTGGGAAAGGGCTTTCTCAGCACACCCTCCTGCCTAAATGCCTGCGTGAAGGGCAGATGGATTCCAGCAAGTAAGTACTACATAAATCATCTGCCCTTCCTTAAGATTGCTGCAGCTAGAAATGCTAGGGGGTGTTTTTTTAAAGTGATTTCTCAACAAAGTAAAGTGCTTTGAATATTAAATAAAAATTAAATAGTGTTTTTGGTTTGTGGTGCTTCATTTTAAGTATGGTTTGTCCTCCAGGCACTCAGAATCCGCCCCTGCCACTTCAAGGATCTTTTGTCCTCCAGGCCCTCAGGGTTTGCCCATGCTACATTAAGGATCTTTTGTCCTCCAGACCCTCATGCCGCGTACACACGGTCGTTTTTTGCGATGAAAAAAAACGACGTTTTCTGTGAAGTAAGAAACGACGTTTTTGAAACGTCACTTTTCAAAGACAATTTTGCATACACACCATCGTTTTTTCACAAAAAGCGAGGTTACGTTCACCACTCTTTTCCATTGAAGCTCGCTTCATAACTAGCTTCTGGGCATGCGCGGGTTGAAAAACGTCGTTTTGAACGACGTTTTTGCTACACACGGTGACTTTTTGTGAAACAAAAAACGACGTTTTGAAAAACGACACAAAAAATTCAAACATGTTGGAATTTTTTTTTGGTCGTTTTTTTTAAGACAAAAAACGACGTTTTGCCCACACACGATCAATTTAAATGACGTTTTAAAAAGCGTCGTTTTTTTTTTCATCGCAAAAAACGACCGTGTGTACGCGGCATCAGGGTCCACCCATGTCACTTTAAGGACCTTTTGTCCTCCGGGTCCACCCATGCCACTTTAAAGATCTTTTGTCCTCGAGGGTCCTCAGGGTCCGCCTATGCCACTTCAAGGATCTTTTGTCCTCCAGGCCCCCAGGGTCCGCCCCTGCCACTTTAAGGATCTTTTGTCCTCCAGACCCTCGGGGTCCGCCCATGTCACTTTAAGGACCTTTTGTCCTCCGGGTCCGCCCATGCCACTTTAAAGACCCTTTGTCCTCCAGGCCCTCAGCGTCCGCCCATGCCACTTTAAGGATCTTTAGTCCTCCAGGCCTTCAGTGTTGCCCATGCCACATTAAGGATCTTTTGTCCTCCAGGCCCTTAGGGTCCACCCAAGCCACTTTAAGGATCTTTAGTCCTCAAGGCCCCCAGGGTCCGTCCCATGCCACGTTTAGGATCTTTTGTCCTCCAGGCCCTCAGGGTCCGCCCATGCCAATTTAAGGATCTTTTTACCTCCAGGCCCTCAGGGTCGGCCCATGTTGGTATCGGCTGGCACTGCATTAACTTCATAACTGCTCCCAGCTGTACATCAAGCCTGCAGCAGGTGGCATTGCCCTTAAGTTATAAATGATTAAGAGCCGATATAACACGCCAGCCTGGCAGATGATGGCGCACAGATGGGCGCTTTCCCCGCGCCGCTAATCAGCAACTAGCCGCTGCGCATTCCTGAATGCTCGCCAAAACAACACAAAGTGTCCAGCATTCAATTAAAAGACATTCAGCATCAAATAAAGCTCCTAGTTATGGATTTGGCAGAGGGACATAAGGAACATAACTGTGTAGCAGGAAAAGCCTCTTTATTGCCTTTGCCAGGTCGATCAATGAGAATCATAAACAGCCGCCAGTTATAAGCTGAATATTTGTCTTTTCCCGCTGCGGACTGGAGAAAAAAAGTAAAAAACGATGAGCTTATTTTATGAAAAAATAAATAAAAAATTAGAATTTTCATCAACCAATCAACAACTTTCAGCAATAAAAAGAAACTCCATTAACGTTCCTCCATCGGAATCTAGTTAATAAACCAGCTGAACCGTCATAAAACTCATTACTCCGTAAGGATAAGCGTCTCATACGCTCGACCCCCCCCCCCCCGCATCTCCTTAAACCTCCAGATGTTCCCTTAGTCCGTCTGCTCCAATTAACGTTGTGGAAATGCTCCGCGGCGTATTCATGCACGTCTTATAAGAGCGCGCGGCCCGATCCCTTGAATAAGACTTGTTAAAACTGAGAGCAGCTGACAGGAGTCACCGCCGTCCGTAGGGGAGGCTCGTAGAGGAGACGCAACGCATCAAGATCAAATCTACAGTCTTCTCCCGCAAACGTAGGCTGACAGCCTAGAGCTGGGAAAAAAAATCCTGCCGGGGAGAAGGGGCGGCTTATAATGTGCTGCATCAGTGTGCAGCTGAAGGAACAGCGCAATCCTCCAAGGAGCCGGATTCTGATTTAAACTGTGTTTATGTTTTTTCCACCAACGCGCACTGGAGTGTGTGTAAAGCTAGGGATGACGGCCGCGCGACAGCCAGAGAACAAAATGTCCTTGGGTCGTTCAGTTAGCGCAAGCAATTATTGGGTCACTTCAAGGGGTGGAGATGTTCACAGCCGCCTTTAATTTAACCACTTCAGCTCCGGACCGTTTGGTTGACAAATGACCGGGCCACTTTTCGCGTTTCGGCGCCGGGTCGCTTTAACTGACAATTTTGCGCCCCCCAGACAAAATTTACGTTCTTTTTTTCCCCACAAATAGAGCTTTCTTTTGGTGGTATTTGATCACCTCTGCGGTTTTTATTTTTTGCGCTATTAAACAAAAATTGAGCGACAATTTAAAAAAAAAACAATATTTTGTACTTTTTGCTATAATAAATATCCCCATTTTTTTTTTTTTTTAAAACCACGTTTAACCACTTAAGACCCGGACCATATTGCTGGTCAAAGACCGGAGCATTCTTTGCTAATCAGCACTGCGTCGCTTTAACTGACATTTGCGCGGTCGTGCGACGCGGCTCCCAAACAAAATTGGCGTCCCTTTTTTCCCACAAATAGAGCTTTCTTTCGGTTTTTAGTTTTTGCGCTATAAACAAAAATAGAGCGACAATTTTGAAAAAAATTAATATTTTTTACTATAATAAATATCCCCCAAAATATATAAAAAAAAAATGTTTTCCTCAGTTTAGGCCGATACGTATTCTTCTACACATGTTTCGTAAAAAAAAAAAATCGCAATAAGTGTTTATTGATTGCTTTGCGCAAAAATTATAGCGTCTACAAAATAGGGGATAGTTTTATGGCATTTTTTATTAATATTTTTTTTTTACTAGTAATGGCGGCGATCAGCGATTTTGTATTGGTACTGCGACATTATGGCGGACACTTCGGACACTTTTTGACACATTTTTTGGGACCATTGGCATTTTTATAGCGATCAGTGCTATACAAATGCATTGATTACTATAAAAATGCCACTGGCAGTAAAGGGGTTAACACTAGGGGTTAACACTAGGGGGCAAGGAAGGGGTTTAGTATATTCCCTAGTTGTGTTCTAACTGTAGGGGGGAGGGGACTGACTAGGGGAAATGACTGATCGCTGTTCATACATTGTATGAACAGAAGATCAGCATTTCTCCCCTAACAAGACCGGTAGCTATGTGTTTACACACACAGCTCCTGGTTATCGCTCTGTAGCGAGGTGACGTAGAGCTACGGGCTCTCGCCCAGCAGAGCCGACCTGCCGCCGTATAACTGATAAATAAAAACTAAAAAAAAAAGACCAATATGTATTCTTCTTGGTAAAATACGAAGAGGCAGAACGGGGAGATGCTTATGTAAACAAGCATTTCCCTGTTCTGCCTAGTGACAGGACACTGATCTACAGCTCCCTATCATTGGGTCACTCATAGCCTATCCCCCCCACAGTTAGAATCACTCCCTAGGACACACTTAACACCTTTCCACGCCCCCTAGTGGTTAACCCCCTTCCCTGCCAGGGACATTTACACAGTAATCAGTGCATGTGTATAGCACTGATCGCTGTATAAATGTGAATGGTTCCAAAATAGCGTCAAAAGTGTCCAATGTGTCCACCATAATGTCGCAGTCATGATAAAAAATTGCAGATCGCCGCCATTTCTGATAAAAAAATTATTAATAAAAATGGCATAAACTATCCCCTATTTTGTAGATGCTATAACTTTTGTGCAAACCAATCGATAAACGCTTATCGCGATTTTTTTTTAACCAAAAATATGTAATACGTATCGTTCTAAACTGAAGAAAAAATATATATTTTATATTTTTTTGCGGGATATTTATTATAGCAAAAAGTAAAAAATATTTTTTTTTTCAAAATTGTAGATATATTTTTGTTTAAAGCGCAAAAATAAACAAACACAGAGGTGATCAAATACCACCAAAAGAAAGCTCTATTTGTGGGGAAAAAAAGGACGGCAATTTTGTTTGGGAGCCACGTCGCACGACCGCACAATTGTCAGTTAAAGCGAGGCAGTGCCGAATCGCAAAAAGTGGTCTGGTCATTGGGCAGCCAAATCCTCCAGGGCTGAAGTGGTTAAAGTAACACAGTGCCATATTGCAAAAAAATTGCCTGGTCTTGAAGGGGGGGGGGGGGGGGTGTAAATCTTCCAGAGGGCAAGAAGTCTCAACTTTGTCTCATCTGGGCCACAGCCAATCAGCTTTTACATTTTCCTTTTTTCCGAAAAAATAATAACTTCATTGAAGTTGGGTAAAACTTTCAGTACTTGTGTTGCCGTGCAAACTTTATGCTATTTTTCTTTCTATACTTCCTTTTATGCCGTTAAAAAAGGAAAAGTTGTTGAATCTGCCAAGTGTAAAGACCAGTTGAGGCTGTTGAGTTGTTTTATGCTGCAGCAAAGCATCATGGGATGGCATCTGATAAAAAACACACATATATATATAATATATCACTAGCAAGCGGGATCTGGAACACAGAGGTAAATGATGTTCTCGGGTGGAGAGAAATAAAGTAATCCTTTAAAAGGAGGAAAGGAGGATGACAAATTGCTGAAGCAAAAAGCCGTTTCGAAATTGACCTATTTCCAAAGTGTCAGGAAAGGAAGAAGAGAGAATGAAATCCTATTCTCTTTGGGTCAGAGAAATATAAAAGATCACGGCGCAAAACAACGATGTCTCACTTTTGGATGAAATGTTTCAGTCCAGAGCCAGAGCAGGTTTTTAACCACTTCAGCCCTGGAAGAATTTACCCCCTTCCTGACCAGAGCACTTTTTGCGATTCGGCACTGCGTCGCTTTAACTGACAATTGCGCGGTCGTGCGACGTGGCTCCCAAACAAAATTGGCGTCCTTTTTTTCCCACAAATAGAGCTTTCTTTTGGTGGTATTTGATCACCTCTGCGGTTTTACATTTTTTGCGCTATAAACAAAAATAGAACGTTTTTTTTTTTTTTTTTTTAAAAAAGCAAAATTTTTTACTTTTTGCTATAATAAATATCTACAAAAACACTCAGTTTAGGCCGATATGTATTCTTCTACATATTTTTGGTAAAGCGTTTATCGATTGGTTTGCGCAAAAATTTATAGCGTTTACAAAATAGGGGATAGTTTTATTGCATTTTTATTAATATTTTTTTTTTTACAACTAATAGCGGCGATCAGCGTTTTTTTTTTTTGTGACTGCGACATCATGGCGGACACTTTTGACACATTTTTGGGACCATTGTCATTTTTTACAGCAAAAAATGCTATACAACTGCACTGGTTACTGTGAAAATGACAGTTGCAGTTTAGGAGGGGGGCACTGTAGAGGTTAAGTGTACACCTCCTGTCCCCCTTCCCACTGCTCGCAGGGTGCCGGAGTCCCTGGATGCCCGAGTGAGCTTCACCCAGCCGGTGGCGTCCCTCGGATCCTCCCCGGTCCAGCCGCGGCGCGCATGCGCGATCTTCGGGCGTGCGCGCGGCGTCTTGATGTCACGCCGCTGTGTCGGGGATGACGACAATGTCGGGGCTGGTCAGCCCCCCTAGGACGCCGAGGGAGCCACACGTGGGCCGCCATCCTGGCGGCCGTGATGCCTCCCATTGGGGGATTGGAGTGAGGCAGTTCACCTGCGCGTCATCACCTGATCACCACACCCAAGGGGCATACATAAGGAGTAGCTCACCAGGGAACCACTATCCGGTTCCACTTAGGCCAGATTGGATGCTCTTGCATCTCTGTCCCTTTTTTTTGGCACTTTGTCCTCTCCTAGAATGCACAACTGCAGTCTGGCTTTTAACATGTATACTTCATCCAACTTCAACCCCTTACCCTATCAGGTAAATATCCTACCACTCATGCATCTTAATACTATTTCACTTTCCACTATACCCACTTATATTACTCCCCATTTCATTGGGGGACAAATTATCTACTTTTGTTTCACACATCTACCTTGGTTTTACATACTCACGATACCCTCACACTAAGCACTACTGGATTGTCCTAATTTTGCAATCAGCCAATTCATTAGTTCACACTTATCACTTTATTCACACTTATTCACCGATTATTATTATAGCATCATTTCATTTAATTTATACTCCTTAATCAACCATTACTCCCATTGGACCTTTAAGTACGCCTTGACTCTCCTTATATATGTTGGCAATTGGTATTTGCCTGCAGCCCCTGTACTATCTTATTACCTTAATATACTTACCCATATACATATCTAGTTACTATTCTAGCAGCTATTTTTCAAACTAACCTACCTAAACTATTTTGTCTACTAACCATGGGTTCTATGGGTGTTTCTTCGCAGGCGTTTGCCCCTCCGTTGCTCCTGAGGGGCGCCCTTTGTGTGGCTCCTTGTAAGTTCTCCGGGGTGGGCCCTTCCGCCATTGGGTGGGGGGGGGGTGGCTCAGGCCCCTCCGGACTGTACAGCGGCCCCTTACATTATCGATTTCCTGTTTCAGTGGTAACTATACCATTATGGCATTTCACTGTTTTATATGCTGTCATGTGTCCTTCTACCCACTTTGAATTTTACCAATATTATTATTATTTTCTAGAAACTTTGCCCCCTGAAGAGACCCAACTGGTCGAAACGCGTCGGGGCTCAACGATATGAAAATGTATTATTTATGTATACTGTATTCAGGAATGTGACTTTTTACCAATATAACTGTTCCAATTGTCTTTAACTCATGTGGGTATCCGAGAATCACGGCAATAAATATTGCTTGATACTTTCTACAAATACTCCAATAATTTTTTATATTGCTGCCTAAAAGCCCAACTGGGGAATCTTTCTCTTCTTTGTAATTTCGGGGCGAGCAGCCAAATTATCTTCTCCAAATGTGTCCTTTCCCCTTCTGTAGAGGTTAAGTGTGACCTTATATGTGTTTCTAACTGTAGGGGGGCGGGCCTTGGACGTGTGACGTCAAAGTCATCGCCTTTCCCTATATCAGGGAACAGACGATCACGGACACTGCCACAGTGAAGAACGGGGAAGGTGTGTTTACACTCACCTCTCCCCGTTTTTCAGCTCCGGTGACCGATCGCGGGACAGCGGCCAGTGATCGGGTCTCGCGGGTGCGGTCACGGAGCTTCGGACCGGGTCGCGAGCGCGCCCCCACGGCTGGGCCTTAAAGAGACACGTACAGGTACGTGATTGTGCCCAGCCGTGCCATTCTGCCGCCGTATATCGTCGGTAGGGGGTCCTTAAGTGGTTAAGGTTATTGTTTGTCTCCCCTCATCAACATGCTAATAACATTTTTAAATAAAACCTTGCAAACCTTACTAAAGTTTAATTAATGAAAGGGATGGGACAGTCAGGCTGGGGAGGAAAGAGCTAGATGAGTCTGGACATCCTCCAGCCAGGAAAGGAGGCCGGCTACATCTGTTTCTAATGCACATTGTGGGAAGCTCACATTGTGCAGTGAGATCCCAGTAAGCAATTGAAGTCTTAGTAAGTTATATAGGTCTTTTATTGTGATATGTTTGTGAAGAGGATTTATGTTAAAGATGTTACAGCGTCCTCCTCGTACACAATTCCCCTTCTCAGTGAAGAGTCTGTCTCTCGGGGGGCTCCCGGCTATGCGAAGGCCTAAGACCCTAGAATGACACTTGCTATAAATCTGAAGTGAATGGAAACCAAAGAAAAACTCCGGAGGGCACATTGATATTGAATAATTTAGATTTCTGTAGACATACATCACAATAATGAGGGAGACATAGTAATTTATCATTGTCACCAGCAAGAGTGGAAAGGATAAAAAAGAATAAAAAAACAAAAACAAAACATTAACCACATTAAAAACAACAACAAACAAAATATAATAAAGCACAAAAAGAAAAAATGCAGCTCTCAAATAATATAAGAAAAAAGGCAATGCTTATTACTACTACTTAACAAAACATAAAAACTAAATAAAATAATATTATTACAATAATACCAATAATTAAAAATAAAATAAAAACAATAGAATATAAAGCCCAGTTGTAGCTTTCTTAACCCTTTCATGACTAAGCCTTTTTCTGCCATTTGGGCCTAGATTCACGTAGGGCGGCGTAACTATGAGCGGGCGTAACGTATCGTATTTACACTACGCCGCCACAACTTATAACACAAGTGCAGTATTCTCAAAGCACTTGCGTCCTAAGTTACGGCGGCGTAGCGTAAATGTGCCAGCGTAAGCGCGCCTAATTCAAATGGGGAAGAGGTGGGCGTGTTTTATGCAAAATAATCGTGACCCCACGTAATTGACGCTTTTAACGAATGGCGCATGCGCCGTCCGTGGACATATCCCAGTGCGCATGCGTCAGATAGAATGCCTAAGATACGTCGCACACTGCCTACGACGTGAACGTAACTTACGCACAGCCCTATTCGCGTACGACTTACGCAAACGACGTAAAAAGATACGCTTGTTCCGACGTCCATACCTTGCATGGGCTGCGCCACCTAGAGAGCGGTTTTATCTTTACGCCGGCATTATGTCTTACGTAAACGGCGTAACTATTTGCGACGGGCGCACTTACGTTCGAGAATCGGCGTATCTAGTTCATTTGCATATTCGACGCGGAAATCAACGGAAGTGCCACCAAGAGGCCAGTGTAAATATGCACCCAAGATACGACGGCGTAGGAGACTTACGCCGCTCATATCTTGGCCGAATTTATGCGTAACTGATTCTGAGAATCAGGCGCGCATATACAACGGCGCAGATTCGGACTTACGACGGCGTACGTGGAGATACGCTGGTGTAAGTCTTTGAGAATCTGGCCCTTGGTGTTTACAAGTTAAAATCCATTTTTTTTGCTCGAAAATTACTAAGAACCCCCAAACATATTTATTTTTTTAGCAGAGAATCTAGAGAATAAAATGGCGATTGTTGCAATATTTTATGTCACACGGTATTTGTGCGGCGGTGTTTTAAACGCAACTATTTGGGAAAAATTAACTTTCATGAATGTTTAAACAATTAAAAAGTAAAGTTAGCCCCTTGTGACAGTAATAGGTGGTGACAGGTGCTCTTTATGGTGGGAAGACCTCCGATCCCTCCTTTGCACTTCAAAGTATTCAGATCGCCGAAAGCGGCGATTCTGAATACTGTGTACTTTTTTAAATCCGGCGCCATTGGCAGCCGAGAAACCCGGAAGTGACGTTTACGGCTTTGTTTCAGTCTGCGCCTGGACACTAGAGGTGCCGGATCAAGGATCGGGTCTCCTGGTGGGACGAGAGGCCCGGTCAGAGTGGCGAGAGGCGGCGGGAGGGGGGGGATGTCCCCTCCCGCTCTTCCGGCATTACTACCAAGCAGCCTTAAGCCCCAGCATAGTCACAACCAATTCTGTCCAATCAGCAATAGTTGTGACTGTGCGGGGGATGGGCCATGGGTGATAGACTTCTATTTTCACCCCAAAAAAATAAACATACATACTGTAGTATAATAATAATAACAACATTAATAATAGTATTATTAATAACAATATTCATATACAAATAATAATAATACGATTACTATTATTATTATTATGAATAAATATTGATTTTACTCTGAATATCCAGTCATATGATAGCAAAATGTCCTTTTTCCTTTAAATTCCTCTTATATGATTGGGTATTCAATGAATTTGTAAAGTGAACAGCTGCTATTCTTTTAGTAAATTAACTAAACAACAGGCAAAACATAAAAATGACATTAGTATTGCAGATATTTATAATAATAATAATATACTATTTTAATTTCATGATATTATTATTATTAATAATAATAATAATAATAATAATAATAATATCATACAAAATTAAAATAAACAATAATATCATGCAGTTTAAATATCATGATAGTATTATTATTATTTCATATTTTTGTTTTAATGTTGTTCAAAGGAAATAATAATAATACCACGAAATGTACACTGTATATTACATTATTATTATTAATAATAATAATAATAATAATAATAATAATAATAATAATAATATACAGTGTACATTTCATGTTATTATTATTTCCTTTGAACAACATTAAAATAAAAATAATAACATGAAATGTACACTGTATATCATGGGCTTTAAATTCTATTGTTTTTATTTTATTTTTAATTATTGGTATTATTGTAATAATATTATTTTATTTCGTTTTTATTTTGTTATTATTAATAATAATAATAATAATAATAATAATAATACACAGTGTACATTTCATGTTATTATTATTATTTCCTTTGAACAAAATTAATTAATATTAAAATTATTTAATAATACAATTTTAGTCCTATGATATTATTATAACTATTATTTCATAAATTTGCAACTTTATATTAATATCATGAATTTAAAGCTGTGTATTAATTTTGTTAATATTGATAATAGTAATAATAATAATGTACAGTTTAAATTTCATGACATTATTATTATTAATAATAATAATAATAATAATAATAATAATAATGATATACATTTAAATTTCATGATATTATTATTTCCTTTGAACAATATTAAAGCAAAAATGAAGACACTTAAACAAACAAAAAAAACAACACAACAAATATTAATTTCTTAATAGTGAAATAAAAAAGTAAAGCAAAAAACAATAATTATATATATATTATATATATATAGTTCAAAATTGTAATTATTTGCATGTGTTATTTTGTACCTTGTAAGTTTTATATATATATATATATATATATATATATATATATATATATATATATATATATATATATATATATATATATATATATATATATATAAAACTTACAAGGTACAAAATAACACATGCAAATAATTACAATTTTAAACTACAGGACAGAACAGTGACAATTTACAGAATATTAACTGAGCAAATTAAGACTAATTAAGAGAATGATGAACCGAACGCTCCATTCTGTAGCCAATAGCTGTAGTAAAATCTCAGTGGCAGTCAATCCAAGAAGACATATCCATGACTGAGCGCCTAATCATTCTGTCTCCCTTTTCCCCAATTGCTTTGTTATTTATAGAGCAGATGTTCCTGTGAAACTTGTAGAAGCCGAGCCAGAGTAGCTTCTCTGTTTTTCTCTAGAACTGAATGTTCTGGAATAATTTTGTGACTTTTAGTAATGGGTAAAGAACCAGGACAGGGAGACTCGGCTCTGATAAATCTGCATTTTCCCACTCACTGCATCCAAGGGGTGGTACCATAAATCCCGTCTTCCAAAAAGAACTTTCAGTACAAACCGGCCCTGAGGCACCTAAAAATAATGACTCTCGGAGCCTTCTGAGATGATATGTTGTTACGTTTTAAAACAAAATATTAAAGGGGGAAAACTTATATAAAATTGTGGTCCAAACATTTCTAGATAATGGATTTTGTTGCATTTTGCAGGCCAAATAAAGTCATTTTGTAATTTTGTCAGTGACAAAGCTTTGCCAGCTCTGACTTTTCCAGATCTGTAAAGATCATTTTTAAGGGATTTCGATGAGAACAAGAACAACGTATTTTCAAATTGATATAATGTTTTTTTTCTTATAAAACATTTCTGTTCTGGCTTGTTCAGTAGCAAGTTTCTCCGTTTTATACAACAGCTTTACTGAGTCGTTTTTTTTCTAAGATTACGTCTCTCTCTTGAATCTGTGTCTCTTTTTATACAAGAAAAAATCTTGCTTACTCAGGAAGCTGAATCCAAATCTTCCTCCTTCATTGACTCACCTAGTTTTACTCCTCTAGGTTGTATGATGCTGGCACGTTTTTAGCCCCAGGTTCATAACTGCAATTACCAACAGTAAACCTCATTTGTTGTGTAGCTGCCCAAACAGTGCACACTTCCTTCCTTTCTCATCTGCTTCCTGCATCCATTTCCCCTTGCTCTCTTCCTTACTGCCTTTATCCCTCCTTCATTTCTTTCTTCCCCTTTTCCTTCCTTCCACCTCCATTCTTCCCTTTCTTTTTTCTATTCTCATCTATATATTTATTTTCTTCCTCCCTTCCTTTGTTCGGTAATTTCATCCTTCCACTTACTTGCTTCCTTCCTCCCCTCTCCCTTGCTTTCTTCCTTCCTGCCTCCATACATTCTTCCTTCCTCCCTTCTTTTTCTTCCTTCTATTTTCACCTACCGTATTTATCGGCGTATACCGCTCACTTTTTTCCCCCTTAAAATAAGAGGAAAATCGTGGGTGCGCGATATACGCCGATACCCGCTTCCCGCGCTCAGTTTGAAGTGAGCCGCCGACATATATCGAGTGCAGTACACTCGGGTACATTCGGCTTCGCTCGTACTCACGCATAAACGACACAGAGCGTGAGCACGAGCGAAGCCGAGCCTTGCCGAATGTATCCGAGTGTACTGCACTCGGTATATGTCGGCGGAGGCGATAAACTGAGCGCGGGAAGCGGGGATTCGACTCGAGACATCGCTGGAGGAGCCGGGAGGACACCACTGAGGCCGCAGACGGACGCTGGACCGGACGATGGACGCTGGGCAAGACACCAAAACTGTAAGTAATAAAATGTTATAACATTTTTTTTTTACAGGAATTTCGGGGCAACTTTAGGGGTGCGCGCTATACGCGGGAGCGCGCAATACCCCGATAAATACGTATTTATTTTCTTTCTTTCTTTCTTCTCTCGTCTATTTCCTTCCTTCTTTTCTCACCTATTTCCTTCCTTCCTTTCTTTTATTCTCACTTATTTCCTTCCTTCCTAACCTATTTCATTCATTCCATTTTCACCTATTTTTGTCCTTTCTTTCTATTTTCACCTATTTCCTTTCATCCTTCCATTCTCACCTATTTCTGTCCTTTCATTTATTTTGACCGATTTCCTTCCTTGTCTTTTTTTCTCTTCTATTGTCACCTATTTCCTTCCTTCCCTATTTCCTTCCTTCCCTATTTCCTTCTTTCCTCACCTATTTGCTTCCTTTCCTATTTCATTCTTTCCTTCCTTACTTCCTTCTGTACTCATCTATTTCTTACCTTCTTCCTCACCTATTTCCTTACTTCCTTTCTTCTATTGTCAGCTCTTTCCTTGTTTCCTCCCTTCCTTTCTTCCTTCCTCACCTATTTCCTTCCTTCCCTCCCTATTTTTGTTCTTTCCTTCCTTCTTTTCTCACCTATTTTCTTCCTTCCTTTCTTTTATTCTCACTTATTTCCTTCCTTCCTAACCTTTTTACTTCCTTATTTCCCTCTTTCCTTTCTTTCTTCCTTCTATTCTCACCTATTTCCTTCCCTATTTCCTTCTTTCCTTCCTTTCTTCCTTCTATTCTCACCTATTTCCTTCCTTTCCTATGTTATTCTTTCCTTACTTACTTCCTTCTATACCCATCTATTTCTTTCCTTCTTCCTCGCCTATTTCCTTACTTCCTTTCTATTGTCAGCTATTTCCTTGTTTCCTCCCTTCCTTTCTTCCTTGCTCACCTCTTTCTTTTCTTCCCTATTTCCTTCTTTCTTTTCTTTCTTCCTTCTATTCATACCTATTTCCTTCATTCCCTATTTCCTTATTTCCTTCCTTTCTTCCTTCTATTCTCACCTATTTCCTTCCTTTCCTATTTCCTTCTTTCCTTCCTTTCTTCTATACTCATCTATTTCTTTCCTTCTTCCTCACCTATTTCCTTACTTCCTTTCTTCTATTGTTAGCTATTTCCTTGTTTTCTCCCTTCTTTTTTTTCTTCCATCCGCACCTATTTCCTTCCTTCCCTCCCTATTTTAGTTTTTTCCTTCCTTCTCTTCTCACTTATTTCCTTCCTTCCTTCCTCAACTATTTCCTTCTTTTGCACTCTCCGTCACCTTCCTTCTTCCTATCTCCCTTCCTCTTTCTTCCGTCATCATTCCCCTCTTTTTTTATTCTTTTCCACCTCCATCCCTCTTTTCCTTCTTCCAACCTACCTTCTCTCCCCCCCCTCTTTTCTTCATTCCATTAACAGGACCCTTATAAAATTAGGCTTTGTTCTTTTCTGATTAAGAAAGCCGTGGTAACAGAAATGTACAAATAATTGTCCTTTAAGCCAGGTCCAATCAATACTTCAACAGCCAGGATTTAAAAATTACAATTTAAAGGCAATTTCCGCAGACAGAGCAAATAAAGTCGCTACGGAAATCAATGAGAAGGATATTATTCTAATGAATCTGTCGGTAACAAGGACAATTACTGGCAGAATTACCATCATGTCAACTGTGACATGGGGTCAAGAAGATTATAGGGGAAAAAGAGAGTTTGTAAGTGTCTGATCTGTATGGAATGAAGGAGGACAAGATGGAAGGATATAGAGGAGAATGGAAGGAATAAAGGGAACCAGGGAGGAACAAAGGAAGGAAGACAGACAGTACGAAACAAAGAAATAAAGACAGGAAGGAAATAAAAGGAGAATGGGAGGGTGGAGGAAAGCAAGATGGAAGGAAAGAAAGAAGTAAAGAAAGAAAGAAAGAAAGAAGTAAAGAAAGAAAGGAAATGAGGAGAATAGAAGGAATAAAGGGAACTGGGGAGGAACAAAGGAAGGAAGAAAAAAAGTATGAAAGAAAGAAGTGAAGACAGAAAGGAAGGAAATAAAGGAGAATGGGAGAAGGAAAAGAAGGTGGAAGGAAAGAAAGAAGTGAAGGAAATTAGGGGAATGGAAGGAATAAAGGGAACAGGGGAGGAACAAAGGAAGGACGAAAGAAAGTATGAAAGAAAGAAGTAAAAAAAGGAAATAATGGAGAATGGGAGAAGGACAGCAAGATGGAAGGAAAGAAAAAAGTAATGGAAATTAGGGGAATGGAAGGAATAAATAAAGGAAGGAAGGAAGGGGAGGGGAGGTAAGAAAGAAGGACGGAAGGAGGGGAGAAAATTGGGAGAATGGAAGGAAGAAAGGGGAGCAGGGAGGGAGAAAGGAAAGAAGGAAGGAAGGATGCTTAATAAGATAAATGGTTGATAGAACAGGACAGAAACCGCTCATCCACACTGTAGGAAAATACACAACAGGGATCAGAAAACTCCACTAAAAACAATTGACTATGCAATAAATCATTCTCATTGCAGCCAATGTAACATATCCATAAAAGTCAGGGAAAGCAATGTGGGATGGACTCTTGCAGGGATTATATAAGTAATTTATATATAGCTTTGAGAAGAAAGCCCAAACCACATAGGTGATTTTGATGGTGATTTTGATGCTATACACATCACTCAGCACGATGGGTCACAGCTTCACATACCCACTGCCACTACCTTCCATCAACCTGTGCTGTGATTTCTTGACTATCATGTGCTAAAATCAGGCTGTAGTAGGAGAGGATGGTCTGCCAACTGAATGGTGGGACACAGAATTACTTAGAATAGCTTACAGTAGAGAGAGAGAGAGCTCAGGGTAAGCCCAGGGGCGAACTGACCATTTGGGCACTCGGGGACTGCCCAAGAGCCCCATGCCACTAGGGGGCCCGCTCAGGCTTCCCTCCTCTCCCATCGGCAGCGGATATTTCACTGTGTTTACTATGCTTCAATTTGTGAACGAGCAGGAAGCCTCTGAGCGCTTCCTATTTATTCATCTGTTCAGCTAATGCTGCAGAGAAAAAGGACTGATAAATCTCTGTCCTTAGTCACTTTTGACCTAGGGGTGTTTATGTCAGGTAGGCTGTATGGGGCCCCCTGATTTCTAACAGCAGCCCTGCTTATAGTTCATGCCTTATGCCACATACACACGATCAGATTTTCCGTCGGAAAATTTCGCTCAAGCTTGGCTTGCATACACATGGTCTGAACTTTCGACCTCCAAGAACGTGGCGACGTACAACACTACGACGAGCCGAGAAAATGAAGTTCAATGCTTCCGAGCATGCGTTGAATTGTTTCCGAGCATGCGTCTGAATTTTGCGCGTCAGAATTGCTACAGACGGAATTTGCAATAGGAATTTTTTCCATCTGAAAATTTTGAGAACCAGCTCTCAATCTTTTGTTGGCGAAAATTTCGACAGTAAAAGTCCGATGGAGGCTACGCACTGTCGGAATTTCGGACCAAGAGCTCACATCTGACTTTTCTTGTTGGAATTTCTTATCGTGTGTACGGGGCATTACATGCCTTATAGTCTGGCCTTGAGCTGACATGTCTATTCAGACAAGGGGTGAATACAAGTGAATAACAACACACATACAGTAGTTATCCCCGTGAGGTAAAGCTGAACTATTTTGACAGTTTAACCACTTCCCGCCCATGGACGTCATATGACGTCCTGGAATTTCAGTGGGGATATCTGAAAGATGGGTGCAGCTACAGGCATCATTCAGATATCCATCTCTTTTGCCGGCGAATCTGTGCACCATAAGAATGATCATAGGGGCAGTTCCGCCGCTTGATCGTTCTTATAGGCGGTGGGAGGGGACGTCCCCCACCCGCCGCCTTCCTGTGTTTCTCCGGGCTCTCCCTTGCCATCGGAGACCCGGAGAAACATTCCGCCGCCGTCGGATGGATAGCATAGAGTAGACTGGTGACCAGATGGCTGAAAGCATTAGATCTGTGATTTTTTTTTCAAGATCTAATGTTTAACAGCCTGGAAGAGGGATGTGCGGTCTTATTGACCCCAAATCTCTCCATAAAGAGTACCTGTCACAAACAGGAATAAAAGTGATCAAAAAAAAAAAAAAATGTCAAAAAAAGTGTAAAAATAAAATAAATTGAGTAAAATAAAAAATAAAATAATAAAGATATATTTTTTTAAACCCCCCTACCCCAGTAGCTCGCGCTCAGAACCGAACACACACGTAAGTCCCACCCACATATGTAAACGCTGTTCAAACCACACATGTGAGTTTTCGCCGCGTGCGTTAGAGCGCATGCAACAATTCTAGCACTAGGCCTCCTCTGTAACTCTAAAAAAAAAATAAGCGACGACTATGGAGATTTTTAAGTACTGAAGTTTGGCGCCATTCCATGAGTGTGCACAATTTTAAAGCGTGACATGTTAGGTATCTATTTACTCGGCGTAACTTCATCTTTCACATTATACAAAAAAATTGGTCTAACTTTACTGTTTGGTTATTTTTTAATTCATGAAACCGTTTTTATCCCCAAAAAAAGGAGTTTGAAAAATTATTGCGTAAATACCCTGCGAGATAAAAGGTTGCAATGACCGGCATTTTATTCCCTAGGGCAGGGATCCTCAAACTACGGCCCTCCAGCTGTTGTGGAACTACACATCCCATGAGGCATTGTAAAACTCTGACATTCACAGACATGACTAGGCATGATGGGAATTGTAGTTCCTGAACAACTGGAGGGCCGTAGTTTGAAGACCCATGCCCTAGGGTGTCTGCTAAAAAAAACTTATATATTGTGTGGGGGTTCTGAGTAATTTTCTAACAAAAAAATATGATTTTTGCATGTAGGAGAGAAGCGCCAGAATAGGCCCGGTATGGAAGTGGCTAAGAATGGAGATGTTGATTCTTACAAATACCAACTGCTGGCTGGTTCTGCTTTAAAAACTTGGATCACCAAGCAATCACTACATCAACATGCTTGTAACATTATTGCTAGGAGAGACTTGGGAATTAGAGTCTGCAGAACCATGAATAACACATCCTATACATACAGTATACACAGATCAGTGTGAATACTGAAAGAAATAATTGAATATATTAATTTTTATCTGCAGCCATTAACTATTGAATCTCCTAAGTCAGGTTTCGGCATTAATAATTTACTCGTGTTCTGACAGATCCTATTCGTGTGGGAACATTAGCCTTTGCTGTATAAGGCAGATCCTTCAACAGTAAATCAATATAAGGAATACAGTGCTGATCTCTACACAAAGTCCTCCCTTTCCACGTTACCTGCAAACAAAATCTTATTTTGCTTTTCGGAGTCTTCTGTTTCACTATAGATGGTTTGTTTAATTATTTTTGTATCCCAGCACAAAGCAGATTTGCCGGTTTGTGGCTCTTGTGGTTTTTATTTGCCAACCCGGTAACCTTCATCCCACGACTAATTCATTAGCAGCTATCCGGTACGCCTGCACACACTTTGCATATTTGCTAATTGATATGGGATTCAAAAATTACTTCCGGATGCATTATTAATTGCCGTTACCATTAATTAACGTCCTATCTTTTATTAGAAAAATGCAAAAACATGAATAGGAATTATGTATGCCTAAAAATATTGAAAGGGGTACAGGTCATCCTTGAGGCCAGCCAATGGCTTTAAAGAGCAGTCCAACATGTAGAAACAATCAGATCTCTAAAAACTACGAGCAGCTTTGTTAAAAGGTTCTCGACTTGCTCACTCCCTGAGACAGGGAATAGGCATGAGCGTAACTGGGAGTTATTGCTTGGCTGAAATTTCGTCAAGAACCTTAACATTTGGTCAAAATTCCCCATTTTGGCAAAACATATTGGGATCAACAAGGAAGATGATATTATGGTGTATTTTGGTGGTTTGGGTGCAGCGGACTTAAATGGCTCTTGTGGGTTAGAGATGATAATTTTTAGCCTGTATCTATTCCTGTACCAAACAAATGAAGACTCTAAATCTAAAAGTAACCCTATTCCTGTCCAAAATGCTAATGCTAACCCTTGCTATAGCGCTAACCCTATTGGTACTCCTAACCCTATATCTAACCCTAATGCTAACCCTATTGGTACTTCTAACCCTAAGGGACATCCTAACCTTATATCTAGCCCTATTGGTACTCCTAACCATAGCTCTAACCCTAAGGCAACTCCTTACCCTATATCAAACCCTAATGCTAACTCTATTGACATGCCTAACTCTAGCTCTGATCCTTAATGGTACTCCAAACCTTGCTCTTACACTAATACTAAGCCTATTGGTACTCCTAACCCTAGCTTTAACCCTAATGGTACTCCTAACCCTACCTGTAACCCTATAGCTAACCCTAATGGTACGCTTAACACTAGCTCTCATATAAATGGTACTCTTAACCCTAGCCCTAATGGTACTCCTAGCCCTAGATCTAACTCTAATGCCAACCCTATCGGTACTCCTAACGGTACACCTAACCTTGGGTCTAACCTAAATGCTAACCCTATTGGTATTCCTAACACTAGCTCTGATCGTTAATGGTAAGCCTAACCCTAGCTCTATTACTAATGCTAACCCTATTGGTACTTCTATCCCTAGGTCTAACCCTAATGGCATTCTTAACCCTAGCTTGAACATAAATGCTAAACGGTACTCCTAGCCCTAGCTCTAAGCCTAACAGCACTATGAACCCTGGATGGAAACCTAAATGTTAACCCTATTGGTATTCCCAACTCCAGCTCTGATCCCTAATTGTACTCCTAACCCTAGCTGTAACCCTATTGGTACTTCTAACCCTAGGTGTAACCCTAATGGTATTCTTAACCCTAGCTCTAACATTAATGCTAACCCAATTAGTACACCTAACCCTGGGTCTAACCCTAATGGTATTCTTAACCCTAGCTCTAACAATAATGCTAACCCATCGGTACTTCTAACCCTAGCTGTAACCCTATTGCTAACCTTATTGGTGTTCGAAACCTTGGGTCTTAACCTAATGGTATTCTTAACCCTAGCTCTGACATCGATGCTAACCCTATCGGTACTTCTAACTCTAATACTAATGCTATTGGTACTCCTAACCTTAGCTTTAACCCTAATGGTACTCCCAGTCCTAACCCTACCTGTAATACTGTAGCTGATCCTAATGGTATGTCTAACCCTAGCTCTAATCCTAATGGTACTCCTAAATCTAATGTGAACCCTAATAGTTGTCACAGTCTGGAGTCAGGCTTGGAGGCCAGGAGCTATAGCAGTAGAGAGGCACCTACTGACCAGTTGGATAAGTACAGAAGAAGGTCACCCTGGTGGACGATGCAAGCTCATCTGAGATGCAGAGTCTAAGTACTAACCAGTGTTCACCAGAGCTCCCAATGATGGAGATGGGTTTTGCTGCATGTTAGTACCAGGTGACGGTCCTCAAAATTGCCACACCAGGAGGTAAGCAAGCCAAGGTCCAGTGACGAGTGGTTGCAGGTTGGAATCGAGCAGAAGCGTGTTGTCGAGGAACAAGCCAAGGTTGGCAACAAGTGGTAATAAACATATGGACGGCAGCAGGAGTGACAACAGCGAGATATTGGATGGACAGAGCACGATATTCTGGCAAACAGGAAGTGCAGAGACATGGCTAAAATCAGGAACCTCATTGGAGGAGCAAAGAGTTCAAGGTGCAAGAAAAACAGGATTCAAGGCAAGATCATTCAAGGAATTGTCCCAGGAGCTGTCCAGCATCCCAGGTGGCTCAGCAAGAAGATACATTGCCAGATACAGCAGAGGTTGCGGGTTCAGACTTGGGTCCTGACAATGGTATGCCAAGCACTAGCCCTAACCATTTATTTATAAACAAAGTCATGGGATTAAATTATATATGATTACAGCACTCAAATTAATGTAAACATCACAACAAATCAAATCAAAACATTTCTGAAAAAACGTGTGCTCCAATCAAAAAAGTGCAGTGGTGCTTCAAACTTCAAGGTGCATCAGACACCCCTCCTGTGTCCCCACTCACCAAAAGGAATGGACCCCTAGCTTTTCAGTTCAGGGGTCATTCAGGCTAAGATGTTGTCAAGGAATGGCAAGTCATAGAAGGGTCCAATGAAGATCTCCCCCCACTGTGATGGTCATAGGTAGATATTGGCACCAAACAAAAGTAAAGTACACTTTGGCAAGACTGGTAAGGTACTTACAGACTAGAAGAATTAGTATCGCAAGAGGTAAAATCAAGGAAAACGCTGCAACCAGCGTGCATTCCACCGAAACAGGAAGTGACGTTGTTTGGACACCAACACCGTAAATTACGTCAATGCGTTTCAAGGACCTCATGGACATCAAGGACCTCATGGAATTACCTTGTCAGCGCTTCCGATCAATTAAAGACACGTCACACAGCTATGGATTGTTACAGCTTAGTACACCCAATGCTCCCTAACCTACCCTGTCGGAATGATCATTTTCACCTAGAGTGAAAGGCCCGTGGTGTTTGAGGTCACACATACACACACAAATCTAACGCCAAATTGACGATATTCATTGTCATCTCCGGATTTGATGTCTTTGGGTACCTTAAATCCCAATTCCTGGAAAAGTTGTGCCTTCTTATTCAAGTGAGGAACAGTCACTCCTTTTCTTGTATGGGTGTCACAGGAAGAGGAAGTAAGGAAAAATGTCACAGGCAGAAATAAAAACTAACAAAATTGTGTAACCTTTCCCAATTTCATCCAAAACTAGAGGGGCGTAGACCATCTATCCCAACCCATCGCAGCAAAGAACAGGATGCCTTATCTAAAGAGATGCGTGGAAAATGGACATTGGCTGATGTATGATACGGCCCATCACTGCAAAATGGCCCTGGTTACCCACAGTGCACTGTGCAGCGATGTCTCCCCCAACCACCTCCATATTTTGTATTCAAACTGAACACTTGACTTAGCTGAAATTGCAGCCATCCTGGGAGATCATTATCTTTTAGTTCCTGCCGAGGTCAGGCCCTGTGGCGGTCCAGATAACAAAGAAATTGAAATGGAAATGTTACGCACCAATAAATTAAATGACATCGGAATCAATACGATACGTTTAAGATGCTCTGGCTGGGCTGCGGGGATCCTCCTTGGAATTCCTGGAGGGATTGACGGGTAATGAAATGCATCCAAAACACGGCAAGCCTACAGAATCCTGAGGAGGTACTTTGTGTTCTCCATGCATTTCGCAGAAGCCAAAGAGGAAACCGCAGAGAGAGAGAGAGAATGACAAGACAATGAAAACATAACATATTAGGGAGCTGTTATACCTGCTTCCTATTGCTGATCATCCAGTCCTGAGATTTACACAGTTCTCTTTAGTGCAGGGGTCTCAAACTGGCTGCCCTCCAGCTGTTGTGGAACTACAAGTCCCATGAGGCATTGCAGGGCTGACAGTTACAAGCATGACTCCCACAGGCAGAGAAATGATGATAGTTCCGCAAACAGTAGGAGGGCCACCAGTTTAAGGCCCCTGCTCTAGTGAGATGGAGGGGGGGGGGTTGGGTCGGGACTGGTCTGGGACTAACCTTGATTCACCTGGACAGTTCGGGTTTGGAATCTTGTGTCCGGGTTTCAGTCTGCCTGAAATCCGGACACATTATTTAGACTGGGCTGTGGCTCCCCAAGTAACTGAGATAGTCGCACACAAATTTGTTGCCATTCGGTAGCTGGAGGCAGGTTTGGCGTCACTGGAGGTGGGGGCATTATGTGAGCAAGAGCAGTTTGGCCACGCCCACAGTTTGCCGCAGCGCACTGCGTCACCACTCTCTTTGGGGCAACCAAAGGTGTCCCAGGTCTTTTATATATAGTGTAAAGGGAAAAAATGTGCCCTGCGCCGCTAAAGTGTTCAGGTTTGGCTTGAAGAAAAGGTGGCAACAAGCCCCTTCCTCACCCCCACGCTTTCACTGGGTAGTAAAAGGAGAAGCAGCAGACTTATGAACTCAGCTCTTTTACTCTGCTCTCTCCTATCAGCATGTTCCTTGCACTGCAGCACAACGGATTGGTTTCTTGTGCTGCTTCTACTAATCCGAGCTCTGCTGTACCAGCAAGAGGCTGGGACCAACTCAGGACAAAGTTGTTTTGGTGCTTATAACTCGGGGCTTCCTTTACCCAGGTTTAGGAGTAGCAGGCAGTGAATAAATATGAGTATATGTTGCTGGGGAGTGGGGCAGTAAAGTGACCCTCTTATTTTGTCCTGCATGGACAAAAGGTAAAGGCCACACATGAACTATTTTCAAAGGGGTTGTAAAGGTAAAACATTTTTTCCCTGAATATCTTCCTTTACCTTAGTGCAGTCCTCCTTCACTTACCTCATCCTTCCATTTTGTTTTTAAATGTCCTTATTTCTTCTGAGAAATCCTCACTTCCGGTTCTTCTGTCTGTAACTCCACACAGTAAGGCGAGGCTTTCTCCCTGGTGTGGAGTGTCGTGCTCGCCCCTTCCCTTGGACTACAGGAGAGTCAGGACGCTCTCTAACACACAGCTCCTTTATCTGCAACGTAGAGCGTCCTGACTCTCCTGTAGTCTAAGGGAGGGGGCGAGCACGACACTCCACACCAGGTAATCCTCACTTCCTGTTCCTCTGTCTGTAACACAGTAATGCAAGGCTTTCTCCCTGGTGTGGAGTGTCGTGCCCCCCTCCCTTGGACTACAGGAGAGTCAGGACGCTCTCTACGTTGCAGATAGAGAAAGAAGCTGTGTGTTAGTGGGTGTCCTGACTCTCCGGTAGTCCAAGGGAGGGGGCGAGCACGACACTCCACACCAGGGAGAAAGCCTTGCATCACTGTGTGGAGTTACAGACAGAAGAACAGGAAGTGAGTATTTCTCAGAAGAAATAAGGACATTTAAAAGCAAAATGGAAGGATGAGGTAAGTGAAGGAGGACTGCACTAAGGTAAAGGAAGCTATTTAGGAAAACAAATTGTACCTTTACAACCCCTTTAAGAGCCAGTAGCATAAGAAGGCATTATAAAAGAAACATTTGCTTAATCACAATAGAAACTTCCCTTTCTAATTGGTTACGGGTCTATAAACTGCAAAGCGCTGTAATAATGTAAACCCAGTGTTATTACAAGGGATAATAAAACCAGAGGATTATGTGTTGGAGACGATATTAAGGAAAACAACTCACCCTGTAATTATGTTTTTATTTCTTTTTTTTTTTTTGGTTTAAGTCACCCAGTTTGAAGCATCAGATTCACAAACGCCCCCAATATGGATCCCCACGGCCACTTAAATAGTAGCTTCAGCAACTAAAATTATAATTCTGTTCCTATAAAGCCGCAACATTGTTACTTTGTAAGTGTGGTTGAAAAGATACATATCCATCGAGTCTAACCAAAAAAAAAAAAACACCCTCAGGCTCGGTTCGCACTGATGTGGAAAACGCACAGGAATCGCTGCGCTTCCCCCGTAACGCAATCGCCTTGTGTTCATGCGGGTGTCAGTTAAAACGACAACCCAAAACAGGTCACAGAGCGCAGTGCTATTGCTCGAGTCAAATCGAATAGGTATGAACTAGGGATTTCGTTTTTTCGGTGCAGATAGGATATCGATATTTCAGCCACCTCTCAGGCCGATATTCTGTACATTTAAAATTTTTATTTTTACACTGTCCTTTTACATTTTTGTTTTAACTGCGCATACGCCGACCGTGGACGTATCCCAGTGCGCATGCTCCAAATTATGACGCTACGATGCATTGTTTTCGATGTGAACATAATTGACGTAAATCTCCGTTCACGGACGAGTTACGCAAACGACATAAAATCTGAAAAATTTGACGCGGTCCCGACGTCCATACTTAACATAGGATGCGATATATTTTTGGTGGTATATCTTTACGCCGGAAAATGCCTTACATAAACGGCATACATTCACTGCGTTGGCTGGGCGTACGTTCGTGAATAGGCGTATCTCGCTGATTTACATATTCTAGGTGTAAATCAGCGGGAATGCCCCTAGCGTAAGATACGACGGAGTAGGAGACTTACGTGGTCGTATCTTAACAATATTTAGGCGTATCTCACTTTGAGAATAAGCCTAAATATACGCTGGCGCAGATTCCGAGTTTATCGTGAATCTGGCCCTATGTGTTGAACTAGATAGACTTGTGTCTTTTTATTTTATATTTGTTCTTTGTGTAGTTCCACAATGACAAGACAGAGCACAGCTGTTTTTCTGATTCACACCTTGCAGATAAAAAGAGAAAGAGAGAGATATGGTAATGCTGGAGGCTGCGGATGCCGCTGTCTGCGCGTCACATCGTCGGCAGGGTGAAATTACAGGGAGAAGTGACATGTGTAATATTTGCAGCTCTCATCTCGGCGTACAAATCAATGAATGACTCTGTGCAAATCACATCCCGCTCCGGTGTTGTGTCATTCTGGGAGATTCAGCCACCCACCTGCACACAAAAATGAAACATTGCTACCTGATTCTTTTATCTTACTACCCCTTCTTCCCTCTCTCTGTGACCATCTACCCCTCCCCCCCCTTCTGTGCCTTTCATTCCCCAACTCCCTTCCCTTTCCAAAGCACCACACCACCGCTAAAAGACGCCAAGGCTGTTGTAGCACTACCCCCGAAGGAGCTGCTGGTTACATTTTGGGTTTGCACGTTACAACGGAACCCCAAATGGGACAGGGGTTAAAGCCGTTTAAGATATTCCATTCCTACACACAAGGCAGCTATCGACACCCCACAGTCAGGCAAACGAACCCCAATAACGATTCGGTTCCACACGAATAGGGCTGTGTGTCTCGTTATTGGGGTTTGTTTGCCTGACTGTGGGAGTGTCGATAGCTGCCTTGTGTGCAGGAATGGAATATCTTAAACGGCTTTAACCCCTGTCCCATTTGGGATTTCGTTACAATTGTTGGCAAGCAGTGGTATGATTCCAACCGCCAGAAGAACAGCTACAAGAGGACACAGGACAATGGAGGCACAGTAGGAATGGCTAAAGCTTTGATCGAGCTGTTAAACTTAGACTGCCACATTATGGTCCTAACCCTCCACCGGAGATCATAGACCAAGTTATAGTGGCTGTGGATGCAAATTGGCTATTTCTGATGAACCTCAAGCAAAGCTGTGTCTCGTTAATGGGGGAATTCGTATGGGTCGTGTTCGCCGGATTGTGGAGTGTCGATAGCTGTCTTGGGTTCAAGAATGGAATATCCTAAACGGCTTTAACCCATGTCCCATTTGGGGTTACGTTACACACGTTACCTCTATAGCTTTGTTGTCAAGGTGGGAAAGTCCATAATAAATGCAACGTCCAGACAGATGTAAAACCTTCAACAGTTGGGTTTTATTTTCATTGCAGGGTAACTTGAAGAAAATAAAGTAGAAGGGAGGAGAAGAGCAGGGGAAGGTTCAGGCACACGGTACAGAATGCTCAAAAATAGTCAATCAGTCTCCACTCTCAACTATTGAGTGGGCATTGCTCATCCGGATAGTCCCCTCTCACATGGCCCAGCAGCCGGGATGATACACAAACTAATGTCCAGACAGCCTCTGCCACAGACTGTTGTGGAATGGACTTGGTCTCTGCCACAGACCTTTTGGATGGACTTGGTCTCTGCCACAGACCTTTTGGATGGACTTGGTCTCTGCCACAGACCTTTTGGATGAAATTGGTCTCTGCCACAGACCTTATGGATAAACTTGGGTGCGTCCAGGAATCCTCTGCCACAGGATTCTAAAGTCCCGAACCTCCAGCCATGCAGTAGAAGATCCTTTAAGCTAAACCGGCAAACTGCAAGGCTTTCAATGCAGTGGATCCCACCTAATCAGGTCACCAGGCCTCATCCGCAACACACCAGATTTTATTTAAAAAATCTGGTAACCTTACCATACACACTATTGGATTTTCTGCAGATTTTTGTTTTCAGATTTACCAAAACCATGTAGTGCAAGGAACTGCTTGATTGCATACAACTTAAAACTCTTAAAGGTTATGTAAAGGATTTTTTTTTTTTTTTACAATAACAAACATGTTATACTTACCTCCACTGTGCAGCTCGTTTTGCACAGAGTGGCTCCGATCCTGGTCTTCTGGGATCCCTCGGCGGCTGTCTCGGCTCCCCCTCGCAAGAACTCATCACCTTCATGCGAGCCGTTCACTGTATCACTTGGCCCTGCCCCCCAGGCCCCCGCGTCATTGGATGTGTGCCGCTAATCCCCAGATATTTTTTCACCTTAATGTAAGGTGACCAGATTTTTTGAAAGGAAATCCGGGGACATATTTTTTTTTTTTTTACTAGTAATGGCAGCAATTAGCGGCTCTCTGCCCATCTATGCCACCGCCCGCCTCACAGCCTGTCAAGTCTTACTCTATGGACCCCGGCTGCTACTGGGTGGAGAAAAATAACTCCGCCAAGGAAGGCAAGGAGATAAGCAGGCAGGCGGATGGCCGGGACTTGAGCCAAGGCAGGGGAACATGTGAGCGGAGCTGAATGGGCATGCACCCGAAACTGAAGAAATATTCCCTCCGCTCCACCCAGCACACGATCATCAGGGGCACAGATAATGGAAGAAAATACACCCCCCTAAGCTAGTAGGAGCGGCGGAGTGGGGGTGTGCAATTCAGATTTTTTTTTATTTTTTATTCTGCAGCATTTTTGGATCTTTTATTCAGCAGCATCTTTGGAGCGGTGAAAGGAGTGGCGTGTATACCGCTCCTTCCCATTGAAAACAATGGGAAACCGCTGCACTTATAGAGGCGCCTTGCGGGCGGTATTAACCCTTTCACAGCCGCTAGCGGGGGTTAATACCACACCGCTAGTGGCCGCAACTCGCGGCAAATCCGACGGTATAGCGAAGCTATTTTTTGCGGCGCTATACCGCCAGTGCGGCACCCGCCCCAATGTGAAAGGGGCCTAATGCATAGAATGCATTAAGGTGAAACAACTTTTACCTTTACAACCCCTTTAAGGTTTGACCTCATATTACATGGTTTTGGTAACTCTGAAAACAATAATCTGCATAAAATCTAATAGTGTGTAAGGGGCCTTTCGAGCTGCAGGAAGTGTTGGCACAATAAAAGTAACTAAAATAATAAATACACTTTTTTTTCAATTAAGAAAAAATTTATTAGTCTATCATCACTTCGAACATCAACTTTACAGACGCCGTAGTCATTGTTCACAGCATGCATTTTTTTGCAGTCTGTTTTCTTTTATTTCTCGTAGATTCAGCTTTGTGTACACCCACCGCCACGCTGCCGGGTTTATTCTCCGTCTTCCCATTGAATCTTGGCACCAGTGAAGCCCCAGCGGGCTTCCCTCAGGGAAGATACGATACACTGAGGAGCGCCTCTGTAATATAACGTATGGGCGCACAGAGACGCGTGTTCTCTTTTGATTAGAGTTTCTTTCATGTGTTTTTTTTTGTTCCACATTTCATGCTCAAAAGATGTGGCCATCAATGAGAATGACAGATGGGCACAACATGAAAAATGATTCCCTGAGAAAAAAAAAAGAAGATCGAACAGGGAGGAATTTATGGCAGATTAAAATATGTTTGTGTGTTCTCATTTAATTTTTCTTCTTCGATGTGGAAACATGTGCAACTGGCAAAAGCATAGGCGCAACATGAGATCATGTTAATGAGGTACACTGTTAAAATGCAAATTGCGACTGTATAGATCGCATTCCTTTGCCAACAATGCAGCTTACATAGTTTCTTAGTAATTGTAAACTGTGCTGGGACAAGGTGCTTAGGCAGCCAAGGCAAAAAGGCCAAAGTCAGCTCCCACCGGGCCCGGACTGGGACAAAAATTAGGCAGCGGCGGTAAATGATGGGATGTGGGGGTTCCAGCACCTTGTACCTCTGGACCCCTTTACATTACACAGCACCTTGCACCTCTGGACCTTACACAGCACCTTGCACCTCTGGCCCCTTTTACATTACACAGCACCTTACACCTCTGGACCCCTTTACATTACACAGCACCTTGCACCTCTGGCCCCTTTTACATTACACAGCACTCTGAACCTTACACAGCACCTTGCACCTCTGGACCTTACACAGCACATTGCACCTCTGGACCCCTTTACATTACACAGCACCCTGGACCCCTTTACATTACATAGCACCGCACCTCTGGACCCTTTTACATTATACAGCACCCTGCACCTCTGAATCCCTTTATATTACATTGCACCTCTGAACCCCTTTACATTACACAGCACCTTGCGCCTCTGGAACCCTTTACCTTACATAGCACCGCACCTCTGGACCCCTTTACATTACACAGCCCCCCACAGTTTGTTACACAGACACCCCCTAACAGTTCTGGACCTCCTGCATGTTACACAGACCTCCCTACAGTACAGACCCCCACCCTACAGTACAGACCCCCTCCCTACAGTGCAGACCCCCTCCCTACAGTGCAGACCCCCTCCCTACTGTACAGACCCCCCTATATTACAAACCCTCTCTACAATACAGACCCCCCTACATTACAGCCCCCCTCTACAATACAGCCCCCCCTACATTACACAGATGGGGTCCACAATGGGCTGCAGGAAGTGTGGGGTTCACAATGGGCTGCAGGAACTGTGGGGTCCACGATGGGCTGCAGGAACTGTGGGGTCCACGATGGGCTGCAGGAACTGTGGGGTCCACGATGGGCTGCAGCAACTATGGGGTACAGCATTGACTGCATGAAGTATGGAGTCCAGGATTGGCTGCAAAAACAATGGGGTCTAGGGTGGGCTGCAAGAACTATGGGGTGCATCATGAACTGCTTGAAATTTGGGGTCCACGATGGGCTGCAGGAACTATGGGATCCAGATTGGGCTGCAGGAACTATGGGGTCCATCATGAGCTACCAGAACTATGGGGTCTATCATGGGCTGCAGGAACTATGTGGTACAGCATTGGCTGTAGGACTTATGGGGTCTAAACTTGGCTGCAAACATTACGTGGGTCTAGAATGGGCTTCAGGAACTATGGGGTCCATCATCAGCTGCTTTAACTATGGGCTCCATGATGGGCTGCTGGAACTATGGGGTCTATCATGGGCTGCAGGAACTATGGAGTGCAAGTTGGGCTGCAGGACATATGGGGTCCAAAATTGGCTGCAAAAACTATGGGGTCTAGGATGGGCTGCAGGAACTATGGGGTCCATGATGGGCTGAAGGAACTATGGGGTCCATCATGGAGCTGCTTGAACTATGGGGTCCATGATGGGCTGGAGGAACTATGGGGTCCATGATGGGCTGGAGGAACTATGGGGTCCAACATAGGCTGCAGGAACTATGGAGTCCAACATAGGCTGCAGGAACTATGGAGTCCAACATAGGCTGCAGGAACTATGGAGTCCAGAATAGGCTACAGGAGCTATGGGCTACAGCATTGGCTGCAGGACATATGGCATTGAGAATTGGCTGCAAAAACTATGAGTTCAGGAGTAGAGATTTTCCTGGTGGTCCCACACTGGAAAAGAATTTGGAATACAGCTGTAACGCATCACAGATTACAAGAAATTGGGTGCTCTTCTGCATACAGCAACTGTTGGAATATAGCCGAAGCATCATCACTGAACCGATTAGCTACTACAATATAGCAGGGTCAAGTTATATGGACTATTCTTGGATGTATACAGAACACAAGAAATGTGGTCGGGTACTAACAGTCTGACACGTCTCCTTTGATCCTAGCTGTGGAACACGTAGCCTGGGCATTTGCATTGCTCTGATGACTTTAATTGATTTGCTGTTGTTTTATCGGTTCTTATTATACTTCGGGTGAGTAGCCAATAAATAACAAGTACAAGTAAGAACCAATTAATCTAGAATGTTGAATCCAGGTGATTAATTAGACTTCTGAATGCATTAGTATTCCTGCACAGTGATTGATGCCGGAGGATTGGTGTAGGTAATGCTCAGATCTCCGTGTCTTCTGATAAAGATATTATCATACCTACTGTATAGAGGGGATGAAAGGAACGGGTCTGTGCTGCCCGGAGCAACCAGATTTTAACTTTGACAGCAAGGGCACATACTCTTTTCCACTAAATTGTATTTTATTGCATGGTGTAACTCAATTTAAAATGTATTTATTTGGGTTTAACCACTTAAGACCCGGACCATTGGTAAGGTAAAGGACCTGGACAGTTTTTGCGATTCCGCACTGCGTCGCTCCCAAACAAAATTGGCGTCCTTTTTTTCCCACAAATAGAGTTTTCTTTTGGTGGTATTTGATAACCTCTGCGGTATTTGTTTGTTTGCGCTATAAACAAGAATAGAGCGACAATTTTGAAAAAAAAATCAATATGTTTTACTTTTTGACACATTTTTGGGACCATTGTCATTTTCACAGCAAAAAGTGCTATACAAATGCACTGATTTCTGTGAAAATTACAATTGCAGTTTAAGAGTTAACCACCAGGGGGCGCTGTAGGAGTTATGTGTGACCTCATATGTGTTTCTAACTGTAGGGGGGGGCGGGGCTGGACGTGTGACGTCACTGATCGCCTTTGCCTATATCAGGGAACAGACGATCACTGACATTGCCACTGTGAAGAACGGGGAAGGTGTGTTTACAGTCACCTCTCCCCGTTCTTCAGCTCCTGTGACCGATCAAGGAACACCGAACGGGTCCCGCGGGCGTGGTCACGGAGCTTCGGACCGGGTCACGACCCACGGCTGGGCACTTAAAGACCCCTGCTGTGAGCTGCATTCAAAAGGTAGTGTGAGCCCAGCCTTAAGAGACATGAGATGCAACCAGCAAGTATTGATTCATGGATTATAAATAAGATGAAAGAGGGCTATAAAAGCCCCCATTCCTTCCTCACCCTCATTCAGACAGCGAGTAATCTATAAGACGTGACAGTCCCAAGGTCGAGCGAATGAAATCTTCCAATATCCTAATAGGACACGCTATGCAGTAAATGGCGCTTTAATAAAATTAGCAGAGCCGTAAAAAGAAAAGAGAGAATATATTGGTTATTTTAATGATTAGCAGAAGGTAACAAAGCTTCCACGCTGCAGTTTAAAATCCCCTTGTTCATTCCAATCAAAGGCCTCAAAACGGTCATGTGATCTCTGCCAACTGCCACTTTGGGCTTTATTTAAAGCTGTACTCAAGTCAGGGATAAAATACATGAATAAGGCAACATTGTTTTATTTATAATATCAAAGGAGGGCAATAGGGAACAACAAATAGGGGTTATTTGTGGCATGTCAACCACTTAAGACCCGGACCAAAATGCAGGTAAAGGACCTGGCCAGTTTTTGCGATTCGGCACTGCCTCGCTTTAACTGACAATTGCGCGGTCGTGCGATGTGGTTCCCAAACAAAATTGGCGTCCTTTTTTCCCCACAAATAGAGCTTTCTTTTGGTTGTATTTGATCACCTCTGCAGTTTTTATTTTTTTCCCTATAAACAAAAATAGAGTGACAGTTTTACTTTTTGCTATGATAAATATATATATATATATATAAAAAAAAAAAATTTCCTCAGTTTAGGCCGATACGTATTCTTCTACCTATTTTTGTTAAAAAAAATAATCGCAATAAGCGTTTATCGTTTGGTTTGCGCAAAATTTAAAGGGCCAGATTCATAGAGCAATTACGCCTGTCTAACTGGTGTTAGACAGGAGTAATTTCAAATTTTGCGTGCCGTATCACTAGTTTGAATCCTCAAACCATGATACGGCGGCTTCGGGCTTCGATCCGAGAGGCTTCTGTCTTCGTAAGCCTTCGGATCTACGCTGCCATCTATTTGCGGCCGCTGGGAGGAGTTCGCGTTGTTTTGATGCGTCGGGATATGCAAATGTTTTTTTACGGCGATTCCCGAAGATACGAGTGGTCGTCGCAATCGCTTTCGTCTATTTTTTTGTACGTAATGTTAGAGAAGCTTTTTGCTGCTCTAACGTTACGTAGCCCATGTTAAGTATGGCCGTCGTTCCCGCTTCGAATTTATTTATTTTTTATTTTTGTTTACGTAACTCGTTCGGGACTAGGATCGCCCGTAAACGACGCTACCTAAACAACGAATGACGTCACAACGTGATTGCGCGCAATGCACGGCGGGAAATTTGCGAACGGAGCATGCGCAGTTCGATCGCCGCGGGAACGCGCCTATTTTAAATGCTTCACGCCCCCTACTCGCGTAGATGGATTGCGACGGGAGAAATACACTACGCCGCCATCGTTTACTGGACAAAATCTACCTGAATTCCACGTAGAGCCAGGTAAAAAACGGCGGCGTAGTGTATTTCTGATACGCTACGATAATCCATTTCTGTGTGAATCTGCCCCATAGTGTTTACAAAATAGGGAATCGTTTTATTGCATTTTTATTAATTATTTTTTTTACTACTAATGGCGGTGATCAGCGATTTTATTCGTGACTGCGACATTATGGCGGACATTCAGACAATTTGACACATTTTTGGGACCATTGTCATTTTCACAGCAAAAAATGCTATAAAAATGCACTGTTTCCTGTGAAAATGACAATTGCAGTGTGAGGAGTGAAAAATGTGGGTGGAACTCTTAACCATAACGATAACGTTTCACAAATATACCCTTCCAGGTGGTGGCGCTAGATCTAAAGAATTGATCCAGCATCAGAGATATAGAGAAGTAGTAGTATCCGTATATTTAGTAGCATGCCACAAATATCCACTTATTGATTATTTCCTATTACCACTGTATAAATACTGCATAATGTGGGTCAACACACATGCATTAACGCACGGCAATGGTATGAATGGGCCCTCAGGCTGAATGGAAGTTTATGCATTTATCTCTGAGTTTTTCACTCCCGCCACCTAAGCATTCGCTGTAAATCGATGCGGCAGGTGCATCCAGAGTATTGAAAATCAGCTCATGTGCATCCGGTCTCTCCCCGTAGGGAGCCGTGCCTGCCAATACATTATGCCTGGAACATGTCTTTAATTGTCAACAAATAGCTCAATAACTGTTAGAATATAATAAAATGATCTCTGCCTTGGCAACCGGCCTCTGCTGACTAATATCAGTGGGGATAATGTTATTCCCCCCCTCGCCCCCCCATACTTCTCTCCGGCTCAGGGATAAAAGCGTGATTCATAATTCTTGTACTGTGCTGCTTTCAACAGGGTACAATGGAGACTGAATGATTTCCTGGTATTAATGAATGCTTTAGATCACAAAGAGACGTAAAACCCGGCTCTGGCGGAGAATAGTGCCTTTTTGCTGAGTATCAGCAATTTGGTTTTCAGATATTAATGTTTTATG
Organism: Rana kukunoris; assembly: GCA_029574335.1. Classification (NCBI taxonomy): domain Eukaryota; kingdom Metazoa; phylum Chordata; class Amphibia; order Anura; family Ranidae; genus Rana; species Rana kukunoris. Next base: position 3,004,391 of record CM056058.1, read on the forward strand.
GATGATTAAAGAGCCAGTCCACCCAAAAATGATGCTTCAGCCCTAAAGCATCAATCGACGGCAGTTAAGGTATCCCAAGTAGTGCCCAAACCAAAACTTTTTTTATTTAGTTTTTTTTATATTGAAAACCTGTTGATTTAGATTCAGAATTCAGTAATACCTTGGATACGAGCATAATTTGTTCCAGAAGCATGCTTGTAATCCAAAGCACTCGTATATCAAAGCGAGTTTCCCCATAGGAAATAATGGAAACTCAGTTAATCCGTTCCTCAGCCACTGCAGATCTATGCAGTACTGTATGTGGCCAGAGGTGCGGAGGCGCCGGTGTATGCAGTATCGCATGTGGCCAGAGGTGCGGAGGCACCGGTGTATGCAGTATCGCATGTGGCCAGAGGTGCGGGGGGCGCCGGGGGATGCAGTATCGCATTTGGCCAGAGGTGCGGGGGGCGCTGGTGTATACAGTATCACATGTGGCCAGAGGTGCGGGGGGCGCCGGTGTATGCAGTACCGCATGTGGCCAGAGGTACGGGGGCGCTGGTGTATGCAGTACCGCATGTGGCCAGGGGTGCGGGAGCGCTGGTGTATGCAGTACCGCATGTGGCCAGAGTTGTGGGGGGCGCTGGTGTATGCAGTATCGCATGTGGCCAGAGGTGCGGGGGCGCCGGTGTATGCAGTACAGCATGTGGCCAGAGGTGCAGGGTTGCCGGAGAGGCTCGGAGACACTCGGGAACAGAGTGTCTCTGAGCGTCACCGGCGCCCCCACACCTCTGGTCGAATGCGGTACTGCATACACCGGCGCCCCCGCACCTCTGGTCGAATGCGGTACTGTACACCCCAGTGACTTGAATCCTGCTGGTCTTGCGAGACAACGCTCGCAAAGCGAGTCAGGATTAATAAAGATAAAAATGGTTTGTATTGCAAAACTTTTGCAAACTGCTTTTCACGCAATCATAGGTTCCACTGTACTTTATTAATCCCTAACGGAAATTATTTAGACATAGTAACACTCAAAGACAACACAAGATCACAACAATGAACAGAACAAGACACAGTGACACAACAATATTACCAATAACAGCAATTACTACCAAATAAAAAAAATACTCAATCCGATTCCCCCAAAAAAGGCCCCCACATCACCGCTTTGCTCACTGACTGTACTAGTCCTGGCCGGGAATGCCTGGAGGAGCACAATCCCCGCCCCCTGCTTGTGATTGGAGAAATCATAAATTTTGCCTCTTATGTCCAATCACTGTGCTGTGATTCGTTACAGCACAAGCGGGTTTTCGGGAAGAGAGGGTGTCCCTGAAGGGTAGTTTTGGAAATGTGGTCACCCTAATTGGCACGTGTGTTTTCTGTCACCATAGGAACACTTTAACCTCTAGGGTCCCTCTGGGGGAAGACAGTTTGGGTTGACCGTTGTGACCTCACTAACATCTTTGCCTTCTGCATGAGAGATGACTTCATTCCCGAGATCTGCTGCTAGATAATTAGTAAAGTAATTAGACATAATTGGGTAAAGAGGTTAATAATAGCGGAGAAAGGGAAGATAGCTTTTAGAATGCAACAAAAGAGAAATATCTTTCATAAACGGCGCTTTAAGTCACCCATTTGGGTTTTTTACTTATCAAAAGAAAAGCAGCGGGAGATATAAGTCCGCCGTCCGGCAAGCTTTTGATGTTGAGAAACAGTAAACAGGGTTCAGTTGTTACTATGGAGTGACTGCTAGATTTACTTAACGCTCACATTTAATCTGCATATATCTTGCCTTCCCTGCTTCTTCCTCCTCCCCCCATCAACATGCTAAATACATTTTAAATAAAACCTTTCTATTTTCATTACATATCTTAGTTAAAGCGGAGTTCTGCTGAAAAAAATGAATAGTCAGCAGCTGCTGACTTTTAATATATGGACACTTACCTGTCCATATATTGGTTCGCCCGGGGGGACTACCTGTAATATACTTCCTGCAGGCTGTATTAGACAAATCAAAACCACCAGTTGGGCTTGATCGGGTTCTCAGCAGCACAATAAGAGGCTGTCGGGAATCTGGGTGGATCCTGACTACAGAGTCTGAACCTGTTGAGTGATGTCAACCGACGGCAGGCTTTATCCCTCATTTGGCTGAATACGGGCCACAGGGGTGTAGAACAATCCTGTGACCTTCAGGAGACTTAGGGCCAAAAGAGCTTTAGCCTTCTCCTTTAATATCTGTTCTTTTTTTTTTTTACAATCTATAAAATATCTTTGGTTTACAAACAAACATTTAATACTTGACAAAGGCTTCCCAAAGCACAGTGGGCTACCTAAAAAGGCAGTACAGCAAGACAGCTTGCTTTAAGGCTGTCTTTGTCTGATTAAAACCTCAAATTTATGTGATAAAAGGAGAAGGCACTGCTGTGATAACTTAGAGGAGTTCTGTAGCTGATGTTAATGGCGTAAAAGGAGACCTCTTGCAGACTGGGTAAATGACTGTATTATATTAATGTATTTCATATATATCTGAAAAAGTAAAGGTTAAATGATAATTTTATGCAGTATACGTCCCCACCAAGAAAGAAACTTAAAGCAGAGTTCCACCCTTAAAATCACTTTTTTTCATTACATCCAGCATACTGGCGTCAGCGCCAGTATGCTGTTTTTTTTTTTTTAATGCGCGTACTTACTTTATATCACAACATTGAATTCCAGGCGCACCGCGGAGTGTCGCCGCTATAAGGCGTCACGCCTTCCGGAAACAGCCGATTAGCATTCGGCTTTTACTCGGCGCCTGCGCACAGACCCAGGAGCTGACTGCGCAGGCGCCGAAAATAGCCGGTCCTAGTTCGGGTTTTTTCGGAGGGCGTGACGCGGCTATATACGGCGCCTGCGCAGTCAGCTCCTGAGTCTGTGCGCAGGCGCCGAGTAAAAGCCGAATGCTAATCGGCTGTTTCCGGAAGGCGTGACGCCTTATAGCGGCGACACTCCGCGGTGCGCCTGGAATTCAATGTTTTGATATAAAGTAAGTACGCGCATTAAAAAAAAAAAAAAAAAAAAACAGCATACTGGCGCTGACGCCAGTATGCTGGATGTAATGAAAAAAAGTGATTTTAAGGGTGGAACTCCGCTTTAAAGCGGAGGTCCACCCGTTTTATTTTTATTTTTTTAAAAGCCAGCAGCTACAAATACTTTTAATAAATGGACACTTACCTGTCCAGTGTGCCCACAATGTTGACAGCCGAGACCGAGTAATCACTCGTCTCTCGGCTGCCCCTGACACCATCCTCTGTGAGGGAATCAGGAAGTGAAGCGTTGCGGCTTCACTGCCCGGTTCCCTACTGAGTATCTCGAGTAGCGCGGCGAGCCCTCACTTTACCCGCGCTCTCCCTCGTTGGATGGAGCATTAGACGGATGCTCCAGCTGTCCCCCGCCGTCTGTGCACTGTGAACCGAGCCACCGAACATCGCCATTGGCTCGGTTCTCACAGATCTCCAAGAGGAAAGAGGCTGACTGTCAGTGACGTCACCGGAGAGCGGACTTCAGCCCTCATTGCACTCCTGTAAACCAGAGGAGAAGCCCAGTCTAAAAAGCGCAGGCTGTACTTCTCCTTTAACCACTTCACTACCGGCCCATAGTCATTTAACGTCCACAGAGAGGATCTCCCTATGACCGTCGGAGGCCCGGGCGCGATGTGATGATGTCACGCCCGGATACCTTGTAAAAGGAATAAAAGTGAAAAAAAAAAAAAAGGTAAAAAAATAAATAAAATTATAATAATAAAAAAAATTAAAAGCCCTTGTCCCCGGTAGCGAACACACAGAAGCGAACACACGTGTAAGTCCCGCCCACATATGTCAACATTGTTCAAACCACATATGTGAGGTATCCCCGCGTGCGTTAGAGTGACAGCAACAATTCTCGCACTAGATCTCCTCTGTAGATCTAAACTAGTAACATGTAAAAAAATTCAAAAGCGTCACCTATGGAGATTATTAAGTACCGAAGTTTGGCGCCATTCCATGAGTGTGCACAATCTTAAAGCGTGACATATTAGGTATCTATTTACTCGGTGTAACATCATCTTTCATATTTTACAAATAAATTGGGCTAACTTTACTGTTTGTTATTTTTTAATTCATGAAACCATTTTTTTTCCCCCGTTGTTTTATTCCCTAGGGTGTCTGCTAAAAAAAACATATATAATGTTTGGGGGTTCTGAGTAATTTTCTAGCAAAAGAATGATGATTTGTACATGTAGGAGAGAAGTGCCAGAATAGGCCCGGTATTGAGGTGGGTATAAAAGCCCGGTATTGAAGGGGTTAAGACCCCTTTCGCACTAAAGCTCTTCTATACAGCCATTAAAACACTGAGCGCTTTCCAGGCGCTTTTGAAGTGTTTTTCATGCGCTTTTAAAGAGCTTTCCATTCATTTCAATGGAGAGGGGCATTTTTTCACCCCCCTGCCAGCACACTGCCCCAATGTCAAAGCATTCATTGATTTTAATAGAAATAGGTTTTCGTGAGCTTTTCAGGCACTTTTTTTTAGCATGAAAGTGCCTGTAAAGCGCCTCAGTGTGAAAGGGGTCTTAGGGTGTTCTAGCATCAAGTCACTTCAAATATACAATAAGGAACATCAAACTATATCAATTACATCAAAACTGCTGCATGCAGAAATTTGGACTCACACCACATGTAACCCCAGATGTCTGAACTGAGCTGTTTAATAAAACGTTCCCACATGGTTATCATGCATTGCAAATAAGCTGAAAGCCTCAGACCAGCCATTCTCAATTGGAGTTTCATAGAACCCTAGGGGTCCTCCAGAGGTAGCTTGAGTTGATTGACCAATGACCTCCCATCTGATGGTGTCTGCATAGTTCCCCGGAGCCAGCGCTACTTGGCAAAGCCAGCAGCATGACACTAATTATTTTTTTAGCTGTCTGTATATGAGACATTCCTCTCACTGGTCACCACTATAATGGGCAATTTCCTTCCCTGACCCTCAATATATTGGTTTTAGCAGGGATTCCCTGAGACTTGAAAATGATTTTGAGGGTTCTTCTGGGGTTAACAGGTTGAGAAAGACAGTTATAATGGACACAATTATGTTATAAAAGTATGATAAATAAAACATAGAACAAAAATAAATAAATCACAGCAATACCCCATCTTAGCCTTTCTAAACCTTTTCACCTCCTAGGAACCCTTGAAATAATGTCCACATCTCAAGGATCCCTGCTTAGAATGATTTTGTATACAAATTGCTTTATATTAGCCTCACATTAATGGATAATGATTGAAAGATGGTCCACTTAGGCTGGTGGTTATTGAAAAGAATGCCCTGTCACCCTGGTGGTCATTGTTAAGAATGTCCATTAAACTGGTGGTCCATGTGGTTCCACCCATACATTGGGGAAAGTGTTGAGATTGCATCTTACATTGGTGGTCAGTGAGAAGAATCCAGCTTGCATTGGTAGTCAGTGGGAAGAATGCTCCTTACACTGGTGGTCAGTTGGAATTATGCCCCTTACATTGGTGATCAGTGGGAAGAATGTCCCTTACATTGGTGGTCAGTGAAAAGAAGGCTCCTTACATTGGTGGTCAGTAAAAAAAACCTTCTTACATTGGAGGTCAGTGGGAAGAATGCTTCTTACATTGGTGGTCAGTGAGAAGAATGTCCCTTACATTGGTGATCAGTGAGAAGAATGTCCCTTACATTGGTGATCAGTGAGAAGAATGTCCCTTACATTGGTGATCAGTGAGAAGAATGTCCCTTACATTGGTGATCAGTGGGAAGAATGTCCCTTACATTGGTGATCAGTGGGAAGAATGTTCCTTACATTGGTGATCAGTGAGAAGAATGTCCCTTACATTGGTGATCAGTGGGAAGAATGTTCCTTACATTGGTGATCAGTGGGAAGAATGTCCCTTACATTGGTGATCAGTGAGAAGAATGTCCCTTACATTGGTGATCAGTGAGAAGAATGTCCCTTACATTGGTGATCAGTGAGAAGAATGTCCCTTACATTGGTGATCAGTGGGAAGAATGTCCCTTACATTGGTGATCAGTGAGAAGAATGTCCCTTACATTGGTGATCAGTGGGAAGAATGTTCCTTACATTGGTGATCAGTGGGAAGAATGTCCCTTACATTGGTGATCAGTGAGAAGAATGTCCCTTACATTGGTGATCAGTGGGAAGAATGTCCCTTACATTGGTGATCAGTGAGAAGAATGTCCCTTACATTGGTGATCAGTGAGAAGAATGTCCCTTGCATTGGTGATCAGTGAGAAGAATGTCCCTTACATTGGTGATCAGTGAGAAGAATGTCCCTTACATTGGTGATCAGTGAGAAGAATGTCCCTTACATTGGTGATCAGTAAGAAGAATGTCCCTTAGATTGGTGATCAGTGAGAAGAATGCTCCTTACATTGGTGATCAGTGAGAAGAATGCTCCTTACATTGGTGATCAGTGAGAAGAATGTCCCTTCCATTGGTGATCAGTGAGAAGAATGTCCCTTACATTGGTGATCAGTGAGAAGAATGTTCCTTACATTGGTGATCAGTGAGAAGAATGCCCCTTACATTGGTGATCAGTGAGAAGAATGTCCCTTACATTGGTGATCAGTGAGAAGAATGTCCCTTACATTGGTGATCAGTGAGAAGAATGTTCCTTACATTGGTGGTCAGTGGGAAGAATGTCCCTTACATTGGTGATCAGTGAGAAGAATGTTCCTTACATTGGAGGTCAGTGGGAAGAATGTTCCCTAAATTTGTGGTCAGTGGGAAGAATGCTCCTTACATTGGTGGTCAGTGAAAATATTTCCCTTATATTGATAGTCAATGGCAAGAATTCCAGTTTATAGATAGCTGAAAAGATCATTGGGGTAAATGGTAACTCATCTGTAAGGTAGACATTTTAAGGAACCCTGTTAACTTCTTGAGGAACCCTAGATTTTTTACATAACCCTGGTTGATAACGGATGATCTAGTGCAATCTAGGGGTTACTTGGAGCCTGAAGTCTAATTACAATCATCTATCTAATAAAACAAATTGGAAAAAGGTGGAGTTATAATAAACAATGTTATGTGATATTAGATAATAATAATAATGAACAACACCATGAAGAAAATACATTTCCCAGCAATACCCTATAACTACCCCCATAAGCAAGCTCTGTTTAAATTATACAATATAATTTTTCTTTGATGACATCATTGCTCGCACGCAGTGATATATGGCATTTCTCACCTCTCTCAGCTGCTGCGCATAAAACTAACTTTGCACGCGGCGGCGGTTTTAGCCACGGGGGAAAAAAACTGATTGTAAGCTGAATTAATTAAACACAAACCTGTGCGGGGAAGCAGCTGGAAAAGCAAAACCTTCGAGATTGTTGGTGGAGCTTTGGCAGAGATGAAGTAAACTTGAGGGGGTGAACCTCAACAAAAAAGGGAAAAAGCGCCCGACGCGACATGTTACCGCACTTTTCTGCCAAGTTCCAGTCTCTGAGCGTGCAACTTGCTGAAGTTTGCTTTCATTGTTCAGTTTTTGATGCATTTAAAAAGTTGCAAAATTAAGAGGGAGTTTATTCCATATTTTCACAGCTGTGAAGAAACCTTTCCGTATTTGGAGATGAAATCTCTTTTCCTCTAGACGCTCTTTAAAGAGTGCCCCCTTGTCCTCTGTGATGACCGTAAAGTGAATAACTCAACACCAAGATCACTATATGGACCCCTTATATATTTATACATAGCGATCATATCCCCCCTTATTCTCCTCTTCTCAAGAGGGAATAAATTCAGTTCCTCTAATCTTTCCTCATAGCTGAGCACCTCCATGCCTCTTATCAGTTTGATTAGCCCTTCTCTGCACTTTCTCTAGTCTCCCTGATATCCTTTTTGAGAACTGGGGCCCAAAACTGAACTGCATATTCCAGATGAGGTCTTTTGCCGCGTACACACGACCGTTTTTTTTCCGTCGTAATAAACTCCAATGGGTTTTTTCCAACGGATGTTCGGTCAAGCTGTCTTGCATACACGCGGACACAAATTCCGACAGTCAAAAACGCAGTGAGGTACAACACTAAGACGAGCCTAGAAAAATGAAGTTCAATGCTTCTGAGCATGCGTCGAATTGTTGATCAATACCCCCTTATTCTCCTCTTCTCAAGAGTGAATAAATTCAATTCCTCTAATCCTCCTCATAGCTGATCTCCTCCATGCCTCTTATAAGTTTGGTTAGCCCTTCTCTGCACTTTCTCTAGTCTTCCGATATCCTTTTTGAGAACTGGTGCCCAAAACCGAACTGCATATTCCAGATGAGGTCTTTTGCCGCATACACACGGCCGTTTTTTCCGACGGAATTCCGTTCAAGCATACACGCGGACACACCAAATTCCGACCGTCAAAAACGCGGTGACGTACAACACTACGACGAGCCTAGAAAAATTGAGTTCAATGCTTCTGCGCATGCGTAGAATTGTTTTTTTTTTTTACTCCGTCGGAGTTCCTTACAGACAAACGGAAGTCCAATAGAATTTTTTTCATGTTCTCTTTCTAAAGCCATACACGGTCGAATTTCGAACAAATTTTCTATTCAAAATCAGAAAGTTTTTTTTTGTGATCCGGGATTATATTCTTTTCTCTCTGGGAATTTTCTTTTCTTGCACATGCGCATTTTTTTTTCTATTATATTTCTTGCATGTTTCTCCCATCATTGATTAGAAAATCATTTGTTTTTCAAAAAGTTTCCAACATGTCCGATTCCTCAAATTTGATTGCCGCACGAAAAATCGGCTGTTGCTGCAGCCCCACCAATGGTGCGAAATTCGTACGAAAATTCTTTGATAGGATTTTCTAAAGGAAATTCTTTAGAAATTCGAACCGTGTATGGCTGGCTTAAGTCTGTCAACATTTTTGACGGAAAAAGTCAGATGGGGCATACACACGTTCGCAATATCCAAATATCCGATGAAAAAATTCCCTCCGGCCGTGTGTACGCGGCAATACTAATGATTTGAACAGGGGCAAAATTAGATCTCTCTCTCTGGAGTCCACACCTCTCAATTGAAGAATTGAAAGAACCTCTCAATTAAAAGATTGAAGAATAAAAATAATATTGACAGTTACTAAAACAATTAAGTTATTTTCTAAAATTCTGTGTTTCTCAACTGCAGTCTTCAAGGCTCCCCAACAGGTTTTCAGGCTCTCTGTTTCTTTTGCACAGGTGATTTGCAATAGCCGTTTCATCTGAGGGATATCCTGAAAACATGAGCTGTTGGGGCGCCTTGAGGGCTGGAGTTGAGAAACACTGATCTAATAAATCATTTTGACTCATCTATTGCAGATCTGAGTTCATCCCAGACGTATTTCAGTTTAGGTTTCCCCTGTGCTCGTGCCCCGCTCCATGCGTCTACTACTCCTTTTGTCAAATCGGAATTCCATTATAATAATGACAACTAGAGACAATATCAAGGATGAATGAGTTGAATGACAAAAGATATCAACCAGAAAGCTCAATGTCCCTTTCAATTGTTAAAAAAAAAAAGAAAAGAAAGCTCCGTGTCCCAGATACGTCCCCGGGCTGTCAAGAGTTGGGTAGGGTTGTCTCTTACCTGGGATGCTATTTAGAGAGATGACCCTGGAAGTGTCCCCGGTCCTGCATGGTGCTGATGCTGCTGGATGGAGCTCCAAAAGGATGAGAGCCGGAGAGTGACTGGGAGGAGGAAGCGGAGTGACAGCAGGGAAAGATATGCAGATCAGTGCTTGGATGCTGGACTGAGCAGGATGCGATTGGGAAGACACACACATCACACACAATGGGGTTTTTATAAAGAGGGAAGAGGAGGGGCAGAGGGACGGGAGCCCACCAGAGACAGAGAGGAGCAGGAGATGCGAGGGGAAAAAAAATGGGACATCGGTGGGAGGTATGGCACGCGCGCGGTGAGGACAAGAGACGGCAAAGCCACGCGGCGAATGAGTCGCTGCTGAAAGCAGACAGCTGGCGATGAAAGGCAGAATTTACTGACCAGCCAAGACTTGAGGAGGCAGTGCTGCATGTGGTGGAGGGGGAGCAGGAGACTGGCATTTTTGGAAGGCATTATATCAGCAAGAAGCCACCGTGCCATAGATTACCACACGATTACCGCACGTGAGCGCTAGCGAACAGTCAGACATGCCGATTAATGGTGTCATTTGGGCCATTATTTCCCCCAAACAGCGACAGTCTGGTTATCTGGTAGCGATTAGACAATGTCCGATCGATTGCCTTTTCCGCCTCCAAGAATTTGGGGCTGCCGGGCAGATTGGTGCCCACGGTTGGCACTTTGATTCATTGAAAGGTTTATGGTCACCTTTTTTTTTTGTTGGTAAGGGCGATTTTTAACCACTTTAGCCCCGGAAGGATTTACCCCCCTTCCTGACCAGAGCACTTTTTGCGATTTCGGCACTGCGTCGCTTTAACTGACAATTGCGCGGTCGTGCGACATGACACCCAAAACAAAATTGGCGTCCTTTTTTTCCCCACAAATAGAGCTTTCTTTGGTGGTATTTGATCACCTCTGCGATTTTTATTTTTTGCACTATAAAGAAAAGCGAAGATTTTGAAAAAAATGCAATATTTTTAACTTTTTGCTATAAAAAATATCCCCAAAAAATATATAAAAAAGCATTTTTTTTCCTCAATTTAGGCGATACGTATTCTTCTGTATATTTTTGGTAAAAAAAACAAAAAACCACAATAAGCATATATTGATTGGTTTGCGCAAAATTTATAGGGCCATATTCAGGTAGATGGGCACTTCTTTACTTTGGAGTAAGGTTTCTCATTTACGTTACTCCGCCGTAACTTTAGGAGCAAGTACTGTTATTCACAAAGCACTTGCTCCTAAAGTTGCGGCGGCGTAACGAAAATGAGCCGGCGGAATTCAAATTGGGCGGGTAGGGGGCGTGTATTATGTTAACTATGCGCGATCCCGCGGCGAACGTGCTTCGCATGCGTCGACTGTCAGTGCGCATGCTCCAAATTCTGTCAGGGAACGCAACGACGTGAAAATTTGTAAACTCGACGCGATGACGACGGCCATACTTAACATAGCATACTCCACCTAGGGGGCATGTTTTTCTTTACGCCGCGCATCGCTTACGGAAACGTCGGAACGTCACTGCGTCGGGTCCGAATACGATCGTGAATTTCCGATTCCCGCTGATTAACATATTCTCGGCGTTAATCAGCGGGAACGCCCCGAGAGCCATTTTTAAAATTGAAGTTCCGATACGACGGCGAAATACAATTACGCCGCTCGTATAGGAACTCCAACCCGGCGTTTCTTGTTTTCTGGTTGCAGGAACTCAACCACGACCCCGTTCAGCTTTCACAAACAGTAGAAGGGTCTTAAAGGGGCATTAAATGCCAGGATTGCCTTACATACAGAGTGCAGAGGTCAGGGGGTTACACACAGAGCGCAGAGCTGTCACTTGTAAACACAGAAACCAGACTTCTGTGTTTACAAGTGATTGTGGTGAGCAGGCACAAAAGGGTCTGAGCCAGAGGTGGTGGAACTGAGTTCCCCCAAGTTCCCCCTGAAAAAAAGCCCTGGTTGTCACCCAGTTGCTATGTGTTGTCACCCCGAAACACAAGCTTTTGAGCGAAATTACAAGTGGCCATTTTAACGCCCATCACACAGACATGGTCCACTGTAAACCCGCTTTTAGAAATGCCACGCCTCCATCGCTGGAGCCTGTGAAGATAGCAAGTGGCTGTAAAGTGGCACGCGTTGCGATTTTAACATTGTAGCCTCTATATTTCAATCTGATACTCTGATCTCTCCTGCAGAATTCCCTAATTCCTCTGCAGCCAAAACAAAGGCTATTGAAGGCATCAACCCAACTCAATGGATTTTCCAATATGCAGAATAAACAAATAACCAGGCAGGCCGCCTGTCAGAGGGACAGCTCGATCATCCCCTCGAGGGAAGGAGGTAGGGAGGAGAAACTGTTCATTTCCCTAGGTTATCCAACTGGGACATCTCGTCAGTTTATGAAATATTCTTCTGTTGTATTATTCATTACGACTTTAGAAAATCGAAGGTTTTTAGATGTAAAAACAGGGAAAAACAAAACCAAAATTGACATGTATTGACCGTCATCAGTGCATGGTATGGAACACACGATCCTTGGGGAAGGGGGCCCAATTAGGTCACTCTGTTTGGGGTGTATCTAAAGCCAATACTTTACTTTTTATCGTATTTAGCTTTTTTTACCTAAAGAGGAGTTCCACCAATATATAAGTCAGCAGCTACAAATAGTGTAGCTGCTGACTTTTATTAATCGGACACTCACCTGTCCTAGGTTCCAGAGAGGCGGGTGTACGAAAGCCCCTCTCGTCTCCCCCTCTTCTCTGCGGCGCCGGCATTCGCGACCGTCTGTGGCTTCACAGCTGAGCATGCACTGCGCAAGCGCAAACCGCGCTGCGTGATTGGTCGGGCAATCATCTGGGACCTGTGACGTGTCCCAGGAGATTGCCGAGAGGGAGGGGGGAGAGGTGAACTTCCTTCCGGCACAGAGGAGCCCTGGGAGGAAGTGGGAGCTGGAACTTTTTAAAAAGAGGGTTTGCGCCCCCCCCCCCCAAAAAAAAATGACATGCCAAATGTGGTAGGTCAGGGGGTCACTTGCTCTTAAAGCGGAAGTTCCATTTTGGGGTGGAATTTTGCTTTAAAGCGGTTGTATACCCTCGGAAGTTTTTATTTTTATTTTACCCCTGTAATGCCTTGTACACATGATCGGAATTTCCGATCGTATGTGGGCCCCACCAGACTTTTTATTCAGAAATAGAACATGTTTTATTTTTTTCCGATGAAAAAAAAAAAAAAAAAACATAGGTAATTCCTATCGTCTGTGTGCAATTCCGATGGAAAAAAAACCCACGCATGCTCAGAATCAAGTTGACGCATGCTCAGAAGCATTAAAATTCTATTTCCTCGGCTCGTCTTAGTGTTTCACATCACTGCGTTTTGGACGGTCGGAATTTAGTCTGACAGTGTGTAGACAAGACTGATGGAAGCTTCATCGGAATTCCGACGGAAAATGTGATTCCATCGGAAATTCCGATCGTGTGTATGCGGCTTTAGGCAAAAGGCATAATGAGCTAGTATGCACCGCATACTAGCTCATTATGAAATACTTACCTTAGAACGAGGCGTCGGTAACTCACCTGGTCCACGCCGAGGTAGCCGACATGTTGCCTCTGCGTGTTGCTTCTTCTGGGTATCGCGGCCCCATTGCTGCGAGTGGCTAGAGCTGCGATGTCGTCACTCTGGCGCATGCGCGCGGGAGAGTTCTTTCCGGCAAGGTCCGGCGTCTGCCTTTTTTGCTTTTACCTTGATGATTATAATGCTTACCTGTAGGTAAAAGTAAAACAAATGACTATACAACCACTTTAAAGAAGAGCTCCAGCCTGTAAAGTAAATCTTTTAAGCGACCAGCTACAAATACTGGAGCTGCTGACTTTTAATATTAGGACACTTACCAGTCAAGGAAGCCGTGATGCCTTCACTCCGAATGCTGGGTGCAGGAGCCAGCATTGTAAGGGAAACCGGCAGTGAAGGCTACACAGTTGGTTTTCTGAATGAATGAATGACTTGTACAGCGATACACATGCAAACTGAATCGCCTCTAGGCGCTTTTTGCAGCCAGTGTCTACTTGGCTGGTGCGGTCATTTACCCCGTAGGATCCCGACACGCTTGGGACACACAGTCATATATACATATACACTATACTGGGCCAATTTGGACAAGATCCAATTAACCTACCAGCATGTCTTTGGAGTCTTCTGAATGGTCCCGCCGTCTTCTGGGACCTGTGTGTGTCCCAGAAGCAGGGCTGCCATCAGGGGGGTACAGGCATTACACCTGTAAGGGGCCTGGGGGTCCCCAGGGGCCCGGATGGGAACCTCCTCTTTTTTTATTTATTTTTTAATATATTTTATTAAAGGGCCATTTTTTTTTCTTTTATTATTTTTTAGAGGTCCGGAGGTCCCCAGGGCCCCAGAGGCAACCCCCTCTTTTTTTATTTATTTTTTATAAAAATATATATATATTTAATATATTTTTATTTTATTTTTTATTAAAGGGCCAATTTTTTTTTTTTTTTATATTTTTTAGAGGTCCCCAAGGGCCCGGAGTCCCCCAGGGCCCCAGGTGGCAACCCCCTCTTTTTTAAATTTATTTTTGATTAAAAAAAAATATTTTTTAATATATTTTTATTTTATTTTTTAAAGGCCAGAGGTCCTTTTTTTCCTCTCTTTTTCTTTTTATTAAAGGGCCCAGAGGTCCCCAGGGCCGCGGATGGCTACTCCCTTTTTTTATATTTATTTTTCTTTATTTCTTCTTTTTTTGTAAAGGCCCCCCCCCCCGCTTCTTAATTTGCAGCAGCCCCCCCCCCCCCGCTTCTCAATTTCAGACGGCAGCACCCCCCCCGATTCTCCCCCCAGGAGTGGCCAGAAATCTTGCAGATCACCAATTGGCTCTCTTACCCAGACGTCGGAGCTGAGGTACCTGCTCCGAACCAAATATTGGTGCAGGTACTCTCCAGTAGATCCCTCCTAGCAACAATAGACCCCTCCCTCAACAGTAGATCTGTCCAAACAACATAAGACCTCCCAACAACAATAGACCCCTCCCTCAACAGTAGATCTGTCCAAACAACATAAGACCTCCCAACAACAATAGACCCCTCCCTCAACAGTAGATCTGTCCAAACAACATAAGACCTCCCAACAACAATAGACCCCTCCCTCAACAGTAGATCTGTCCAAACAACATAAGACCTCCCAACAACAATAGACCCCTCCCTCAACAATCGATCCCCCAGTAGCTACCATCAATGGACTTTCTAATATACCCTTGCACCCCTTGTCATTAAATACATTGGGCTAGATTCAGAAAAGAGATACGACGGCGTATCGGCAGATACGCCGTCGTATCTCTGCGTCTGAGCCCTCCTATCTATGCGACTGATTCATAGAATCAGTTACGCATAGATTTCTATTAGATCCGACTGACGTAAGTCTCTTACGCCGTCGTATCTAACTTGCTTATTTACGCTGGACGCTAGGTGGCGTTCCCATCTAAAATATGCAAATGAGCCTAATACGCCGATTCCCGAACGTACGCTCGGTGCATTTTTTTGATGTCGTTTGCGTAATGTTACCCCTGCTGTATGAGACGCAGCCAATGTTAAGTATGGGCGGCGTATTTTTTCCCGTCGTCTACGTAAAACGTTCGCGAATAGGGCTTTGCGTAAGTGACGTTCACGTCGTTTTCATTGAGTATTTGCGTCATGATTTGGAGCATGCGCACTGGGATAAATTCACAGCCGGCGCATGCGCAGTACGTTCGGCGCAGGATCGCGCGTAATTTAAATAATACACGCCCTCTACCCGCCCAATTTGACTTACGACGGGTCATTTACGCTACGCCGCCGCAACTTTACAGGCAAGTGCTTTGTGAATTCAGCACTTGCCCGTAAAAGTTGCGGCGGCGTAGTGTAAACAGCATACGCTACGAGTGGAGAAACGCCGCTCCTACCTGAATCTGGCCCATTGAGTGCTGGAACCGTGTTCCCCCGCTTTCCTGCTAAAAAAAAGCCCTGCTTGTTGAGTGATTACTGGTGAAAGGAGACTGAGGAAATGCTCTCTCCTGTTTGCAGCAGACTGATGGCATCATCACAACCAAGCCAAAGTCACTGAACGGCTTTTTAATTAAAAATATTTTTTGATAAATGACACTGTTGCTAGAATATATATATATATACAGACTTGCGATGTTCTGAAAGGTCCACTTAAAACCGACATTTTACTATCGTCTATCAATCACAAACTTCTTATTCTGCAAGAATACATTTTTTTTTGTCAAATCCCATAAATAAACCAGCCCCCGGTTTGCTCAGACAATGGAGCGCAGCGATCGCCGGGGCCCGTTCAGGTGTTCGCAGAGTCCTGCCTTTTTGGTTGCTAAGCGCCTTATAGATCCACAGAGAAGGAAACAAAAGAAGACTCCAAACATCTCGCCGGCAGATCGATAGAAAAGCCTCAAAAAAAGTTCATTTTTATCCTTTGCTGGATCCACAGCAGCACATATCAGAAGACGCCTCGCCTTCAGCGTTTCATAGACAGCCGCGTAAATTCTCCAGGAGCCAGCTGGCGGGTTCAGAGCGGCCCCTCGCCAATGTATTCGGAAACGCTGTCATAACTCACATTCCATGACGTCCTGCCTAGGTTCTGTTCATCGTGCCATCGATTTTCTGCCTGAGCTGAGCGCGATTTAATGTTTAACATGCAATTCGGTTTGTTGGCATTTTCTAGCTGTCAGTTAATTTGATTTATATATATAGTTCCAAGGGTAGCCACGGCACACTATGTTTGAAGTAAATGCCCAAAAGAGTCTAGAGATTATTTTAAGTACCGAAGTTTGGCGCCATTCCATGAATGTGCGCAATTTTAAAGCGTGACATGTTAGGTGTCTATTTACTCGGCGTAACATCATCTTTCATGTTTTACACAAAAAAACTGGGCTAACTTTATTGTTTTGTTATTTTTTAATTAATGAAACTTTTTTTTTTTTTAAAAGGCGTTTGAAAAATGATTGCGCAAATACCGTGAGAGATAAAAAGTTGCAATGACCGTCATTTTATTCCCTAGGGTGTCTGCTAAAAAAAAAAAAGTAAGTAAGTAAGGACCGCCGCACGATGATATACGTCGGCAGAATGGCACAGGGGCGTATATATACGTCTCCTTTAAGAGCCCTGCCGTGGGTGGCACGCACACGCGACCCGGTCCGAAGCCCTGTGACCGCGCCTGCCCGCAATCGGTCACAGGAGCTGAAGAACGGGGAGAGGTAAGTGTTAGGCCGTGTACACACGGCAGAGAACCTCGACGGGCAGAACACATCGTTCCGCCCGTCGAGGTTCTCTGCCGGCCGTCGAAATCGGCGACCCGCCCGTCGGGAATGGCAACCAGCCATTCATCCAGGCGGGCCGTCGAGCAAATAGAGAGCGTGCTCTCTATTTCTGCTCGACGGGCTTCCCGACGGGAAGCTCGCCGAGAGCGTACACACGGCCGAGGTCCTCGCTGGAATGCAGCTTCCAGCGAGGTTCTCGCTGGTTTCCAGCGAGAACCTCGGTCGTGTGTACGCCGCCTTAGGCCTCGTACACACGATAGGTTAGACAGAGGACATTGGTCTGATGGAACGTTTTCATCAGTCAAAACTGATCGTGTGTGGGCCCCATAGGTTATTTAACCTTCAGTTAAAAAAAAGCCAACTTGCTTTAAATTTTAACCGATGGATTCCTAACCGATAGGTCAAAACCGATCGTTAGTAGGCACGACCATCCGTTAAAAATCCACGCATGCTCAGAATCAAGTCGACGCATGCTTGGAAGTATTGAACTTTTTTTCAGCACGTCGTTGTGTTTTACGTCACCGCGTTCTAACCCGATCGGTTATTTAACTGATTGTGCGTAGGTACATCAGACCATCAGTCAGCTTCATCGGTTAACCTATGACAACGGTCCTTCAGACCGTTCTCATCGGATGGACTGATCGTGTGTGAAGCCCCGTACACACGGCAGAGAAACTCGACGGGCGGAACACATCGTTCCGCCCGTCGAGGCTCTCTGCCGGCCGTCAGATTCGGCGACCCGCCCGTCGGGAAAGGCAACCAGCCATTCATCCCGACGGGCCGTCGAGCAAATAGAGAACCTGTTCGACGGGTTTCCCGACGGGCGGGGCTCGCCGAGAGCGTACATACGGCCGAGGTTGTCGGCAGAATGCGGCTCCCAGCGAGGTTCTCGCTGGTTTCTGCCGAGAACCTCGGCCGTGTGTACGGGGCTTCAGGCTTAAAGAGGAGTTCCACCCAAATTTGGAACTTCCTCTTGTTCCACTCCTCACCCCCATACATGCCACATTTGGCATGTAATTTTTTTGGGGGGGGAGTGGGGGCTTCACTAGGAGTGGGACTTCCTGTCCCACTTCCTGCTTCCGCCGAGGGGCTGGTTAGGCGATTAAGCCTTAATCGCCTACACCAGCCCCTCCCTGTAGGCGATCACATGGGACACTGACAGGTCCCATGCGATCGCCTCTCCAATCAGCGGCGAGCCGCGCCGCGCGCGCATGCGCAGTGCGGCTCGCGCATGCGCAGTGGGTGCCCGGCCGTGAAGCTGAAGGCTGTCACGGCTGGGTGCCCACAGTCGAGATGGAGACGCCGGCTGGGGAGGGGGGGAGAGGAGCGGAGCCCCGGTCGGCGCGTCGCTGGAACGCAGGAGCAGGTAAGTGAGTGTTTATTAAAAGCCAGCAGCTACACTTTTTGTAGCTGCTGACTTTTAATAAACACAATTTTGGCTGGAACACCCCTTTAAACACACCTTCCCCATTCTTCACTGTGGCAATGTCAGTGATCGTCTGTTCCCTGATATAGGGGACAACGATCACTGACGTCACATGTCCAGCCACGCCCCCTACAGTTAGAAACACACATGAGGTCACACTTAACCCCAACAGCGCCCCCTAGAGGTTAACCCCTTCACTACCATTGCTATTTTCACAGTAATCCGTGCATTTTTATAGCACTTCTCACTTTAAAAATTACAATGGTCCCAAAAAAATGTGTCAAAATCGTCCGATGTGTCCGCCATAATGTCGCAGTCACGAAAAAAAAAAAATCGCTGATCGCCGCTATTGGTAGTAAAAAAATAAATTATTAATAAAAATGCCATAAAACTATCCCCTATTTTGTAAACCCTATACATTTTGCGATAAACGCTTATTGCGATTTTTTTTTTTTTACCAAAAATATGTAGAAGAATACGTATCAGCATAAACCGAGGAAAACATTTTTTTTTTGGGGGGATATTTATAATAGCGAAAAGTAAAAAATTGTCGCTCTATTTTTGTTTATAGCGCAAAAAATAAAAACCGCAGAGGTGATCAAATACCACCAGAAGAAATCTCTATTTGTGGGGAAAGATGGACGCCAATTTTGTTTGGGAGCCACGTGGCACGACCGCGCAATTGTCAGTTAAAGCGACGCAGTGCCGAATTGCGAAAAGTGGCAAGGTCCTTAACCAGTGGTTAAGGTATGTACCGTAATAAAAACGGAAAGGTTTTGTTTAAAAATTTCATTAGCACATTGATGACAGGGGGGGGGGGAGGACCCACAGATGAAATTTCGCTTCAAAGCCTTTCACGTCTCATTGGCTCCAGATGATTCATTTGGATCTTTGTTTTTTTTTTCGGATTCAGCTGAGAAGTTCCACAAATCCGCGACATATGGCGGTTCTGGAGCGCTGGAGTCTTCGTCGGAGGACCCCAGAGGTTCTTCCATATGTGGCTTCATACGTATTCCGGTGCAGCTGTCAAGCATAACGTGATTATGAGAACGTTCCACTGTTCACCGAAGTGTCGGGCGCTCCGACAATTAGGAGAAGTCAATCAGAAAGAGGGAAGAATTCCCCAGTGGGAGCTGCTTACTTATCAAGTGTATTCTTTTCTCTATGTAAGCAGATTCTGATTCCATCAACGTCTGAGCTATATGGCAGATTTACATTGCTGGATCTCTGCACTGAGGAAAGGTGAAAAAAGCTAAAGTGTATAAAGCCAAAGCTAATGTGGCTGCATTGTAGGTTGTTTTAGCAAGCAATATTAACCACTTGCTTACTTGGCACATATACCCCCTTCCTGCCCAGGCGAAATTTCAGCTTCTGGCACTGTAACTGACAATTGCGCGGCCGTGCGACGTGGCTCCCAAACAAAATTGACGTCATTTTTTCCCCACAAATAGAGCTTTCTTTTGGTGGTATTTGATCACCTCTGTGTTTTGTTTTTTGCGCTTTCAGGACTGTGATATTACGGCGGACATATCGGACACTTTTGACACATTTTTGGGACGATTCAAATTTATACAGCGAACAGTGCTAAAAATATGCACTGATTACTGTATAAATATGACTGGCAGGGTTAACACTAGGGGGCGAGGAAGGGGTTAATGTGTGCCCTGCTAGGTGATTCTTACTGTGGGGGGAGGGGACTGACTGGGGGAGGTGACCGATGGTTATCCCTATATACAAGGGACACAGTATCGGTCTCCTCTCCCTGACAGGACGTGGATCTCTGTGTTTACAGGTTAATGGCTGTTTATGTTTTGCCTACAGGTAGGGCCTTTAACCACTTCAGCCCCCGGAGGATTTTACCCCCTTCCTGACCAGAGCACTTTTTACAATTCGGCACTGCGCCGCTTTAACTGACAATCACTCCCGCGTGTGTGCGCAGGAGCCGACGGTCACGGCAAAAGCACTATAGAAACGGCGGGGGTCGTGCCCTTTCTTCAGAGAGCATGCGCCAATTATGTCGGTACAGGCATACAGTATATGGCGAATACCTCCTAAACCGTAGAGGCTTACCTGTAGGGAAAAGTGGCTGTTTAAAGCGGAGTTCCACCCAAAAATGGAACTTCCGCTTTCCGGTTCACCCCTTTGGTGTCACATTTGGCACCTTTCAGGGGGGAGCAGTTATCTGTCTAACAAGGCCGTCTTAATAGCATCATGGGCCCCTGGGCAAAGTAATTCTCTGGGGCCCCTACAATGATGACAGTGCAGGTAAACAGACATCAAGTAGGTAGGAGGCAGACTGCCTCCCCTGTGTATCTATCACTCTCAGTGCCATCATGGGGCCCCCAGTTTCGGGGGAGTGTGGGCTCAATGATCAGCTGCTTTGGGGAAAGTGCAGGGGCCCAGGTGTGCCATCTCATCAAGACAAACCTGCTGTCTAATGGCCCATACACACGATCCGAATATCGCCCGACGGATCGTACGACTTTTTTCGCTTAATAATCGCGAGTAAAATAAAATAGGTTTTTAAACTCACGAAAATTATCGTTTGATAGAAAAAAAACGATCGGAAGTGATGTCACGTGTTGTAATGTATTTGTATTGTATTGTCGGACGACGGCTGTACTGACTAAACGAAAATCGGACGATCGGACATCGGACGAGAAAATTTTTCGCGCTTGTCCGAGCGAATTTAATCGGATGAACGGTCGTGATCGGCTGTCGAAAGTAGTGTACACACGATCCGAAAATCGGACGATCCATCATCGGACGATCGTTTTCGTCCGATATTCGGATCGTGTGTATGGGCCATAATACAGGTATTTGCTTCCACTTCCAGTGATAGATTGTCGCTGATCTACGCCATGCCCGGCCCCTCCTCCCCACACAGGTCCCAGAAGACAGCGGGGACCAGTGAGGACGCGTAGCACAACTCGCGTATGCGCAGTAGGGAACCAGGCTGTGAAGCCGCAAGGCTTCACTTCCTGATTCCCTCACTGAAAATGGCGACGCCTCAATCCTGAGCTAAGGGACGGATCGGCTTCAGGTGAAGACATCACGGGCGCCCTGGACAGGTAAGTGTCCTAATATTAAAAGTCAGCAGCTGCAGTATTTGTAGCTGCTGACTTTTATTTTTATTTTTTTCAGCTTTAAGAAGAAAAGTTCCCCTTCTGGTATCAGTGGAACGGACTCTTCCTATCGCATGTACTCTAATAGAAGCAGAGATTGCTCTGATCGGTGACTCGGCCCAGCGGCGTGTGGGATAAAGTATTCCTCGGCAGATGGCTAACAAATTTGTGAGTGCGAAAAGGAGCGGTCATCTCACAGAGCTGTCAGGGGCTGAGGTCGGATTTCATTAATCCCCGCTATTTCTTCTGCGGGAACATCTTGAAAGAGAACTTGACTTTTGTTAAAAAAAGAAAAAGTCACTGTAGCAATTATAATTGGTAGTCAAGCAGCCCTTCTGTAACTTCAAGTAGATCTAAACCCAATCATTAAAATCTCATACTGTATGTTAGTGCAGAATCACCATTGCTTTTATTTTAAAATTGGAAAAAAAAAATCCTTGGTGATCCTGCCATGAAGGTCTTTGTTCAGGTCCTTCCTGTTATGGGGTGACAACTGTCTCCCAACTGTGCTGCTGTGTTGTCACTCTGTCACACAAATCTCTGCTGAAGGCTGTAATGTGTAATAGTGTTAAGTACCCAATGTAGTGGCCTTTCAAAAGTTGAGGAGCCGACATTTTTGTTACTACAATGGAACCTCGGTTTAAGAGTAACTTGGTTTGAGAGCCTTTTGATTTGCGAGCAACTTTTTTTTTAAAGTTCTGACTCGGTTTGCGACTCGCAAGACGAGCAGAATTCAAGCTAAATAGGCTTGCAGTACCTCATCTGGCCTGAGGTACGGGGGCGCAGAACCCGAGCAGGGCCGAAAATAGGCCTGCAGTACTTCATTTGGCCTGAGGTACGGGGGTGCAGGAGTCAAGAAAAGCCAAACATTGGCCTGCAGTACCTCATTTGGCCTGAGGTACGGGGGAGCAGGAGCTGAGCAGAGCCGAAAATAGGCCTGCAGTTCCTCATTTGGCATAAGGTACGGGGGCGCAGGATCCGAGAAAAGCCGAACATTGGCCTGCAGTACCTCATTTGGCCTGAGGCACGGGAGAGCAGAAGCAGAGGAGAGTCGAAAATAGGCCTGCAGTACCTTATTTGGCCTGAGGTACAGGGGCGCAGAACCGAGCAGGGCCAAATATTGGCCTGCAGTACCTCATTTGGCCTGAGGTACGGGGCGCAGGAGCCGAGAAAAGCCGAACATTTGGCCTGCAGTACCTAATTTGGTCTGAGGTACGGGGGGTGCAGGAAACGAGCCAAAGTGTCCTCAGGCGTTTTTGGCGCTTTCTGACTCCCCCCCACCTCTGGCCGCATTCGGTATTGCATCCCATTGAAGTCAATGCGGAACAAATTATTTTATTTTACATTGACTTCAATGGGAAAACTCGCTTTGATATGCGAGTACTTTGGAATACGAGCATACTCCTGGAACGAATTATGCTCATAATCCGAGGTTCAACTGTACATCATAATATAGGTCTGAAGGCTTACACACGCCTTTCTCTGCATCCTCAGCTGCACAGGACAGTGAATGATTGGTAAGTGCTCTGTGCTGAGCGGCTTCCTGTTCATTCACAAACTAAAGTATAGTAACCACAGTTTGTTATGCTATGAATGAACACAGTGAGTGAGTGTGTTCATTTAGAAAAGGAAGGCACCGGTAAATGGCATATTTACTAGTCCCTTCCCCCGCTGTCCATCCTATAACATTCTGCAGTGAGGGGGGGGTGGGAAGAGAGGTCTGATCTATATAAAGTGGAACCTTGGATTACGAGCATAATCCGTTCCAGCAGAACGCTCGTAATCCAAAGCACTCGCATTTCAAAGCAAGTTTTCCCACAGAAGTCAATGAAAACAAAAATAATTTGTTCCGCATGTTCAGATAATGCATATACTAGGGAATATGGTAGGATACAACATAAGCTATAAAACAGGGTTCGACAAAATCCGGGGGCCAGGTCGCAATTGCGACTAGAATTCGCGACCTGGCGCCCAGGGAAGAAAGCTTAGACTTGCAGAAGGTCGGGGCCTCAATTACCTGTGTCTTCGTGCTCCCCCACCATGCGATTGCAGCGGGCCGCTCCGGAAGGTAATTGAGGCTGCGGCTTTGCGGCCTTCTGCAGGCCTAAGCTTCCTTCTGTGATCTGGCACCATCTTGTGGTGGCCGTTGGCATGACAAGTAAACCAGCTAATTCTAATGGAGCTCCCCCAGTGTTTTCACTGCCATCTCCTTCCCTCTAAATGGAACCCCCAAACATTATATATATATTTTTTTATTTGAACACCCTAGAGAATAAAACGGCGGTCGTTGCAATACTTTTTGTCATGCCGTATTTGCGCAGCGGTCTTACAAGCGCACTTTTTGGGGAAAAACTTTTTGAAATAAAAAAAAAATAAGACAACAGTAAAGTTAGCCCAATTTTTTTTATATATTGTAAAAGATAATGTTACGATTGTAAATTGATACCCAACATGTCACGCTTCAAAATTGCGCACGCTCGTGGAATGGCGACACACTTTTACCCTTAAAAATCTCCATAGGCGACGTTTAAAAAAATCTACAGGTTGCATCTTTTGAGTTACAGAGGAGGTCTAGCGCTAGAATTATTGTTCTCGCTCTACCAATCGCGGCGATACCTCACATGTGTGGTTTGAACACCGTTTAAATATATGGGCGCTACTCACGTACGCGTTGGCTTCTGCGCGCGAGCTCGGGGGGACGGGGCGCGTTTTCTGGCTCCTAACTTTTTTTAGCTCCTAGATTCCAAGCAAATTTGTCAAACCCTGAAAATAAAAACAGCCCCTTTAAGCCTATGACGTTTGGGGGATAATTTCATCCTAAATGCCAGCGGCAGACAAGGGGGACGGGGGCGGAGGGAAGAGGCGCGGAGTCGAGATTCAGTCAGGGGAGACTTGGACCGTGCCGCAGCAAAGCTTTGAAAATGAAAATAGAAAATTAATTAGTGTGATGGTATTATGAAAGGACACGCTAACTGCTCCTGTCATAATTCACAGAGAAGGAATAGAAAACTCATCTTCATTGTCTCATTGTTCTTTTCAGGACACATCTGTGCTTCACTCCCCTGAAATGAGCAAAATGTTCACAAATGAATAGCAGAAGAGACGCAGAAGAGGCGCCATCACCTGCATGATGAAAAGTGTGATGGTTTAATAGTTAGAACTCTTCTCCCGCAGAACTGAGGCTGTGGGTTCAATTCCTGGCATGGGAGATAAAGTGTTTTTTTCTTTTCTGTAACTCCACACAGCAGGGCCGATCCTAGGGTCACAGACGCCTGGGTGCAGAAATATTTCTGGTGCCCCCACATGGGCGTGGTCATCTTTACTAACTCCTCCCCTTCACAAATGTTTCTATGCCTACGACTCAAACACAGAGATGCTCCCCTAAGAAGTCTTAATTAGTGTCCCCCATCAGAGCCCCCCAGCAGGTGTCCCCCATCAGAGCCCCCCCACAACATTTGCCCCCCTTTCGCTCCCCCCACAGCAGGTGTCCCCCATCAGAGCCCCCCAACAGCAGGTGTCCCCCATCCCCCCACAGCAGGTGTCCCCCATCAGCAGGTGTCACCATCAGAGCCCCCCCACAACAGGTGTCACCATCAGAGCTCCCCCAACAGCAGGTGTCCCCATCAGAGCCCCCCCACAGCATTTTCCCCCCTTTAGCGCCCCCCACAGCAGGTGTCCCCCATCAGAGCCCCCCACAGCAGGTGTCCCCCATCAGAGCCCCCCCACAGCAGGTGTCACCATCAGAGATCCCCCACAGCAGGTGTCACCATCAGAGCCCCCCCACAGCATTTGCCCCCCTTTAGCACCCCCCACAGCAGGTATCCCCCTTTAGAGCCCCCCCACAGCAGGTGTCCCCCATCATAGCCCCCCCACAGCAGGTGTCCCCCATCAGAGCCCCCCCACAGCAGGTGTCACCATCAGAGCTCCCCCACAGCAGATGTCCCCCATCAGAGCCCCCCCCCCACATCAGGTGCCCCCATTGATCAGTACTTGTCCAATAGATCCATGTAGCTCGGGCGCGCTGGGAGCAGAAGCACATTACAGGGGGCGGGGCATATGTGGCATCTTTGGTTACTTGGAGGTTGGACTTTCGGAGAGCATTTCTGGGAGTGCACGGGATGATTGGCAGCAGCTCCGGCCAACCCAGAAGCCTCTCATCACACCGCCTATGGGAGAAGAGCCGACACATGCAGAGGGGGTGGGGCAGACAGGAGACAGAATTAATTAGTGGAGACTAGTGCCGGAATGTTTTCCGGTACTAGACTCCGCTGTGGTACCTAGCCTGGATTCCAGGGACGGCGGAAGGTATGCGCTCTTGTCAGTTGTCAGCGGAGAGAACAAGCCGGATGGGGAACCGCAGCACTCGCTACATGCGCTCGGCCTCTGGACACAGACAAGGATGAGGGAGGGGAGCACTTTGGAGCTTCGGCGCCCCTACCTCTGCCGCGCACTTTGCCTAGGATCGGCCCTGCCACACAGTAATGCAAGGCTTTCTCCCTGGTGTGGAGTATCGAGCTCGCCCCCTCCCTTGGACTACAGGAGAGTCAGGATGCTCTCTACACTGCAGATAGAGAAATGAGCTGTGTGTTAGAGAGCGTCCTGACTCTCCGGTAGTCCAAGGGAGGGGGGCGAGCACGACACTCCACACCAGGGAGAAAGCCTCACATTACTGTGTGGAGTTACAGACAGAAGAACAGGAAGTGAGGATTTCTCATAAGAAATAAGGACATTTAAAAGCAAAATGGAAGGATGAGGTAAGTGAAGGAGGACTGCACTAAGGTAAAGGAAGCTATTTAGGGGGAAAAAATCATTTACAACCCCTTTAAGTGTATAAATATATCTGAAGACAGGTTCACTTTGCTATCCCTGGTTCTCACATCATCCTGGTCGGTTCAGCCGCTGGTTTGGGGTTGTCAGGCTCATCCTCTTATCGGTAGGCTGAGCTCGGAGTCCTGGGCGCAGACTGACCTCCGTATCAGATGTAAAAATAGAAGAGCAAACATAAGAGGCAGCAAAGTGCAGCTGAGTGATGGAAGAAAGGATCTTTCATGCCAGGAGGAAGATCAATTCACTGTGAAATGAGAGCGCCACGCCGACCGACACAAAGAAAAACAACGCTCAGAAAGGGACATTTACGGCTTTTAGCCCCCTTCAGCTCCGTCTACCGACAACCAATATTTCAGTTGCGGATGGAAATTTGCTGGGTTGTGGCATCAGGCGGATTAGAATTTATTTTTTCATTTAATTTTAAATACAGCAGCATAATTAACATAAAAAAAAATATATATTTTATCACTAAAACCCCAACTATGAGCTCCAGGCAGTGACTTTGCTGAGGCTGACTTGATGCCATCAGTATGCTGCAGGCAGGAGGAATAATTTTCTCAGTCTCCAATCTCTCTCTGAGATTATAGATACTGTATATACAAAAGCAATAATATGCATTCAATCTAAAGTGATTTTAAAGGCTATTTTTTTTTTCAATTTAAAATAACAAACATGTTATACTTACCTGCTCTGCTACAGTGGTGTAGTGGTTAGCACTTTCACCTAACAGCAAAAAAAAAGGGTCACTGGTTCAAATACAGACCATGTCACCATCTGCCTGTAGTTTGCATGTTCTCCCTGTGTCTGCGTGGGTTTCCTTCGGGTTCTCTGGTTTCCTCCTACACTCCAAAGACATGCTGGTAGGTTAATTAGATCCTGTCCAAATTGGCCCAGTATATATGTGTATATGACTGTGTATCCCAAGCGTGTCAAGATCCTACAGGGTAAATGACCGCACCAGCAAGGAAGACACTGGCTGCAAAAAGTGCCTAGAGGCGATTCAGTTCGCATGTGTAGCGCTATACAGGTCATTCATTCATGTGTTTTGCACAGAGCAGCCCCAGAGCCTCCCCTTCTTGGGTCCGCCACCTGCGCTTCTGGCGCCTCCCCTTCCTGCCAAGTTCCCCCATAGCAACCTGCTATGGGGGCACTCATGCGGACTCGCTTCCAAGCCGGCGGTCTATCGAGAAATGCCCTCCGTCGGAAAAATGGGTCTGCACATGCGCAGTACGCAACGTCACTCCAGCTGATATGAAAGCTGAAAATTGGTCTGGGCAGGAAGGGGGTTTAAGTGCCCAGTAATGAAGTGGTTAAGTACCTAAATAATAATAATACAGTAAAACAGTGGCTATTTTTTAAAAATTGCTGATCCCCGCCATTACTAATAAATGAAAAAAAATATATAATAAAAATGCCAGAAATCTTACCTCTATTTTGTAGACACTATGGCCCAGATTCATAAAGCAATTACGCCTGTGTAACTGGTGTTAGACAGGAGTAATTTCAAATTTTGCGCGCCGTATCACTAGTTTGAATCCTCAAACCATGAGCTTCGGGCTTCGATCCGAGAGGCTTACGTCTTCGTAAGCCTTCGGATCTACGCTGCGATATTTTTGCGGCCGCTGGGAGGAGTTTGCGTCGTTTTGATGCGTCGGGATATGCAAATGTGTTTTTACGGCGATCCACGAAGATACGAGTGGTCTTCGCAATCGCTTTCGTCTATTTTTTTTTACGTTAGACCAGCTTTTTGCTCTAACGGTGCGTAGCCCATGTTAAGTATGGCCGCCGTTCTCGCGTCGATTTTTCTTTTTTTTTTCTTTTTACGTAACTCGTTCGGGACTAGGATTGTCTGTAAACGACGCTACTCAAACAACGAATGACGTAACGACGTGTTTTCGCGCAATGCACGGCGGGAAATTTGCGAACGGAGCATGCACAGTTCGATCGCCGCGGGAACGCGCCTATTTTAAATGCTTCACGCCCCCTACTCGCGCAGATGAATTGCGACGGGAGAAATACACTACGCCGCCGTCGTTTACTGGACAAAATCTACCTGAATTCCACATAGAGCCAGGTAAAAAACGGCGGCGTAGTGTATTTCTGATACGCTACGATAATCTAATTCTCTGTGAATCTGCCCCTATAACTTTTGCACAAACAAATCAATGTACGCTTATTGCCATTTTTTACCAAGAATAGGTAGAAGAATCTGTATCGGCCCAAACTGATGAAGAAATTTAATTTTTATTTATTTTTGGGGGATATTTATTATAGCAAAAAAATAGCTTTTTAAAAAAAAAAAAAAATTGTCTTTTTTTGTTTATAGAGCAAAAAATAAAAACGGCAGAGGTGATCAAATACCACCAAAAGAAATCTCTATTTGTGGGGGAAAAAGAACGCCAATTTTGTTTGGGTGCCACATCGCACGACCGCGCAATTGTCAGTTAAAGCGACGCAGTGCCGAATCGCAAAAAAAAAATGCTCTGGTAAATTCTTCCGGGGCTGAAGTGGTTAAGGACTACAGCCCCTGCAGATTTCTCCAGGTGGGAACAATGAGGGCAGAACCTCCCATTCAGGAATCAAGGTTGAGAAAGGACAAAACCAAACCAACATCTTCAGAATGGAAAAGGTAAGAATTTGCACCAAAAAAGTTTGCTAAAACCTAAGCAATGTATTATTATTATTTTTTTTCGGTCTTAACAGAACTGTTACACTTTAAATGCCCGCTATATGGAATGTTTTGTATTCTGATCATTGCAGGCAGCACTACATAGGAAACAATGTTACATGACAGTGTAATTGTCAATCAGGCCTGGTTCACACCTATGCATTTATTTATTTTTTATTACTATTTGTTTTATGTGCGTTTTGCAGAAACATACTACAGTCTATTTAACTGTAGATGTTATTCACTTCTGTGCATTTTATGAAAAGGTGCCAGGATTTATTTTCTGGTTCCGTAGACTTCAATGGATCAAAAGCGTGTATTGAAAAACGCATAATGCGCCTGCAATATGCAAACTGCAACCTGCATAGGCGTGAATCAGGTCTTAGAATGATACTATAGGTTTGTTTTTTCTTTGTTATTTAGTGGACCCAAACAGCGTTTTCTGGGGTCCCCCGGCTCCTCTCCCTGCTTCAGATAACCCCCCTATGGTAAGTGCTCTCCCAAGGGGGTTACCTTGCGAGCACGCTCCGAGTCCTGCATTCGACTATCATAGCCGCCGAGTGTATGATTGCCCCACCCCCCTGGCGCCCACATAATTGGATTTGATGGGCAGCAGCGGGAGCCAATGGCTGCGCTGCTATCAATCTCCTTAATGAGCCGAGGAACCCCCGGGGAAACATCAATTGCATTCTCGCCGCGGGACTTTCCAGGGCTTAGAGGGCTGGGGGGCCTGTAACTGTCAGTTGTTTTTTCACCTTTAATGCATAGGATGCATTAAGACCCCTTTCACACTGAAGCGTTTTTACAGTGTTCTAGCGTTAAAAATAGCGCGCTTGAAACACTCATAAAACACTCTCCATGCATCTCAATGGACCCTTTCACACTGAGAGCATTTTTAAAGCGTTTTAGCATTAAAAATAGCGCTCTTAAAACGCTCATAAAACGCCCTCCATGTATCTCAATGGACCTTTTCACACTGAGTCCTGCAAGCAGCATCTTTGGAGCAGCTTTTGAGCGCTGAAAAAACGCTACAAAAACGCCCCTCTCCATTGAAATTAATTGAAAGCGCTGTAAAAACGCCTTACCCTTTCACACCGAGGCGTTGAACTGGCGGGGCGTTGAGAAAAGTCCTGCAAGCAGCATCTTTGAAGCAGCTTTTGAGTGCTGAAAAAACGGTACAAAAACGCCCCTGCTTATTGAAATTAATTGAAAAGCGCTGTAAAAACGCCTTACCCTTTCACACTGGCACTGCAAAAACGCCCTAAAGCTTTAGGGTCTTATCGGTGCTTTACCAGCACATTGGGGTTGCAGATAAGGCTTTGCTCGAATAACGATCGAAAAACGCCCCAGTGTGAAAAGGGCCTGAGTCCTGCAAGCAGCATCTTTGGAGCAGCTTTTGAGCGCTGAAAAAACGTTCCAAAAATGCCCCTCTCCATTGAAATTAATTGAAAAGCGATGTAAAAAACGCCTTACCCTTTCACGCAGAGGCACTGTAAAAACGCCCTAAAACGTTAGGGTCTTAGCGGCGCTACCAGCACATTGGGATTGCAGATAAGGCTTTGCTTGATGTAATAACACTCGGAAAACGCTTGAATAACGCTCAAAAAACGCCCCAGTGTGAAAGGAGCCTAAAGGTGAAAAAACATAAGGCTTCACCTTAACTGGCACAATTTCACTCCCGCCGGTCATTCCAGATTTTGGCCGCGATTACAGGGACATCTGTGCGGGTTTCAAAATTGCAAAAAGTAGTACAGAAACTGCTTTTTGAAATGGGTGCAGCGCCGCAGATGCGTGTCGCACCCATTAGGACAGTGCCACTGCCGGCAAATGCCGCCGATGTGACATGTCGAAACGCAGCAGTGTGAGGCAGCAATTTAATTCCGGCGTCCTCATTGTCAGGGGTGGACTGACAACTCATGGGGCCCCCGGGCAATAGAAGATTATGGGGCCCCCAGGCTTACAGATGGCCACCACAACAGGAGGCAGGACAGCTAAAATCTCAGGATATTCACACCAAAACATGTCGCTTTCAGATATATCAGGAACAGATGTAAAAAAACACAGATTTTTACATACTGTCCCTGGTTTTATTGATCCTGGCAACCCTTATGGGGCCCCCAAGTGGCATGGGGCCCTCGGGCAGTGCCCGAGAGCTCCAATGGTCAGTCCGCCCCTGCTCATTGTCTTCCTGTAACCCACATTCTATTTCCAGGAAGTGTTTCCCCCCCCCCCCCCCCCCCCGTAGCGTCCTCCTCCGTTCTCCTAGGAGAATTATTAATAACACGTTACCTGGAAGGAGTCTCCTTGAACCATGAAAGGCTCCTCTCATCCTGTTGTGTTTTTTTGCTCTGAGGTCCTGCGAGGCCTCGTCTCCTCCTTTATAAATAGAGCAGAGCTCCGTACACTGACAGTGAACAATGTTTTGTGTCTGTAACGAGGCCAGCGATGAAACGCCCGCTATCTCGGAAAACAATGTCTTGTTCAACCTCGTGTATCAAAGCGTCTCCGACAAGAATGGACTTTTATTTTTATGGAGGCCAATTTGATGCAGACTCAAAAACGCCCAGGTGTGAATGCAATGCTCGGCACAGGGGTCTCCAAATCTTAAAGCATGAGGGCCAAAATGTATACATTTACAGTAAGAAGAGAGATTGGGATAAATTACGGTGCAAATAGGGTTATGATAGTACTGATGAGAAAGAACGGCAAGTTTCTTTTATGAAAATACAAAATATTTTTATTAAATACATTTAAACATAAATCATTTTAAAAGATCTGACTTTCCCCTGAAGAAGCGGCATATCGCGAAACATGTAGGGAACATATGACTTCCATGCCGCTATTTTATATTGTTGTTGCAACCACTATCTTCACAATTAAAAGGGGGTTCCACCCACAATTTCACTTTTAAAATATAAATACCCCTGTAATACACAAGCTTAATGTATTCTAGTAAAGTTAGTCTGTAAACTAAGGTCCATTTTGTTAGGTTGTTACAGCATTTAGATTATAATCTAGAAATAGACGGTGGCCATCTTAAGTGTGGGCATCATGAAGCCAGACTGTATGACTTCCTGGATTTCAGCTTTGCATATCTCGCACATGCTCAGTGCTGCACAAGCAATGTAATAGGTTTCAGTCAGGTTTGCAAGGACTACTGGGAAACATGATGCCTATCCCAGAAACCCTTGCAAATAGCCTTGTGACTTAATAGCCTAGGCTAATAAGGAGGAGGAAGTAATGAAGGACTACAAAATAAAGGTATTTACAAGCAACAAAATTAATAAAAATTGTCCATTCTGAACACTATGAGATTAGGGCATGCAGCACAGACAAACATGAGTGGAACTCCACTTTAATTCTTTTAAAATGATTTATGTTTAAATGTGTTTAATAAAAATATTTTGTATTTTTTTATAAAAGAAACTTGCCGTTCTTTCTCATCAGTACTATCATAACCCTATTTTCACCGTAATTTATCCCAATCTCTCTTCTTACTTCAAATATTTACTTTATGGGATTAGGTGCCTTATCCGTATGGTGTTTCCATTAGTGCATGGACACACTATTTCTGTATAAATTTACAATTCACTGGACAAAAATAAATAAATATGTATATAAAAATGTAATTAATGAATAAGGCCCCATATATGAAAAAGGACAGGACATTGATTTCATTCTTGGAGCTTTTGGCACATTCCGGTTTGCGTGTTTTCTACAGCACGTTTTCCCAAATTTTTTGCGTTTTTGTCTGCGACAAAACACGTGCTTCCTTGTCGCATTTGGGGTGAATTAATGAAACCGCAAGTGGGACAAGCGTTTTTTTTTAAGCGTTCCAGGAACGCGCAGATGTGAATGGAGCCTTAGTCCCTACTTACATCCAGGAGTGCTCAGCAGAGCCCCCCTTTAACTCAGGAGTAGAGCTGGGCAATTTTTCCCCTAAAAAAAATCTACGATTTATATATATATATATATATATATATATATATATATATATATATATATATTACAATTCAAATCGATTTATTAATTTAATTTTTTTTTTATTGACACCGCGCCAGTCCTGAGGAGCGGTAGAGGAACAAAAGGTGTTTCTGGACAGCCACACTCTGAACAAATGGTAGCCTTTATTAAATTAAGGACAGCACTACAAGTCACAGCAAAAATTAAAATAAAACCTGGCAACTGACGCGTTTCGCACCGAAATTAGTGCTTAGTCATAGCTCATAGGCTGTCCAGAAACACCTTTTGTTCCTGCCTTGCTGAGTGCATTGCCTGCACCTGAGTTATCTGCCAAGGTGGATTTTCATTTGGGTTCCTGCATGGAGCTGCTCCTCCCTTCCCACCTGAGGAGCTGTGGGCAAGTTTTTTTAGGCGAGGCCACGGCTTCGGCCTAGTCGGCAGCGTCGGGCCTCGCAGACTAGGCCAAAGCCGCAGCGTCGCCTAAAAACTCCTGCCTGCAGGTCATTAGGACCAGCGCAGTGTCAGCACCGGTCCTGGGGAAGAAAAAACTAACAAAACGATTTTCTTTTAAATATGAATCGATTTGACCTACCAACTCGATTTTTAAATCAAATAGATTTTTTTCCCCAGCCCTACTCTGGCCTAGCCTAGTCCCTGCTTACATCCAGCAGTGCCAAAAAGAGTTTCCCCTTATATTCCACAATGCCCATTAGAGTTGCCTCCCCCATTCCATTACATCCTAGAGTTGCCTCCCCTGCTGTTGCGTCCTAGAGTTGCCCTCCCCTGCTGTTGCGTCCTAGAGTTGCCCTCCCCTGCTGTTGCGTCCTAGAGTTGCCCTCCCCTGCTGTTGCGTCCTAGAGTTGCCCTCCCCTCCCGTTGCGTCCTAGAGTTGCCCTCCCCTCCCGTTGCGTCCTAGAGTTGCCCTCCCCTCCCGTTGCGTCCTAGAGTTGCCCTCCCCTCCCGTTGCGTCCTAGAGTTGCCCTCCCCTCCCGTTGCGTCCTAGAGTTGCCCTCCCCTCCCGTTGCGTCCTAGAGTTGCCCTCCCTCCCGTTAACATATGAATCCCACCACTATTTACATATGAATGCTCCTGTTGTTTACATATGAATGAATATTTACATGTACACACAGGGTCTGCAGGTGAGTCATCTGTACGCAACAATAGGGCAGAGTTGGGCAGCATTAGTAGCAGCACTTCATACTGAGATATCAGGACACAGCACATGACTAAAACTTTAAGGGACAAGGCAATTTAAACTGGAATAGTTGACAAATATGAGGCATGTGCTTTGGGCCCCACAACAATGACAGGGTTCAGGGCAGCTGCCCCTTTTGCCCTGCCTTAAAGACGGTCCTGGTGCCGTCGGGTGAGGGGTGCCAACCACGACTAAGACTTCAAGGGACAAGGGAATTTAAACTGGGATAGTTGGCAAATATGAGGCATGTGCTTTGGGCCCCACAACAATGAGAGTGCCCAGGGCAGCTTCCCCTTTTGCCCTGCCCTAAAGACAGCCCTGGGTATATGGAAGAGTTTACAACCACTTTAAGGCAGTGACTCACAACATATGGCATATATATGGCACCTGCGGACCAGGTACATTGCTGTCTGTATGATTGAAAAGAAGCAATTGTATCCATTGCTGCATGATGCTCATTGGCGCCACGCACAGCACTGAATGGCCCTTTGTTGACTAGTTCATACTTGGCAGCAGATTCTGTAAATAGCAGCAAAGTAAAGGTTGCCTTTATGGTGCCCTTCTTTCATTCTGCATGATCGACGTTCTGTTTGTCTGTGCCAAGAGGCGAGGTATGCCTGGGTATTGTTTGATCTTCTTTTTTTAAATGATCTTTTCAAGTTCAAATCAAAGAGAAAATGTTCAGACAGGTTTGGAAAAATGTTCCTTCTTTATTCGTACGTGGTTTGTAGTGTGTTCTATCATGGAGAAATGTTATTCGATTCAATCTTTTTTAAATAAAAAAATCAAATCCCTCTCCACATATATGTATTGCAGGAACATGCTTTTACTATGTGGTATAATGTGTATTTATCAGGCGATGTCACAAAGAATGGTGCGGTGCGTTGCCATTAACTTGGAATGGTCTCCCAATGCACAAATCATGTGCTGTGGTGATAAGAGAAGGTTCGGAGACGGTGTTATATATTGTGAAGGAGTAGAACCTCTGTCAGGTTTTTATTGCTGTCTGTGCCCTCGTTAGAGAGATTCACCCCCCTCCCCTCCCCATTGGTCCTGGTGACCGTTATCATGAAAAGTGAAGAATGGAAAAAATCTTCCAATAAGGACAATATTCCTGGTGACAACTGACAACTAGCTTTCAAAGGGTTTCATCTCATTTCCTGTTTTGTTTATAGGACAGGAAGTGAAACTAAATCTTCCCAATAGTAAACAGATGGCAAAAAAGCTGATGGGGCTTATATCCCTCCCTTATGTATCACTACCCCCGGACATACCTCCCAAACTTTCAACTACAGAATGAGGGACAAATGAGCATCATACCTCCCAACGAAGTTGTTGAGTGGGTGGGGGGGGGATTGCTTGTTGAGCGGGGGGGGGGGGGGGTTCTGCGGATTGGAGTTGTTGAGTGGGGGGGTTTTGAGCGGGGGGGGGGTTTCGCGGATCGGAGTTGTTGAGCGGGGGGGGGGGGGGGGGGGGTCAGATCAATTTTTGAGCGAGGTGTGCATGGATCATAGTTTTTGCGCGGGGGGCGCGGATCAGAGTTGTTGAGAGGGGGGCGCGCATCGGAGTTGTTGAGCGGGGAATCGCGGGACTTTAGCCCTGTTCGTGGATTTATGCCACTCCTCAGACAGACTCCGCACCGAACAGCAATACAGCTTGGGCTCCTCATAGGTGGGAACCCAGTCGCTAGGCCATAATGCCGGGGTGCTGTGATATGGTCACCCTAATGGGTGCCACACTAGAAGAAAAAGACCCAGAACCAATGGCGTCTGTCTCATAAAAAAACCCTTCCCAGCATGCACAGCGAGGCCAAACCCTTCTGATTGGCTGCTGGGAAAGAGCACCCAAACCCTGACTCCACTGCTGTCACCTGCAGCACCGGGGTTGGAAGAACACCCCAGTACAACAGAATAAGCCCACAGCACAGCCAAGCTGAGACAGAGACCCTGTTATACACATAACAAGTTGGATCAGAGTTTAACTACACTCTGATCTCAATTTAATTAGCGCCGGTACTATAAAGTACCCAGGCGCTACACTTACGTTACCCTAAATGGGGAAAAAACATTTTTTTTGCCTTTTTAGTTCTTCTTTAGCCTCTTAAGGACCGGACCATGTAGATATACGTTTGCAGAATGGCATGGACAGGCATAATCGCGTACCTGTACGTGGCCCTTTAAATGCCTGTGCGTGTGGTCTTGAGCGCGCTCGCGACCCTGCCACCTTCCCCGTGAGACGGACCGCAGGGGGCGTCCCAGCGACCGTCTCGCAGAGGTATAGAGTGGGGAGATGCTTGTGTAAACAAACATCTCCCCGCTCTGCCTGGTGACAATGACACTGAACTCCACTCCGTGTACTTGGAGCGGAGATTAGTGTCATGTGACACGCAGCCTATCCCCCCTGCAGTAAGAAACACTCAATAGGGAACACTTAACCCCCTACAGTGCCACCTAGTGGTTAACCTCTTCACTGCCAGTGTCATTTTCACAGTAACCAGTGCATTTTTATAGCCGGGTCTAAGGCCAAACTGTATTCTGCTACATTTCTTAGGTGAAAATAACCCAAATCAGTGGTTGATGGTGTGTGTGTGTGTGTGTGTGTGTGTGTATATATATATACAATCTCAGAATGTCACAAAAGTGAGTACACCCCTCACATTTGTGTAAATATTTTCTTCTATCTTTTCATGTGACAACACTGAAGAAATGACACTTTGCTACAATGTTGTGTACTGAGTGTACAGCTTGTATAATAGTGTAAATTTGCTGTCCCCTCAAAATAACTC
Organism: Rana kukunoris; assembly: GCA_029574335.1. Taxonomy (NCBI): domain Eukaryota; kingdom Metazoa; phylum Chordata; class Amphibia; order Anura; family Ranidae; genus Rana; species Rana kukunoris. The sequence continues at coordinate 3,041,313 of CM056058.1, forward strand.
AACACACAGCCAATAATGTCTAAACCGCTGGCAACAAAAGTGAGTACACCCCTAAGTGAAAATTTCCAAATTGGGCCCAAAGTGTCAATATTTTGTGTGGCCGCCATTATTTTCCAGCACTACCTTGGGCATGGGGCTATCCAGAGCTTAAAAAAAACTATAAAAATTGCAAAAATGTTATATATCAGTCTTAGTATTTAAATGATTCAATCACGAAAGGCTGGGAGGGAAAAAAGCAAGTATCTATGATTTAGGGCTAGTAATAGACCCGCAGCATCTGATGCCTCTGTTCACCCCCCCCTGGTATGAGACGGAGAAGCTAGAACAGGCAGAACAGGGCTAACTCTACCAGAAACTTCACACAATGATAAGGACTACTGGGGGGTTATTATCGTGCCGCAATTCGTATGTTCATGGTTCCCTAATTGGTATCTGGTGTCCAGCTGTGAGATGAAGATTAATTGGAGCGGAGATGAAGACAAATCTGTACCGCCCAGAGGAGAATCTGGGGAGACTCCTACAGTATGTGTGAATTAGGTTTTTGATTACAACCTGTTTTTGTCAATGAGATGGGGACTGGGGGGGTGGACAGAAAATATTATTTGTTATGCCTCGTACCCACGACCGGTTTCCCTGGTAGGAAAACTGCCATGAGAGGTTTTGGCCAGGAATCCCGGCCGTGTGTATGCTCCATCGCAGTTTTCCCGACAGGAAAACCGCCGGGAATCCACATGTTCTCTTTTTTCCCTCCGGTATTCCCTGTGGTTTTTAAGTCGGCAGTTTACCTATGGGGAAAAACCTGCGGTGAAGCATACACAGAGCTGGGTTTCCCGACCAAAGCTCTCATGGCAGTTTTCCCGACGGGACACTCGGCCGTGTGTAGGGGGAATAAGCTACCGAGCACGTTCTCGGTTTTCCCGCCTGACTTTCTACCACCGGGAGAACCGATCATGTGTACAAGACATTAGAGATTCATCTATAATAAAAAAAGTCATGTGAAAGTTAGCTGCCCCCCTTTTTTTTGTTGGTTCGTCTAAATGGAATAAATCCAAAGTGTCAGGCCGCGTACACACGTACGAGAACCTCGTCGGGCTAAACTCATCGTTCCGCCCGACGAGGTTCCCGATGAGCGGTCGGAAAAGCTCGTCGAGCCAAAGTCCTCATTGAACAACGAGGAAAAAGAGAGCGTTTTCTCTTTTTTGGCTCGACGGGCTTCCCGACGGGACGCTCGTCGGAAGTGTACACATGATCGAGAACCTCGGCAGAATATGTCTCCCAGCGAGCATCTCGCTGGATTCTGCCGAGAAGCTCGGTCGTGTGTACGGGGCCTCAGTCCACCATGAACTGATTGTTCCATTTGTGGTAGATGCAGGGGAGTTAATATGGTTGTAAACCTCAGACATGAAATATGAACAATATCCCTCTATACAGGTACAATTTATGTAGGAGAATTTGTTTCATCTCTGTGTATCACCTGAGGCCAGTCACTTCACTGGGTATATGTAAGTGTTTAGAACCACTTTAAAGCCTCAGAAAGTCTATTCTGTCTTTTGGGGACTCAATAGGTGGGATCTCTGTGCTGATTTCCCAGGTCTGCAAATGTGGTGTGCCTATTTATGAGGGACTACAGCCACCCCTCTGCTGAGTCCCCAGGTATGTACACCTGTTGTACCCATTATGAGGGGTTCCCACCATCCCTCTGCTGAGTCCCCAGGTCTGCACACCTGTTGTACCCATTATGAGGGGTTCCCACCATCCCTCTGCCGAGTCCTCAGGTCTGCACACCTCTTGTACCTATTATGAGGGATTCCTACATCCCTCTGCTGAGTCCTCAGGTCTGCACACCTGTTGTACCCATTATGAGGGGTGCCCACCATCCCTCAGCTGAGTTCTCAGGTCTGCACACCTGTTGTACCCACTATGAGGGGTGGCGACAATTGATGGGCACAGTGGCTGCGTTTGGCATGGCACAGTGGCTGCGTTTGGCATGGCACGGTGGCGACAATGGCATAGCACAGTGGCGACAATTGATGGCCCAGTGGCTGCGTTTGATGGCATGGCACAGTGGCTGCGTTTGATGGGCACAGTGGCGGCAATTGATGGGCACAGTGAGGCTGCAATTTATGGGTTTTTTTTGTTTGTTTTCGCATACACCCCCCCCCCCTCCACTGGTTTTAAAGACAAAATACTGTGTATGGCATGGGTCTTCAAACTACGGCCCTCCAGTTGTTCAGGAACTACAATTCCCATCATGCCTAGTCATGTCTGTGAATGTCAGTGTGTTACAATGCCTCATGGGACGTGTAGTTCCACAACAGCTGGAGGGCCGTAGTTTGAGGATCCCTGGTGTATGGGGTCTAAGAAGTTACTAAGGAAATGCAATAAAACAGAGTAAATATGATATGCTTACCTATTTATTTACTAATGCTAGCAGCATAAAGATTAAAAAAAAAAAAAAGTTGGTTAAACCCACTACTATTTTATATTGGCTTTTGGAATTTACAAATGCACCAATTTAGAAATCAGATAAAAGATTTAGCACTGGGAAACACTTTTTGATAGTTAAAGTGAATTTTATATACATCTATATAGATCGGATCAAAATGAGGGACAAATGAGGAGGAACGAGGGACAGAGGGACATTGCTCCAAAGCAGGGACAGTCCCTCGAAATCGGGGACAGTTGGGAGGTATGCGAAAGTGCCCGGTATTGAGGTGGTTAAGGTCCCCAGGCGGTTCCCTTTTCTGCCTACCCCTTGGCCCAGTCATGTCTCCATCAGAGGTTAATTTTAGCCTTAAAGAGTAAAAAAAAAAAATTCTTGCACTTGGGAAATTTCTGTTCTTTAGGAAACATGAGTGTTCCTGGAGAATGGATATCCCTGGGCGGTCAATGATGAATTGCTTTACCAGAGCCAGAGGAGTGTAGACTGCCATGTAGCTGGGATCCGGCTTGTGTCCTGCCTGGAGAGGAGACAGAGGTGACGAATGTTCCTAAACTACAGCCAAGAACTACCTCTGGAACATCTAGCCGTGTTGCACTCAAACTGCCAGGGATAGTAAATATATGTTGCTGATGCTAATCAAATCTTCGGAGTGAGAGAGAGCGTTTGAGCTCGGCGCAGTGCTTGGCACGGGATTTCTAAAGCAATACATTTTAGTGCCGTTTTCTGGTTTTGTATGGGCACAATACATCAGACACATAGAGGAGATAGGGTGACCACCATTCCAAACTACTATTCAGGGACACATCAGGGGGGTACAGGCAGTACACCTGTAAGGGAAACCCCCCACTTCTCAATTTGAGAGGCGGCAGCACCTCCCCGGTTGTCTAACCCAGGGGGTCAATGCAGGGGCGGACTGACCATTGAGTCACTCGGGCACTGCCCGAGGGCCCCGTGCCACTAGGGGGCCCCATCAGGGATGCTAGGCTCAGTAAAACCAGGGACAGTATGTAAAAATCTATTTTTTTTTACATCTGTCCCTGATATGTCCGAAACCGACATGCTTTTGATGTGAAAATCCAGAGATTTTAGCTGCCCCGCCTCTGCACTGCCTCCTGGCATGGTGGCCATCTGTGAGCCCAGGGGCCCCATAATCTTCTATTGCCCGGGGGCCCCATGAGTTGTCAGTCTGCCCCTGGGTCAATGCCTGAAGCTGTGTAAGGGGCCCCATAATTCCTGATGGCGGCCCTGGCGACGCCCTCCCTTCCCAAAAAATCAGCTTGTGCTGTAACGAATCACAGCACAGTGATTGGACAAAAGAGGCGGGATTTATGATGCCTCCAATTACAAGCAGGGGGCGGGGATTGTGCTCCTCCAGACATTCCCGGCTAGGACCAGTACTGTCAGTGAGTAAAGCGGTGATGTGGCGGCCTTTTTTGGGGGCATCAGATTGGTCTGGGCTGTGGCTGTGTCACTGTATTGTCCTTTAATGAATGTGCCCGGGACAAACGTGGAAAATGCGGGACTGTCCCGGACAATCCGGGACATGGGGTCACCCTATGATGAGATTGCAGTTACTGCCATGGCCACAGATAGTGCATATAAAAAGTCTGCACACCCCTGTTAAAATTTCAGGTTCCTGTGATGTAAAATAAAAAATAAATAAAAGCGAGACAAAAGATCAATCATTTCAGAACTTTTTCCACCTCTTTAATGTGTCCTATAAACTGTACAACTCAGTTGGAAAAAATAAATGAAATCTTTTAAGTGGAGGGAAGTAAAAATAGAAAAAATAAAATAATGTGTAGTGGATGGTTGCTACTAGTTACTATCTTGATGTGATGGAAGGTTTTGTCACATTATCCGAACGTTTGCACGCCCCATCGGACAATTGTTGTTGGAATTTCCGACAGCAAATGTTTTAAAGCATGCTTTCAAATTTTCCGACAACAAATGTGTCTTGTCGGATTATCCGATTGTGTGTACGCAAGTCCATCGGAAAAAAATCAAAAGTACAAAAAGACGAACCCCCGCCAAACGGCATCTGTCCCTTAAGTACCCCTCCTCAGAATGCACAGCGGGTTGACTACGCCCCCTGAGCCTCTTCTGAGAGAGGGATGCCCAATACATCCAGCCTGTTGCCTTTCCAACCGTGACCTGCGGTGACAGCGACACCCACCGTCGGGGGGGGGGGGGGGGGGGAATTTGTGCAGCCGAAATGAACAGAACCAACAATTTAGAGTAATCAAAAAAAGCCCTATATTTATATATATATATATATATATATATATATATATATATATATATATATATACAGGGCTTTTTTTCAGCAGGAACGCAGGGGAACGCAGTTCCGGCACCTTCAGCTCTGAATGTATGTAATGGCAAGGGGTGCTGGGGTGTACTGGAGAGTCTATTAATGCTGGTTTCTGGGAAGGTCAGTTGTCGCTAGTAGGGGATCCATTGTTGCTGGGGGGCTCATATGCTACCGGGGAGACAATTATTGCTGGGAGACGTCAACTGTTGAGGGAGGTGTCTATTGTTGCTTGTTACAGGGGATCTATTTTAATTCCTATCATATACAAATTACTTAGAACCACAAATTGATACTTGGTTCTGTATCCATTATTAAGAGGTGGGTAGGGAGTGGAACCAAACAATGGTGCCCGGAGGTAGGTAGGGGATGGAACAAAGGAATGGTGCTCGGAGGTGGGTAGGGGGGTGGAACCAAGGAATGGTGCTCGGAGGTGGGTAGGGGGTGGAACCAAGGAATGGTGCTCGGAGGTGGGTAGGGGGTGGAACCAACGAACGGTGCTTGGAGATAGGTAGGGGGTGGAACCAAAGAATGGTGCTCGGAGGTGGGTAGGGGGTGGAACCAAAGAATGGTGCTCGGAGGTGGGTAGGGGGTGGAACCAAAGAATGGTGCTCGGAGGTGGGTAGGGGGTGGAACCAAAGAATGGTGCTCGGAGGTGGGTAGGGGGTGGAATCAAAGAATGGTGCTCGGAGGTGGGTAGGGGGTGGAACAAACGAACGGTGCTTGGAGATAGGTAGGGGGTGGAACCAAAGAATTGTGCTCGGAGGTGGGTAGGGGGGTGGAACCAAGGAATGGTGCTCGGAGGTGGGTAGGGGGTGGAACCAACGAACGGTGCTTGGAGATAGGTAGGGGGTGGAACTAAAGAATGGTGCTCGGAGGTGGGTAGGGGGTGGAATCAAAGAATGGTGCTCGGAGGTGGGTAGGGGGTGGAACAAACGAACGGTGTTTGGAGATAGGTAGGGGGTGTAACCAAAGAATGGTGCTCGGAGGTGGGTAGGGGGGTGGAACCAAAGAACGGTGCTCGGAGGTGGGTAGGGGGTGAAACCAACGAACGGTGCTTGGAGATAGGTAGGGGGTGGAACCAAAGAATGGTGCTCGGAGGTGGGTAGGGGGTGGAATCAAAGAATGGTGCTCGGAGGTGGGTAGGGGGTGGAATCAAAGAATGGTGCTCGGAGGTGGGTAGAGGGTGGAACCAAAGAATGGTGCTCGGAGGTAGGGGGTGGAACCAAAGAATGGTGCTCGGAGGTAGGTAGGGGGTGAAACCAAATAATGGTGCTCGGAGGTGGGTATGGGGTGGAACCAAAGAATGGTGCTCGGAGGTGGGTAGGGGGTGGAACCAAAGAATGGTGCTCGGAGGTAGGTAGGGGGTGAAACCAAATAATGGTGCTCGGAGGTGGGTATAGGGTGGAACCAAAGAATGATGCTCGGAGGTAGGGGGTGGAACCAAAGAATGGTGCTCGGAGGTAGGTAGGGGGTGGAACCAAAGAATGGTGCTCGGAGGTGGGTAGGGGGTGGAATCAAAGAATGGTGCTCGGAGGTAGGTAGGGGGTGGAATCAAAGAATGGTGCTCGGAGGTAGGTAGGGGGTGGAACCAAAGAATTGTGCTCGGAGGTAGGTAGGGGGTGGAACCAAAGAATTGTGCTCGGAGGTGGGTAGGGGGTGGAACCAAAGAATTGTGCTCGGAGGTGGGTAGGGGGTGGAATCAAAGAATGGTGCTCGGAGGTGGGTAGGGGGTGGAATCAAAGAATGGTGCTCGGAGGTGGGTAGGGGGTGGAATCAAAGAATGGTGCTCGGAGGTGGGTAGAGGGTGGAACCAAAGAATGGTGCTCGATGGTGGGTAGGGAGTGGAACCAAGAAATGGTGCTCGGAGGTGGGTAGGGGGTGGAACCAAATAATGGTGCTCGGAGGTGGGTATGGGGTGGAACCAAAGAATGGTGCTCGGAGGTAGGGGGTGGAACCAAAAAATGGTGCTCGGAGGTAGGTAGGGGGTGAAACCAAAGCATGATGCTCTGAGGTGAGTAGGGGGTGGAATCAAAGAATGGTGCTTGGAGGTAAGTAGGAGGTGGAACCAAAGCATGGTGCTCGGAGGTGAGTAGGGGGTGGAATCAAAGAATGGTGCTTGGAGGTAAGTAGGAGGTGGAACCCAAAGCATGGTGCTCGGAGGTGAGTAGGGGGTGGAATCAAAGAATGGTGCTTGGAGGTGGTAAGGGGGGACACAACGGGTGACTAGGAAGTAGGGAGTTCCTGCACCTATTCTCTAAGAAAAAAAGCCCCGTATGTGTGTGTGTGTATATATATATACAGTGTGGAAAATAAGTATTTGAACACCCTGCTATTTGCAAGTTCTCCCACTTGGAAATCATGGAGGGGTCTGAAATTGTCATCGTAGGTGCATGTCCACTGTGAGATACATAATCAAAAAAAAAATCCAGAAATCACAATGTATGAATTTTTTAACTATTTATTTGTATGATACAGCTGCAAATAAGTATTTGAACACCTGAGAAAATCAATGTTAATATTTGGTACAGTAGCCTTTGTTTGCAATTACAGAGGTCAAACGTTTCTTGTAGTTTTTCACCAGGTTTGCACACACTGGAGGAGGGATTTTGGCCCACTCCTCCACACAGATCTTCTCTAGATCAGTCAGGTTTCTGGGCTGTCGCTGAGAAACACGGAGTTTGAGCTCCCTCCAAAGATTCTCTATTGGGTTTAGGTCTGGAGACTGGCTAGGCCACGCCAGAACCTTGATATGCTTCTTACAGAGCCACTCCTTGGTTATCCTGGCTGTGTGCTTCGGGTCATTGTCATGTTGGAAGACCCAGCCTCGACCCATCTTCAAAGCTCTAACTGAGGGAAGGAGGTTGTTGCCCAAAATCTCGCAATACATGGCCCCGGTCATCCTCTCCTTAATACAGTGCAGTCGCCCTGTCCCATGTGCAGAAAAACACCCCCAAAGCATGATGCTACCACCCCCATGCTTCACAGTAGGGATGGTGTTCTTGGGATGGTACTCATCATTCTTCTTCCTCCAAACACGGTTAGTGGAATTATGACCAAAAAGTTCTATTTTGGTCTCATCTGACCACATGACTTTCTCCCATGACTCCTCTGGATCATCCAAATGGTCATTGGCAAACTTAAGACGGGCCTTGACATGTGCTGGTTTAAGCAGGGGAACCTTCCGTGCCATGCATGATTTCAAACCATGACGTCTTAGTGTATTACCAACAGTAACCTTGGAAACGGTGGTCCCAGCTCTTTTCAGGTCATTGACCAGCTCCTCCCGTGTAGTCCTGGGCTGATTTCTCACCTTTCTTAGGATCATTGAGACCCCACGAGGTGAGATTTTGCATGGAGCCCCAGTCCGAGGGAGATTGACAGTCATGTTTAGCTTCTTCCATTTTCTAATGATTGCTCCAACAGTGGACCTTTTTTCACCAAGCTGCTTGGCAATTTCCCCGTAGCCCTTTCCAGCCTTGTGGAGGTGTACAATTTTGTCTCTAGTGTCTTTGGACAGCTCTTTGGTCTTGGCCATGTTAGTAGTTGGATTCTTACTGATTGTATGGGGTGGACAGGTGTCTTTATGCAGCTAATGACCTCAAACAGGTGCATCTAATTTAGGATAATAAATGGAGTGGAGGTGGACATTTTAAAGGCAGACTAACAGGTCTTTGAGGGTCAGAATTCTAGCTGATAGACAGGTGTTCAAATACTTCTTTGCAGCTGTATCATACAAATAAATAGTTAAAAAATCATAAATTGTGATTTCTGGACTTTTTTTTTTGATTATGTCTCTCACAGTGGACATGCACCTACGATGACAATTTCAGACCCCTCCATGATTTCCAAGTGGGAGAACTTGCAAAATAGCAGGGTGTTCAAATACTTAAAACTATTATTATTATTCCTTCATTTATCTTCTAGTGAATATAGGCAAAGCTTCTCTTGCCCAATTTCTTCCAAAACAATCCTGCTCGTTAGAATAACATTTTGCATTTTATCAGAAGCGCGAGCCGCAAGTGCTTTACAAAGACAACAAACCTACACAAGATCTTGTGTATCGGCTGTCTTGGCATACAAAAAAAAAAAAAAAAACTGCCTGGAAGGAAAAGGAGATTTGCTCAAGGAAAGGAGCGTAAGCAATTTCTTTGGCGGGCGGACAGGGCTGTTGGAACACAGGTGTAAATTTTAATCCGCGTGTCAAATCAAATTAATTAATAATGTTGAATAAGTACTTGTTTAGTGAATGCCTACAGCTGAGCTCGCATGTAAATAGTCACATGCTTTTGGCCGGGAATCGCTTCGCAGTCACTGAGCATCGTACGAATGTTTGGCGCTTCATTAGCACAAAGGTAAATCGGGCCACGGACAAAACCGAAAGATAAAATGTTTGGCAGCTCTCCAAAGAGGCCGGCTCATGACCGGGAGAGTGCAAGATTTGCACATTTCTTCCATGTTTATCATAATTATACAGGATTACTTATGCAGAATTCAGATTTTGTTGGACTTCATCTGAGGGTGTCTTTGGGAGCCGAGAGATAGCCAAGAGCCCCCTGAGATTTGACAGTTCCTTCCTTGTCAGCTGTCTGTCCTCATACTTGGCAATGCTCACTGCCTTATAGCTCCAGAGTATTCATAACAGAATCCAATAGGAATGAAATCTAAACAACAGCAGTACCATGCACACACAGGAGTCGGAAGACAGCAGAAGGGTAACAGGGACGCATCTCTATAGCTCTATCCCTCGCTTGTTTTCCTGATCATGCTCGCTTTCTCTATCCTGCTTGTTTTATCTATTTTGCTCACTTGTTTTCTATCCCAGTTTAGGATGACCAGACATCCTGGTTTCCGGGACAGTCCCCGGATTGAGGACACATTACTGTGCTCCCCTTCAAGTGTGCTCTGTTGCCCCCCCTCCCAGGGACTCCTGTGGTCCAGTCTGTCCCCCACGATCCCTCTAGTGCAGGCGGCCCCTGTGTGTCTGTGTGTAAGAACAGTGGAAGGTAGGGGCGGTGCAGAGTGTGCTGCAGCTATTGGAGAAGCACTTGGCAGAGGATACTGAGGAGCAGCTGGGTTGTCAGGAACCGTACCTGGTGCTGGGGAGCCCTGCTCCGATGGATTATCATAGAGGCCAGGAAAATCAGCTGATCTACACTGTTCATGTAGGGGGGGGGGGGGGGTGAGTAGTGCAGGAACTGGGTAGGTCAGTAAAGAACTCAGGTAGGTCTGTGTAGGAATCGGGTAGGTCAGTGTAGTGGTCAGTGTAGGGATCAGGTAGATCAGTGTAGGAATCAGGTAGGTTAGTGTAGTGGATAGTTTAGGAATCAGGTAGTTCACTGTAGGGATAAGGTAGGTCAGTGTAGTAGTCAGGTAGGTCAGTGTAGGATCGGGTAGATCAGTGTAGTGGTCACTGTAGGAATCGGGTAGGTCAGTGTAGGGATAAGGTAGGTTAGTGCAGTGGTTAGGTATGTTGGTGTATGAATCAAGCTGGTCAGTACTACTGTACTAGTGGAAGGGACTCGGGGAGTGCTAAAAGTCTGGTGGGGGGTGCAAATTTCATGGGAAAATCGTCTGTATAAGGCATATCCCGCTCATGCGTCCTCTACCCTGCTTTTTTTTATCCTGCTTAAAGTGGAAGTAAACCCCCCTATCGTCTTCAGCCAAGGAAGCTGCCATCTTGGCCTCTGTTTAATCTACAACTGCCATGATGCTGCACATGTGATCAGTTATGAAACCAGCAATTGGATGGTTTGACAGTTTGGTTGAGAGCACAAGCAAATGTGACACCAAGCATTTCCGGCATGCCGGGAATGTTAACTATCAAAGCGAAGGGTTTACTTCCGCTTTAAGTTCTCTATCTCTCCTGCTCATGCTCTCTTCCTGCTTGTGCTCTCCCTTCACTCCTGCCTATGCATGCTCTTTCTCTCCTATTTGTGCTCTCCTTATCCTGTGTGACAAGGTCGTAGAAATAGCGATAATGTTATGCAGCAAAGTCGCTGATCTTAAGCAATAAATACGGCTTTATTGCACTTAAAAGAAATAATACAAAACAAAATGGCCTACTCCAATTTAGGAGGCTAACTGACAGTAGTATCCCTCACTACACTGTACTGGAGGGGCCATTCCAGCCTCCAGTATAAAACAAACAACATACCAGTCCAAATAAACAATTATCTGTGACAGACCTTGTTCCTTCAATGCAGACAGTTTCCAACCTGTCTGTCCAGCTCCGCATACCTCTTGGGCTCTTTCACACGTCCGTTCAGTTTTTTAGATCAGTTTTTTCCCCCTTCAGTTGATCCGTTTTTTCATTCGTTTTTCGTCCGTTTACATCCGTTTCCGTTCCGTTTTCCGTCCGTTTTCATCCGTTTTTTTCATCCGTTTTTTTTTTTTTTAGAACTTTTTTTTTTTTTTTACAGATTTTGATGAAAAACTGACATTAGCGGATCGGATGGTAAACGGATCATCCGCTAACGTCCGTTTTTCGTCCGTTCCGTTTTTTTGACGGAAGAAAAATAGGGTTTTCTTCCGTCCAAAAAAAACGGAGCTTACCGCAGACGGATGTTAACGGACGTTAGCGGATGCTCATCCGCTAACGGACGCTAACCCATAGGGAAGCATTGAGGTCCGTTAACGGACGTCCAAAAAACGGACGAACTAAACGGACGTCTGAAAGAGCCCTTTCACTGAGCTCTCACTTCCCACTTCCCTACCAGGTGACTGTTAATTAATAGGGGGAAGAGAGGAGGTTTACCTGTTGGCCAGGCCTAACACCTTCGAGGGCAGGGAAAAGTGACCTTTCCAGCCTCTCACTGGTGTACATACAATCGTGTACCCTGTCACACCTGTCTGCGCTCTTGTGGTATCCCACTAGTGCTCCCCCTGTCAATCTACTCTACCGAAAGTACGAATTATAAATCAACTAAAAATAAGGCTTACATTAATACGAATGATTTTGTTTCAACGAAAAATTACGCTTGCGAAAATACGAATTAATCCGAACACGAAAAATCCAGTTTTGGCAAAATTAGGAATGATTACGAATCAACAGGACGGAAAAGAACTAAACAAATTTTTCCTTTGTGCACAAGTCTATGATGACCTGCACTTTGCCATTAAGGTCAACCCAAATGTAGCCTCTCAAACATGCAATATGGCCACAATGCGGGTCAACGTCTGAACTAGACATGGGCGTTCCCGTTCGTAACGAATATATTTTCGTACAAATTTGTTAGTATTCGTACATTCGGATCAATTCGAACATCCGAAAAGCTGAAAGAACCAGAATACAAAAATTACGGAATTACGAATAAGCGAAATAATGAACAAGCGAAAATACGAACGTAGGATTGGACAATCTTACTAAAATACGAAACACCGAAACAGCAAAAGAACGAAAATTACATCTATACCGAACAATTTGCATTCCGTATTTTATATCCTTTGTCTGTTTGTAATTTCGTATATTCGTATTTTCATTTGTGTGTTTTGTAAAGCCGGTTCTTTGTCTGTTCGTAAATATGTGTTCTTTCGAATGGGCACTGGGCAGTGTACATAATGAGTGATGTATCTTACTTAACCACTTAAGGACCGCCTCCTGCACATATACGTCGGCAGAATGGCACAGCTGAGCACAAGCACATACCTGGACGTCCTCTTTAAGTGCCCAGCTGTGGGTCGCGGGCGCGTCCCGAGATCGGTCCCCGGAGCTAAAGAACGAGTAGAGCCGTGTGTAAACACAGCTTCCCCGTTCTTCACTGTGGCGCTGTCATTGATAGTGTGTTCCCTGATATAAGGAAAGACAATCAATGACGTCACATGTCCAGCCCCGCCCCCCTACAGTTAGAAACAGATATGAGGTCACACTTAAACCCTTCAGCGCCCCCTAGTGGTTAACTCCCAAACTGCAATTGTCATTTTCACAGTGAACAATGCATTTATATATAGCATTTTTTGCTGTGAAAATGACAATGGTCCCAAAAATTTATCAAAATTGTCCAATGTGTCTGCCATAATGTCGCAGTCGCGAAAAAAATTGCTGATTGCCGCCATTAGTAGTAAAAAAAAAAAAAATATTAATAAAAATGCAATAAAACTATCCCCTATTTTGTAAACGCTATACATTTTGCGCCAACCAATCCATAAACGCTTATTGCGATGTTTTATTTTTTTTTACCAAAAATAGGTAGAAGAATACGTATCCGCCTAAACTGAGGACATTTTTTGTTTATTTTTTTTATATATTTTTAGGGGGTATTTATTATAGCTAAAAGTAAATATATTTTTGTTTATAGCGCAAAAAATAAAAACCGCAGAGGTGATGAAACACCACCGAAAGAAAGCTCTATTTGTGGGGAGAAAAGGACGCCAATTCTGTTTGTTAGCCACATCGCACGACCGCGCAATTGTCAGTTAAAGCGACGCAGTGCCGAATCACAAAAAGGGGCAAGGACCTTTACCTGCATAATGGTCTTAAGTGGTTAATGCAGGTATTTCCCCCGCACAGATTTCACAAAACAAGTTACAAACAGTAATTAGAACTGAACCACTGGCGCGGTGTGCTGAGTTTTTCTAAGGAAAATGGCTTTTAAAAAGGTGGGAGTCTTGACTTCATATCTCCGCAGCTTCCTTCCTCTCTGATGTCTATAAACTCTTTTAGGAGAGCTCATCCCCTTAATTGCTCCGGTTTATACCACCATTCCTTCTGAGGTCTGTGGCGGCTCTCATTATTATATACGGAGAGCCTGGCCACCTAGCTTGCCGCAGGGCCATTATCCTATCAAAAGCCGGATGACATCGCTGTGTTGGAGGTCTCTGTTGGCACCCCCCCTCTTTTATTTCTAATGAAAGAGTGGAGACCCCGGAGGGGCAAAGACCGCAGCAATGGCGTATCTGATTACATTATCCTTACCCAGGCGATTATCGTGTTATCAGAAGAGTATGAAATGTATAAAAAGAGGAATTTTACAAAGCGGGGAGACTTTCCTCTTAGAGAAAAAGTGATATCCCTTGGCATCTGGCGCTGTCATGCTGGAAGGTCACAGCCTGATACCAAGGTGTTAACGTGGCAATCTACTAAAGCGGGCACATTTTTGCAGGTCGGAAAAAAATCTGTTTTATCAATGAATGAAAATGTATATGAATTTTTTTTTGTAACCGGGATTATATGATTAAGAACAAAATAAAAATTACTTTAGTAAAACAAAGAAAAGTCTCCCTTTACATAAAATTAGAGCCCCCCTCTTACACCAGGGTCCCTTTGTAAGTACCCCCCCCCCCTCCACACACACCAGGGTCCCCATATCCTTATCCATATATCGGGGTCCTTATCAGAGTTCCCCCTTACATGTGGGTTTCCTCTTACATCAGGATTCCTTCTTACATCATGGTCCCCATCTGAGTACCCCCTTACATCAATGCCCTCCCTTATGACAGGATTCCCATCATTGACCCCCCCCCTTACATTAGTGTCCCATCAGGGTTCACATAAGAGTCCACCCTTACATCGATTTCTCCATCATTGTCCCGCCTTACATTGGGTTTCCCATCAGATTCCCCTTCACACCAGGCTCTCCCCCTTACATCCGGCTCCCCATGAGGGTTCCTATCGGAGTCTTCTCCCCCTTAAATCGGGGTCCCCATCAGAGTCTTCCCCCCCTTAAATCGGGGTCCCCATCAGAGTCTACCCCCCTCTTACATCGGGGTCCCCATCAGAGTCTTCCCCCCCTCTTACATCGGGGTCCCCATCAGTCTTCCCCCCCTCTTACATCAGGGTCCCCATCAGAGTCCCCCCTCTTACCCCATCAGAGTCCCCCCCTCTTACATCGAGGTCTCCATCATGGCTCCTCCCTAACATTGGGGTCCCCATGAGAGTTCCCCCCCCCCTTACATTAGGATTCCCCTTCACACTAAGCTCCCTATCAGGGTTCCCATTGGAGTCACCCCCCCTTACATCATAGTCACCATCAGACCCCCCCTTACATTGGAGTCCCCATGAGTTTGTCTCCCCCTACATTTGGATCCCTATCGGAGTCTCCCCTTTACACCGTGGTCCTCATTAGTGCCCCTCCTTACATTGGAGTTACTTCTCAGAGTAGCCCCCCTTGCATCGGGGGCCCCATCAGAGTCCCCCCTTACATTAGTGTGCCCACCAGGGTTCTCACCAAAGTTCCCCCTTACATCAGGGTCCCGTTCAGAGTCCCCTTTTTACCTGGGAACTTAGTGTAGGACTGATGAGAGACCCTCATAATGGGCACAGCAGGTATAAAGACCCAATAATTCAGTGCAGGGATGGTGGGAGCCCCTCAAAATGGACACAGCTGGTATGAAGACCTGGGAACACATCACCAATAGAAACAGATTAGAATTCGGAGGGTTTAACTCTCCATGTAATAATGAAATGTTGTTTTAGATGGAGTTCTCAATGAAAACAAATGGTGAAATAATCACATGGATTTATTGATCACCTGTCCCTTCAATCTGCCTCTGTTTTACAGTGACAAAACAAACTCTGGATCACTGTAATACGCAATGACTGAAGATGATTCGCTGCTTGATCACATGTGGCTGGCGGTTTCGGGACGAGCACAGCTGTAAGTACTTCTCTAATTACCATACAGGACTTATTCAGCAATCATTAACCTGATGTGACACTGTCTACACCTGTGATCCAAACCCTCCAGCTTCAGCGTATTTAGTGCCCATTCACACCAGAACGCGGTGATGGAAACCTGATCTCCGCACGCAATTCGCGCACCACGCACTGCAATTGCGATCTGTTCACCTTTTAAAAAAGAAATTAAATGAAATTTTTTTGCAGGTTAAAAAAAAAAAAGGTGCATTTTTTTTTGTGTTGACATGGAAAACAATGCACAAGCGATGAGCAGATTTCTGGTGCCATGCAGGTCTCCTGCAGATCTGTTATTGTATCTGTGTGCCTGTACATCCCGTACGGGCAAGCAGATACACTGACAGGAAGGATCGATCAACTACCATGGCGCCCCACATCGCCCTGGCGGTTCATTGAGAATTACAAGCCGACAACCACAAAAAAGATGTCAGGGCTTGTAGTTCATTTACACACACAGCTGTGTGAATGAATGACGCGGTCGTGTGGGTGGAACAGTGCAAATTTCAAAAATTGACAGCTAATACTGGGAACTTCTCCCCATACTGCTGTCACAGGCGGAGGGATCTTCTGCAGCATTGGGAACGTGTTACATGTTCCACCCTAAAAACAGGTGGAACATGTAACATGTTCCCAAATATTAATTTATCCTTTAAAGGGGTTGTAAATTATTTTTTTTTCCTAAATATCTTCCTTTCCCTTAGTGCAGTCCTCCTTCACTTACCTCGTCCTTCCATTTTGCTTTTAAATGTCCTTATTTCTTCTGAGAAATCCTCACTTCCTGTTCTTCTGTCTGTAACGGAGAGTCAGGACGCTCTCTACGTTGCAGATAGAGAAAGGAGCTGTGTCTTACTGGGCATCCTGACTCTCCTGTAGTCCAAGCAGAGGTGTATTTAGGTTTTGTGCTGCCCCAGGCCTGACTAAACTCGTGCACCCCCTAATTTAAATATGACCCACCCCTTCCTGTCACGGCCACACCCTGTGTTGTATAAGACCCGCCCTGAAATTTTCGAGTGAGGACACTAGTTCTGAGGGCTTGGGGGGAATGGATTCCTTTAATTTCCTCTTACTTCCTGGTTGCCCATAGAGCAGGAAGTGAAGGGAAATCTTCGCAATGGGACAGGGATGGTAAAAGTGTTGCCTATAGTTCTACTTTAAGTAGATGGTGCAGCAGAAACATATAGCACAGTGAGGAAGGTTTGTGGTCCAGGATGTCAAAATTGGAAGTGCCCCCCCCCCCCCACAGTTGCGGAATGTCGGCCCCCCGCATACTAGAAGCAGCGTGGCCGCTTTATTTTCCTAACAGTGTAGCGCAAGCAGGCGGGGACTCTTTTCGTGCCGCCCCCCTGCAAAGTGCTGCCCTAGGCCTGGGCCTTGTTGGCCTAGGCCAGGATACAGCTCAAGTCCAAGGGAGGGGGCGAGCACGACACTCCACTCCGGGGAGAAAGCCTCACATTACTGTGGAGTTACAGACAGAAGAACAGGAAGTGAGGATTTCTCAGAAGAAATAAGGACATTTAAAAGCAAAAATGTAAGGATGAGGTAAGTGAAGGAGGACTGCACTAAGGTAAAGGAAGATATTTAGGAACATTTTTTTTTTTTTTTTACCTTTACAAGCACTTTAAGTTAACGACACCCCAAGCATAGTGCGTTTTGCCTGCACCAGATCACAAATTGCAAAAGTACCATGCAAACCAGTTGCGGTGCATTTTTTGAGGTAGTGCATGTGCTACTTTTGTTGCGGTCTAATACTATTCAGCCCATTCAAAATGAATTGGCTCAAATGGCACAAGTGCACCGCATGTGAAGTGCACAGGAACGTGCAGAGCTATCTTCTGATTATTAGCTGGCGAGGGTTACTGCACCATTCATATTTCTCTTTGCCCTGATGAATGAAGCCATGAGTTTTCCATTGGATGTCTAGTCATCTTATCATCTGCTGGTGCCTTATGCAGTGCGGGAAATTTTTCAGCAGCATGTATTAAGCGGCGGGATGCCGGAGAGGGGGTGTCAGCCTCAGAGCCTGCAGCTACATGGAATTGGGAGGTCAGAGTGTCTGATCTTCAAAACATGTCTCAATGATGTAGGATGACATAACACCGGCCTTATTATAGACGGAGCTGGAACACAGACTCCGAGCTTACATGTGTTCCTTCCATTCAGCCGGTCCCTCCCCAAGGCTGAAAGCTGCTGAGCTACACATCTGCTCCCAGCCGTGAGTGAAAAAGAGCATTGGGAGAAGAACTTCACTGTATACCAAATCATTTTTTTATAACGGATCTGGCTATGTCTCTAATTTTATAAAGGATCGCTCAACTCAAAAGTGATGGTTTAGTTATAGATGTGGTCTGGAGGTCTGATTCAGCTCCGGGCTCTTTATATACCTTAGATATTCCATTGGCAAGATGGGGTTTTGGGGTTGGCTTCTAAGAGAGGGGTTAATGCCCGTTTTACAGTAGTCTCCACCATGCTGCCAGACAGTCTGGGCTGGACCTTCTTTTCTTTCCCTGAACGTACAAAAAGTTGAGTTGGAGCTTCTAGAGTGATGGTTCATAGGAAGAGCAGCACCATGGAGAGCTCCATTAGTTCATGGGTCTGGTTCAGTCATATAGGGACTTTGAGGGTCACTTAGAACCAAGACTCATGACTAGGGTACTGTAACGGAACGTCCCACACTCCGATTGAGTGCTTTCGTCATATACCGCTTCCTATCAGTCTGGCTATAGATATCAGATATTCCAGCTGCCCTCAACACACGAGACGAGACTTGTTGTTTGTTAAACATGGAGGCCCAGATTCACAGAGCAATTACGCCTGTCTAACTGGTGTTAGACAGGAGTAATTTCAGATTTCGCGCGCCGTATCACTAGTTTGAATCCTCAAACCATGATACGGCGGCTTCGGGCTTCGATCCGAGAGGCTTACGTCTTCGTAAGCCTTCGGATCTACGCTGCGATATTTTTGCGGCCGCTGGGAGGAGTTCGCGTCGTTTTCATGCGTCGGGATATGCAAATTAGTTTTTACGGCGATCCACAAAGGTACGAGTGTCCCTCGCAATCGCCTACGTCATTTTTTGGCTACGTAATGTTAGAGGAGCTTTTTGCTGGTCTAACAGTGCGTAACCCATGTAAAGTATGGCCGTCGTTCCCGCGTCGATTTGAAAATATTTTTTTTTTTTTTAACGTAACTCGTTCGGGAATAGGAATGTACGTAAACGACGCTACTACGACGTAACGACGTGATTTCGGCGGGAAATTTGCGAACGGAGCATGCGCAGTTCGATCGCCGCGGGGACGCGCCTATTTTAAATGCTTCACGCCCCCTACTCGCGCAGATGGATTGCGACGGGAGAAATACACTACGCCGCCGTCGTTTACTGGACAAAATCTACCTGGATTCCACATAGAGCCAGGTAAAAAACGGCGGCGTAGTGTATTTCTGATACGCTACGAGAGTCTAATTCTCTCTGAATCTGGGCCGGAGTGTTTAATAGAACCAAGAATACATCCTTATATACAGTTAGAGGAGGTAACCAGAACATAAATTAATATGAGCTAATTAACTAATCATTTACCCAGACGAGGTGACTCTGACATATGACTTTTCAAGGTAGACATCCTGGCTCCCTCCACCTGCTATACAATACACATTATCATAAGTGTAAACACAGGACACCTCCACAATAGCGGGGTCAATTAGCATCTAACAGTATGTGTTCCAACATGATGAATGAATCACTCTTACAATTAACCCGTTGAGTTCAGATTTAACAACCTGTAAATAGTTCTTACAGATATCCTGGAATATATTGTGGATAATAATTAAATAATCCCATCTCGGGTAGTCCAAGATATCATTTCTAAGTCATCCTATGCCCCTAGTGGACATAGGATGATTTTAGACATAAGATGGTTCGAGGATGTCCCGGGTGAGTCTGTCACAGGTACCAAAGAGGCTTTGACCCAGTCCCAGTGCCTGACCACCACTCCACCAACCACTTATAATAAATTGACCACAGATGACACCAACAAGAGTTTAATGGCCATAGCAGACTTTTTATTAACCAAATATATACATAAAATATTCACATATCAAAACACGAACATCAAACAGTATTCCAGAGGCCCCCCAAGTTCCTTTTTAGGGCACAAACTCCAAGTACCAGCATAACCACCATTTTATAGGCCTCCAGCTGCAGAAAGCACCTACTCTGAGACAAACCCAACATCGCAGGTACCACCAGCCAGAATAATAGGAGCCGTACCTCAGATGGGTCCCTACAAATATACCTTTTTGCCCCTAATTATCACACATCCAAGGACCTCGTGCCCCTCCAGCTGCTATGACAAGATTTCCTCAACTCCATAACCTGCAAGAAAAACAACAGAAAAAAAAAAGGAAAACAACCACAACCCAGTTACCCAATAACCCTGGATGTCCCGTCTAAGCTCTCTTCCAACCAAGCTCCTCCCAGGCCCTTCCCACCGAAAAACTCTTGAAGCCACTCCTGCTCTCCTCTTTCACCAATCGGTTAAGTGCCCACACTTGTGTTCCCCACCTAGTAACTAGTCCTATTCTCAAACCCCTTCTGACCCAGTCATGTTGGCCCTCCGTCTAGTCTTTGCCTTTTCTCCAGGCCACTCTGACTGAGAACACTGGCAGCCAAATACCCCATCGCAGGTCAATGTGATCTCATGGAGAGGACAGTTGTGCCATCATTTTAGACCTTGTAACATCAGTTGCCATTACCGCAAGCTCTGTGAGTCTGACCGCGGGTCCCACTGACTCGATGTCCGCGGGGATATCCGCGATCGTCTCGCGGAGTGAGGCAAATACACACTATAGAAGGATAGGTTTTGTTCATTTTTTAATTTTAAAGGTTTACAACCACTTAACTGTGTCCTGGGAACCTCAACTGAAATGTTGTCAAGTATGGTTTAGTATTGGCCAGAGCTGCATTTTTTTGCTAGGCATTTAAAAAAAACTTTTTTTTTTATTAACCACTTAAGGACTGGCTCACGAAGGATAAACGCCGGCAGAACGGCACGGACAGGCAAATCGACGTATATCTACGTCACTTTGAATTTGCCGCCACGCGCACACTCGCAAACACCATGACCGTGCCTGCGGGACCCGCGGACTCTATGTCCGCCGGGTGCCCGCAGTCGTGTCATGGAGCTGAAGAAGATGCCAGTGTAAACACAACATCTCTGCGTTCTGCCTAGTGAAACTGACACTGATCTTCTGCTCCCTCTCATCAGGAGCAGCGATCACTGTCGTGTCACGCGTAGCCCATCCCCCCCACAGTTAGAACACAACCCTAGGACACACCTAACCCCTTCCTTGCCCCCTACTGGTAAACTCCTTCCCTGCCAGTGTCATTTACACAGTAATCGGTGCATTTTTATAGCACTGATCGCTGTATCAATGACAATGGTCCCAAAAATGGCATCAAAAGTGTCCGATGTGTCTGGAGTGAAGCAAATACACACTATAGAAGGATAGGCTTCGTTCATTTTTTAATTTTAAAGGTTTACAACCACTTAACTGTGTCCTGGGAACCTCAACTGAAATGTTGTATAGTTGAGTAGTAGTCAGAGCTGCATTTTTTTTTTTTTATAATTAATAAGCATCTAAAAAAAAAAATATTTTTTTTTTTTTTTTTCCGTTCCAACAAACATATAAACAATATAGACAGTAGCAAGAGAAGGAATATATGTTACGATATAGAAAAAAAAAAATATATTTATTTTTTCTATTTTGATAAAAAATGTAATAAGTCTGAAATGATCGATTTTCACAGGACAGGTTCACTTTAACCCTACTATCTTATGCTAACTACAAAACCCCTTCCTCAAACAGCAGCCCAGCGATCCTCTAAGCAGTCTTTAAATAATGCAGTCTTATTTATCTGAATTGTGCTTTTTAATGATTATTAGGGGAAGGATCCCCCCCCCCCAAATTTCCAGATTTGCCTCTTTAATGAGGCCGCATGATAAAACCGTTATTTGAGGATTGTACCGAGGCACTCATATAAGAAGACGCTGCCTAATTGCTAAATTAAATATTTTACATAAGATTCCTGCTCGATGTTCCTGGCGGCCAATAATTAAAATGGATTGCCTGCCTGTGACATGTTAGCTGAGCCTACGCAGGGATTTCTCTGCGCTTTGAAGGTTGGGGAGATGCAGGGAAGGAGGATGCTTTGTGGTGCCGCACGGAGATTAAAGCGTTTATGAGGAAGGCGGCTGAGCCTGCGTTTTTTTTTTTTTTTGGAAGCCGTACCGAATGGTGTTAAGCAAAGCTGCAAGCCCAGTGCTACTGACAGACAAGGGGAAGATTTATTGGTATGTTCGGCTTCGGAACTCTTAGTCCGATCCCGGTAACATTTTTGGCACAAGGTTCCTCTCTGATGTCTAGAACTGTGAATACTGCAGATGTCGTAAAGGATATATACTGTAGATTTAATAAGACACTGTAATTCATTGTTAAGGTGTAAAGGCATGACACTAAAAACCTCTGTTAATATCAACCTTTAGGGCCAGATTCTCAAAAAATTGCGTATTTGCGGCGTATCCCATTTACGCTACGCCTACGCAGTTTTTACGGGCAAGTGCTGTATTCTCAAAGCACTTGCTCCATAATTTGCGTCGGCGCAGCGTAAAGGGGACGGCGTAAGGCCACGTAATTCAAATGGGGAAGGAGGGGGGCGTGCTGTATTTAAATTAAGCGCGCCCCCGTGCCAAACGAACTGCGCATGCGCCGGCCTTAAGGCTGCATTCACACCTAGGCGTTTTTACGCCCGACGCTATTGCAGCTTAAAATACGCTCGAGGGGTGATTTAACATTGTCGGCTATGGAGATGGTTCACATCTCCAGGACGAACGCCGAAACGCCGTATGCCTGAAGCTCAAAACAAGTCCCGGACCCTTTTTTTCAGGCGGCTTCGGCGTTTCGGCATAGCCGACAATGTTAAAATCACCCCTCCCAGGGAAAACAAGGCAAAAAACGACGCGTTTTGTCGCGGCAAATTGCGGGACAATACGCCGCGTTATAGTGTGAATGCAGCCTTAACGTAGGCCACTGCGCATGCTCCATCGTACGCCGCAAATACAGCGATTATGACGGCAACGTAATTAATGTATAGGCCTATTCGCAACGAGTTACGCAAACGACGGAAAAACACAACGCTGTCCCGACGTCCATACCTAACATGGTGTACGCCGGGCCTACGCAAGGTTACCCCTCATATAGCAGGGGATATTTTTGATCTAAGTTTGGATACATTCAAGTTATTTTTGAAGTGCAGTACCTACTTCTACCTCTGCTCTGGACTATTCCCCCGTGAATGTATGAGCCTTCTTGAGCAAAATCGTGGATCTTGTGTTAATCTTGGCTGAACTTGGAAAGGTCAGAATTTGCATCAAAAAGCTCACATTGCACTTTTTTCTTCGGAAATTGTGATCGTGTGTACGAGGCATAAGGATCCAATTAAAGCGGTTGTATGCCCTAAAAACCCCCCCAAAAAAACCTGTAAGGCAAAGGCATAATGAGCTAGTATGCACCGAATACTAGCTCATTATCAAATACTTGCCTTAGAACGAAGAAACCACACCACCTCTCAGTCACCAACTGTGGGAGCTGACGTGTTCCCTCTGTGTTTCCTCCGTGTTTGCGGCTCCGGCGCCGTGAGTGGCCGAAGCTGTCACTCTTGCGCATGCGCTCTTTCCGGCAAGGTACCTGCAGCTCACTGTACAAATTCAGCTGACTGAACTACTGTGCATGTGCTCGAGTGATGTCATCCTTGCCACCGCCAATTACAGTGGGTGGCGATCGAGACCCAGAAGCCGGTTCCCCCGAAGAGGTCAGCAGCCGGGCAAATTTGAGGACGCTGAGTATTTTGTTTCCGCTATAACCACCACTTCTCATATCGCTGCGAAAATTCAAAAGACGGCTTTATTTGGCCTGTCTCTGAACCTGCTTCAACCAGAAGTCTTTTAAACTTTTTGTTGTTTTTTAAAAAAAATATTATTATTATTATTCTGATACCAAACTGTCAAG
This sequence comes from Rana kukunoris, assembly GCA_029574335.1. Lineage (NCBI taxonomy): Eukaryota > Metazoa > Chordata > Amphibia > Anura > Ranidae > Rana > Rana kukunoris. Next base: position 3,064,758 of record CM056058.1, read on the forward strand.
TTTGATCTTTGCGGTCGGCTGTCTTTTTAAAGTTTTAATTCCTTAACTAAACACAGCAAATTATGTAACTGGGTTATGTTAATGATCTTCCCAAAAAACGCGTACATCACTCCTCCCTATGGGGGTGCTGACAGTTATATCCTCCTAAATGACAGGCTTTTTGTTTCACACCTGACGGGTAATAATTATACGCTTCCAAACTGTCATAACGTATGTGGCGTGACAAGATAAATACATTTTTTTTTCCTTCTTAATCTTTGCTCTCCTATCAAGCAACATTATTTTGTTGATCGAAATAGACCGGTTCTCTTTATCGGCACGGTTGAGTTATAGCATTTTATTTAGAGTTGGCCTTTCAGTAACTTTACAAGTCTGCATGAATAAACTTCCAACATTATTATTATTATAATACAGGATTTATATCGCGCCAAATCACTGAAACACAGTCCTTGGGCTACAGCGTTTGAATGCAGAGGCCGAGCGTGACGTCATGACATGGCGCCTGGCCTCCGATGATCATAGAGATGATCATAGAGACTCAGGCGACCATCTGGTCCACCGGAAATCTCTATGGCAAACATCCATTATTATTATTATTATTATTATTATTATTATTATTATACAGGATTTATATAGTGCTTTACATCAGGGAAGACAGTACACAATACAAATCAATACAGGAGGAATCGGAGGGCCCTGCTCGTTAGAGCTTACAATCTAGAAGGGAGGGTCAAGTGGAACAAAGGGTAGAAGCTGTGGGGAGTGATCAGATGAACTCAAATGAAAATACAGTTGTTAGGTGTGGGTAGGCTTCTCTGAAGAGGAGGGTTTTCAGGGATCCTCTAAAACAGGGTTATCAAACTCAATTTCATCGAGGGCCACATCAGCATTATGATTGCCCTCAAAAGGGCCGATGGTATGTGTAAGATTAGATGTCCAGCACATCCCCTCACATTAGATGTTAAGAGCCAACTCACCATCAGAAGTTGAGTCCCTCCACTCTCCCTTACATCACAATGCACCCCCCTTTCCTTAAGCTGCTGCTGGGAAGAATCTGGATGCATTGCTTAAAAGCAGAAAGTAAGGGTCTTGAGGACGACGGCGAGGGCCACATGAAATGGCCTGGAGGGCCGGATTCGGCCCGCGGGCCTTGTGTTTGACACCTCTGCTCTAAAAGCTAATAGAGAAGGAGATAGATGGAGAGATTGGGGTAAGGAGTTGCATAGGCTTGGAGGGGCTCTGGAAAAGTCATGGAGACGAGCATGGGAGGAGGTGATGAAAGAGCTAGAGAGTAGGAGGTCTTGAGAAGAATGAAGAGAATGATTAGGTTGGTATTTAGAGACTAGGTCATTGATGTAGCTGGGGGCAGAGTTGTGGATGACTTTGTAGGTAATTGTTAGTATTTTAAATGTAATTTGTTGGGTGAGCGGAAGCCAGTGGAGGGATTGACAGAGAGGAGTAGCAGAGACAGAGCGGTTGGTAAGGTGGATGAGTCTGGCAGCAGCATTTGTGATGGATCCATGGCCGGCGGATCCATTATTCGACTCATCGATCGCAGTGGTGAGTCGGTAGAAGCACCAGAGGGCAGCGGGAGGGGGCCGTCCCCTCTCGTCCCCCATAGGAAAGATCAAGCGGCTGACCAGTCGCTATGATTGTTCTTATGGTGTAGGAAATCGCCTGCTGAAAAGGCCAATATCTGAATGATGCCTGTAGCTGCACCCATCATTCAGATATACCACCACAAACCCAAAGACATCATATGAAGGCCAGCCGTCGGCAAGTGATTAAACAAAAAAATATATATTTTAGGATATAATTAGCATATTTTCAAAAATGAAGGGGTGTCTATTTATTAAAACGTGCTCATGCGGTCACGTGGCCATCACTAATAATCCTGGTATTTTTGCCTAATATATTTCCTATGATTGCCAGCTCCATCTAGTGGCCATATTGTGGAGTTTTCCTGAAATACCTCAATCGGCAACATAATACCGATTTATGGCCACTAGTCAGCGCTGATGAGCCTAGAACATTACCATATTAGGCATAATACAGGCAACATTCCTGACAGCTTAGAAATGCACACAACATTCTTTCTTTTTTTTTTGTATACATTAGTACAATGCTGCCTTAATTTGCATCTTTTATATCGTCCTCTTGTACAGCTTTGGGCTATACACTGCAATAAAAACTTAAATCTATATCTGAAGATTCCTGCAGCTCTTCCAGTCAATTTTCAAGCCTTGCTTGGCTTGGCTGGGTTAATGACTGATATTTATGCATAAATCTCTCACAATGCTTCTTGCCTCCGACCCTTCAGGTCATTGGCAGCAGCAATGAACTGCGTAATCTTGCTAATTATGCAGAATTATTGACTGCCGGTCCTTTGAAAGGGATTAGGGGGGGTCATTGATGTATTTATATTTAACACTGGCTGTAAACATTGCGCTGTATGAACACTGGATGAAGGGAATGGGCTATTCTTGCTCATAAAGCCCAATATTTTTTTTTTTATTATTATCCAAACTGAGTTATATTATCAAATGAATCCCCTTCAAAAATTATTAGCGCCCTCAATTAAAGCGAAGCTCAAGCAAAATATTGGTTTTCATTTTGAATAGGGTGAGGGGAGGGTTATAACAGGTCTGTCAGATTTCGTTTGCCATCTCTGCCCCATTGGGGAGATTTTTTTCACTTCCTGCCTCATAGCCACAACAGGAAGTGAGAGGAAATTCCTCCAAAGTGTGGGGAAAACCCTGGTTGTCAACAGAACTGATGCCCCATTAGAAGATTTCTCCTATATTCCTGTTCTGGTGACCATTAAAAATGTGGAATTTTCTTTCAGTGGTGTCACCAGGGTTGGTGTCAACTGGTGCAGAAAAAATTGGTGTCACCCCCCCGTTCACCAACTATAGTACCCCCTCAGTACAGACCCCCCACCACTAATTATAGACCCCCCTCCTGCAGTATAGATCCCCATCACCAAGTACAGACCCCCATCCGTCAGTATAGACCCCCCACTAAGTACAGACCCCTCTCAGTAGAGACCCCCTCACTAAGCACTGACCCCCTCCCTCAGTATAGACCCCCCTCATCAGTACAGACACCCCCATCAGTGTAGAATCCGCCCTCTTAGTGTAGACACCCCCCTTTAGTGAAGACCCTTCCATCAGTATAGACACCCCCTTAGTTCAGACCCCTCATCAGTATAGAATCACTCCTCTTAGTGCAGACCCCATCAGTATAGAATCCTGCTTAGTGCAGACCCCCATCAGTATAGACATCTCTCTTAGTGCAGGCCCCCATCAGTATAGACACCCCCCTTAGTGCAGACCCCCATCAGTATAGACACCCCCCTTAGTTCAGACCCCCATCAGTATAGACACCCCCCTTAGTTCAGACCCCCATCAGTATAGACACCCCCCTTAGTTCAAACCCCCCATCAGTATAGACACCCCCCTTAGTTCAAACCCCCCATCAGTATAGACACCCCCCTTTGTACAGACCCCCATCAGTATAGACACCCCTCTTAGTACAGACCCCCATCAGTATAGACACCCCCCTTAGTTCAACCCCCCATCAGTATAGACACCCCCTTTGTACAGACCCCCATCAGTATAGACAACCCCTTAGTACAGAATCCCCCCTTAGTACAGACTCCCACAGAATAGATACCCCACATCAGCATAGGCACCCCTCTCCCCCCCACACATGTCCATCTAGAGTGTAAATACAGACCTCAGAAAACAGCGCGGCCGCGGACGTGTACACACAGCGGTAAACAGAGAGGAGTAAACAGAGAGGAATAGGCACCGGCGGCTTCGGTCCGCTCCGTTGACACAGAGCGCGGCACAGGTTAGTGTAGGGCAGCAGCGGTGTTAGCGGCACCGCAGCTGCTGCTATCCACTGGTGTCACCCCTCTGGCTGGTGCAACCCGGGTGCGGCGCGCACCCCCCGCACCCACCTAGCAACGCTTCTGTTTTCTTTCACTATTGGGAAATAAAAGTCGCCAGGACAGATAGAGAGGGTGAATCTCCCTAATAGGGACACAGACAGCGATACAAACCTGACAGGGCTTCTAACCTTCTCTCCACTCTAAAACTAGTTGCAATCTGCAAAGTCCAGATCAGATCAGGATTATCCACTTATTTTCTTGTATTTTTCCTAAAATATAAAACTTTCAAACCATTAAAGTGGTTCTAAAGTTGGAAGGTTTTGTATCCTAATGCATTCTAATCATTAAGATAAAACACCTTCATATTTACCTCGATCCAGCAATGTTGCACAAGAGTTTTGGCCGACCGGGACTCCCTTCTCATTGACTGAGACAGCAGTGGGGCGCCATTGGCTTCCTTTGCTGTCAATCAAAGTCGGTCAACCAATGAGGAGAGAGAGGGGGCAGGGGCAGGGCTGAGCCGTGGCTCCGTGTCTGAGTGGACTGAATTGGAATAAATGGCTCAATATTGGGCTATACTTTCACTATACACCAGCAATCCTGGATGTGCATTTGGCTGTTGGGGTATAGAGGAATGACTTGCATGGCTCACCCACAGCCCTGATATGAGGAAATCCCTTCTTATTTTTGGGATATGTGATGGAATGAGGAGTATGTGAATGACTCAAGCTTCGAGTTCGAGTCAAACTCATGTTTGACTCGAACATTGCCTGTTCGCCGAACAGCGAACAATTTGGGGTGTTCACGGCAAAATTCGAAATAACACCCTGGAAAAGTCTATGGGAGAAATCTAAAGTGCTAATTTTAAAGGCTTATATGCAAGTTATTGTCATAACATTTTGGTGACGCCACCTCTTGTGACGTTAATAAATTTTAGTGACGCCACCTCTTGTGACGTTAATAACCCAGCATGCCCTCAGTCAATGATGTCACAAAGGGGCGGGTTCAGCAGGTGACATCACCGGGTGGCCCCCGCTCCTTAGGTATTAAAAAGCAGGATCTGGGGGCCACCTTGTTAAAGAGGGCTTCCAGATTCCGATAAGCCCCCCACAACCACCGGCCAGGGTTGTGCGGAAGAGGCTCTTGTCCTTGAATTATTTTTCCCATCATGGGTGTGGGTGGGGCCCCATGTCAAGTTTTGCCTAAGGCCTCACAAAGCCTAGAGCCGCCTCTGGGGGGGGGGGGGGGGGGGTTCGGCTCATTCCTAATTCTGAATAAAGGAACAGCTGCTATTGACTCTGACACACATTACTAACCGTATATATTTTACAAAAACAAATATATACATATGCATTTTACACATACATCTTTGTGATAATATTTAGTCCAAAGCCAATAATGTTTCAGAGCTGGAGGCCTGATGGAAAGTCTTTAATTTACATTCCTACACTCTCATGTGTACTTTTGCAATCTAAGTGCTATGGTCATTATCACCAATAATTGCCTGTTTGTGTACCACCAGTAAGCGCGGCACAGCGGGGAGCTGTTGATGCGGGTCATCAAGGTGAAAAACAAAACCTTCTACCAAATATCCTTAACGAGCAAAACACAAGCACGACAGTGTCAGTCCCCCTCATTACCGGGTGACATTTGCGACTTGGAACGACTTAGCGATGATAACGAGTGCTGGGCTTTCTAAGTAACGGAAGAGGGAACTTCTGTTACTGAAAATAAATTCAAGTGAGGCCAAACGGTAAACAATTACAGACTAGAGATTCTGGACAATCCCTTAAAATGGAACTGTGTTAACAGATTCGTCTTTCTGATCATAAAACGGCAAAAACCTACCTTGGCTGACCCAGTACTTTTGTAACATTTTTGTTCCATGCAAATAAGAATGTTCATGGACTTGCGTAAAGCAGAATCATTGGAAAACAATTATTATCTCTAGGACCACTATGTGGAGATGCACGTTCCCCCGACTTGTTCATTCCACGACTTAGTTGGGGTAGGCGGTACACTTTGGTGGGCGTGGGTCATCATGCTTCATGGCCATTGACCTCTGGGAACCCGCCTTTTGACATTTAACCTATGTGGGAGAACCCTGTTCCAATTCCTGAGTCCTAGCCTTATTCTTCAAAGGAAAACCCTAACCCAGGCACGTCCAAAGTCTGGCCCGGGGGCCAATTGCGGCCCCCGTTCCAGTTTAATGTGGCTCCCCTGATAATTTGGATATATACTGTATTTATTGGCACTGCCTCGGAGGGGGGAACGAGTGCTGTCAAATTACATACAGGAGAATCTCCTGTTTACTCAGTGGCATCTGTAATAGGAAGTCCCGTCTCCTGGACTGCCATTGGACGACTCCTCTGTCTATCATAGGAGGCAGGACATTGTATTAAAGAGGCTGCTGTGTAAACAGGAGATTCTCCTGTATGTAATCTGTTGGCGCTAGTCCAGCCCTCCGAGGCTGCAGATGGGCATCGATCAGGCTGCATTCATGGTAATGGCGAAGCTGCAGATGGGCACTGATTAGGCTGCATTGATGAAGATTGAAGATTTTTGTCTTCAGATTTACCAAAACCATATAATATGAGGTCAAACCTTAGGAGTTTCAATTTGTATGCAATCAGGCAGGCCCTTGTACTACATGGTTTTGGTAAATCTGAAGACAAAAATCTGCCGATAATCTGATGGTGTGTATGGGGCTTAATTTTGCTTCACGGTTCGTTATTTAAAGAAAAATTCCCTGAAACTTCCTTCCTAAAGCGAAGGTGCGTGTTATACGCTGATAAATACGGTATATCCAAATAACACGCCCAAGCTCATCTATTCACCACGCAGCCACAAAGGCAAGAGAATTCTTGTTGGGCCATGTATTAATGCTCCGACGAACACACTTGGACCAAATTTTAATGGTTCAAAGAATGTCTAGCAAAATGGTCGGCCCTCACGCATGTTCACTTCATCAAATCTGGCCCTCTTTGAAAAAAGTTTGGACACTCCTGCCCTAACCCTATCCCTAACCCCCCTAACCAACCTTTTGACCTATAAACATTGAACCTAAATGCATCTCCACTTAGTGACTCTCCCCACCCTAAAACCCCTACCTTTCCCTGATCCCGCTCGGTTTGTTGGAAAAACCCTAAGTGCAGCTTTGATGTGCCTGTCTTGGTGGAACCCAAAAGATATAAGGGTAGACAAAACGCCCCACACGTAGTGACCTGTGGAAATAAAACCAAAATCCATAACTATAATTTCCATTTCAGCTTGGGCACATAGCCTTGCATATCTTGAATTTTTCAAAAGTTTGGGTTTGCCTAAAAGAGCATTTGTAGGCAGGTGGAAGATTCTCTGGACCCATCCATCAGTCCAGTTCAGTTCTGTTTTAACTCAACCATGTTGTTGCACAGTGACCACCACCATGGAGCCTCTTTGGGAGAAGAGTAGATTTGCGTGTTTAGTGTGTCCAACAAAATCTCAGAGGTTTGATCTTGTAAACAAAAGTTGGCTTGGCTCATGGTAACAAGGGGTTCCTTGGCTTCCTAGATCAGCTGAGGTTTGTGTGACAGACCCCCGTACTCAAGATAAGTCTGTCCGCCGCATCGCTCCTCTGTCCGGTACCACACAATCCAAGACCCCTTAGCTTTCCCATTCGCTTGTCGTAGCTCAGTGTAGGGAAAAACATCAGACAGTTTCTAAGAACCAGAATACAAGTCTTATATACAGTTAAAGAGGAGGGGGTTCCTACCTCCTGCTCATATTACTCTAACAATACACAGAAACATTAATTAACATGAGCTAATTAACTAATCCCTTAAAGCAGCCGATATGACTCCCTAACTACAATACACATTATCATACATATCAACACAGAACTCCTTCATACAATTGCAGGGTTAATTGGCACAAGCAACAATGGTTGAAAGACTCTTAAAAGTTATCCTAGACTCATTTACATTATATCAGACAGACAGGTGGCTGGAGTTGTCATCGGCATATTCTAATGCCTCATACACACGATCGAAAACTCTGACAGCAAAAGTCCGATGTGATCGTTTAAACGGAAATTCCGACAGTGTGTAGGCTCCATCGGACTTTTGCTGTCGAAATTTCCGCCAAGAAAAGAGCTGGTTCTCAAATTTTCCAACGGAATTAAATCCTATCGGAAAATCGAATCATCTGTAGCAATTCTGACGCGCAAAATTGACGGACGAAAGTTCAGAGAACTTTTATGTGACCGTGTGTATGCAAGCCAATTCCGTCTCAAAGAACATCCAAGGTTTTTCTAACGGAAAATGCGATTGTGTGTACGCGGCATAACAGTACGTGTCCCAACATGGTGACTATTTCTAATATGACATATACATGGTTCCCAGAGTCTGTATGTCTTGGGGGGACATGGACCTGAATCCAAAGTAACACCACCTCAAGGGTCCCCAGGCATACAGCTCACAAAGAGCCCCGTTTCCCCAAATGCCAGGGTCCATAATAGCAAGGCAAGAGGCTAGCATTCAGTCCCTTCAAAAAGCCTCTGTCCCAGGTGAGTCTGTCACACTTTGAAATATACATTTCTTTTATAGCGCCAATGAGTGTACCTTTTTTCTTTGACTTGCTGTCATGGTAGATGTAACGGAATGGCCCGTAAGACCCAGAGGCTCTTGAAGGGTGTGGGGTACTCCTGTTTCTGCTTCACCAATGACTCTTGTGTCTAGGGTCATCCTATGTCCACTAGGGGCATAGGATGACTGAGAAATGATATCTCGGATTACATGAGATGGGACAGTAATGATAATTCACAATGTATTGCAGGATATCTTGAAATATTACAGGTGGTTAATTCTGAACCCAACAGGTCAATAGGACAGTGATTCATTCATGTGGGAACACAGGCTGTTAGGGGGTAATTAAGTCTGTTACTGTCATGTAAACGAGCCTTGCCTGGCTTCTACAGACCTTTTCATTGTGTGATGCCAATTAACACTGTTTTGTGTGAAAATACTATTGATGATAATATGTGGTGTGAATTAGCACAATCTAAAAGGTCAGATGTCTGACTTATGTTTACTAAAGGAATGTGTATTGAATAGAAGGTGAAAAGAGCCATGACGTCTGACTTGTCGGCTATAGTAATTAACTCATTTAGATTTCGGTGCCAGAAAGTCTACCCAAGATAATGTGTATTGGAGGCTCGTTAGTACCCATTGCATGATGTTGTGGGTGGAGTGTGTCATTGTCCCTTTGATTACTGCAGCATGCTTTCTACTGTATACAAGCCTGAGTTTACCATTAAAGTATCTATTCATTTTGAACCAGAGAACAGAGCTGTGTGTCTTGTTTGTCTGGGGAAAATCCATATGGATCGTGTCTGCTGGATTGTGGAGTGTCGATAAGCTGTCGTGGGTTGGTGGAATGGAATATTGTAAACGGCGTTAACCCCTGACCGTTACAGTGGACATGTGGCAAATAGGGATGAGCCGAACACCCCCGCATTCAGTTCGCACCAGAACCGTCGATACGAATAAAAACACTGTCTCTCACTCTCTCTCTCTCTCTATAGGACTGATCTCTTTAACAACGCCGCAACACACTACACGAGGCCGCCTTGCAGGCAGCCTTTTATAGTGTGGGGTGTGTACTAAACCCCCTGAGCCATAATTGGCCAAAGCCACCAATTATGGCTCTCCGTTTTTTGCGCGCTGTGATTGGCCAAGCATGTGGTTCATAGTGCATGCTTGGCCAATCATCAGCGCGCAATGCCGCAGTGAATTATGGGCCGTGACGCGTCACTCGAATTTTGCGCAAACGACCCGTTTTGTTCGAATTTTGACGAACGTATGAACAGACGATGTTCGAGTCGAACGTACGTTCGAATCGAAGGCGGAGCTCATCCCTAGTGGCAAACCCAACAGGCTTGGTTTACATTTTACTACCTTCTGGCTTTTGCTATCCTCTTAGTAGCCTCTCCATGTCTAAAAAAAAAAAAAATGGACAATGCCACATTGATTAAAACTTCTTTTATAGCAGCATAAACTTTCATAGCATCGTAATCTAAGCTCCAACAGGTGTGTCCTTCTTGGTTGACTCTCTTGTCATAGTGGACCTGTGGCAAACTTAACAGGCTTGGTTTACATTTTACCACATTTCAGCTTTTGCTGTCCTCTGAGTAGCCTCTCAGCGTCTAAAAGCTGGACGAATGCCACATTGAGTATGACAGGTATTTTCTAAAATGGGAAATAATGAGAAATAGGTGCTTTGGGGCTCAGAGCCTTTACTCAGAGGGAGAAGCCAAAGGAGCAATCTCCGGACTGTCCTAATGAGAAGCCGCAGATAGGAATACCAGAATCTAAGTCACAGAAGACCATCTTTGAGGGACACATACATTAGGTAGGCTGGAAGCAATGTCCCTTATCTTGTTAACAGATATTAGTGTCAAGCTTGATTTTTATTTTATTTTCTTTCCGACTCGTTTCTAGGTCAGTAAATGCAGCCAAGAAAATCAAACGCTATAGGTAACATATGTTTCACGGCCAATTAAAAGTAAACATTAGAAGGACTTCTGTCTTTTTCAGCCCATAAGAAGCTAGAGGTAAAATAATTAGTATACCAAGATGATATTTTCCAAAGGGATTTAGTACAAAGATAAATGTAATAAAAGATACAAAGCACAAAGATAAATAATTTTGTGTATATGTATGTGTGTGTGTGTATATATATATATATATATATATATATATATATATATATATATATATATATATATATATAATATATATATAAATTATAATTTTATAATGTATATTATAAATAATAATCATGGATAAATTTAATTTTGGATAGCAATATTTTTCTGGATATACCTCCCTACTAACAGATGGAGAATAAGCAAATTTCAAAGGGAAAATTTAAAAGTTTTGACTTTTATTTTTTAGGTTTATCTTTTTACATATAATTTAATAATATATATAATTTAATATACTTTTTAGCTATATTAAATCTTTATTTTATAAAACAGAGTAGCCGACCACCCGCCGTCATTATACTGCGGCAAGATGGCACGATCCCTCAAATCGCCATCGGTGTACGTCGGCTCGGGAACCCACTTTTGTGGGCGTGTGCACGCTCCCATTGGCCAGCGGGGCAGCCAATCAGTGGGTCTGGCAGACTCTATATCCGCCGGCCACCCACGATCGTTCCCTGCAGTGACAGAACGGGGATCTGCCTGTGTAAACAAGGCAGATCTCCGTTCTGACAGGGGAAATGACACAGATCCTGACTTTCTGCTATGCAGGAAGATGGATCTGTGTGTCTCCACAGTCACACAGGCCCCCATACAGTTAGCGCAACTGCAGGGAACACATTTAACCCTTTGATCGTCCCTGATGTTTACCCCTTCCCTGCCAGTGCCAATAGTACAATAACAGTGCATATTTTTTATCCCTGATAAGGCCTGATTACTATGATAATGTCGCTGGTTCCCAAAAAAGTGTAAAAGATGTCAGTTAGGTGTCCAATTTGTCGGCCACAATGACGCAGTCCCCCTAAAAATCACTAATCGCTGACCATTACTAGTAAGAAAAAATAATAATATAAATGCCATAAATCTATCCCCTAATTTGTAGACGCGATCATGTTTGCGCAAACCAATTAATATATGCTTATTGGGATTTTTTTTACCAAAAATATGTAACAGAATATAGATTGACCTAAACTGATGAATATTTTTTTTTTTACATTTTTTGGCAATGTTTTATAGCAGAAATTATATTTTTTTCGAAATTGTCGCTCTTTTTTTGGTTTGTAGCGCAATCAATAAAAACCGCAGAGGTATGAACCCAAGATAGCAGCGAACCCAAACCTCTTCCCTGATTAGAACTTCTGTTGGCTGTTTATTGCGGTGCCTTCATTGCGGAGATTTCCCCTCACTTCTGTTCACGTCAAGAAGTAATACAAAATCTGTTCAATATGGACACATATCAAAACCCGAGCTCCAAATTAGTGAAAAACATATACATAAAAATATAGCCGTGTAGGTACATATACAATGACATAGCATTAACATCCTATAATATATTAGAAATCCGACGCGTTTCGACCTTATCAATGGAGGTCATCTTCAGGAAGAAAGGAAGAGATGCTCTGAAATAGAAACATTGTATAGGTGAAATTGTTAGGGAAACAAAAACCCTATCAACAATGGAACATCTACAAATATGTGTAATCTTTTTTTAAATTGTCGCTTTATTTTTGTTTATAGAGCAAAATATAAAAACCGCAGAGGTGATCAAATACCACCAAAAGAAAGCTCTATGTGTGGGAAAAAAAGGACGGCGATTTTGTTTGGGAGCCACTTCGCACGACCGCGCAATTGTCAGTTAAACTGACGCAGTGTCGAATCGCAAAAAGGGGCCAGGTCCTTTACCTGCATAATGGTCCGGGTCTTAAAGGAGTTGTAAAGGAGAATTTTTTTTTGCCTAAAATGAATGCCTGCAAGGTAGACAGACAGAATAGTGTAATGATTCTGTTAAAAAAAACGAGTAAATACCTATTAAATTCATTCATCTATATCACCTCCGGCGTTCTAGTTTCTGTTCTCTCATTCACTTCCTGGTTTGCGGCGCTCGTTCATGTAAGAACTACATTTCCCAGTAATTCACGCCTCCTTGAAGTCTCTAATGCCGGGTAAACGCGATCATTTTTTGTGATGAAAAAAAACGACGTTTTCAATCATGAAAAAAAAAACGACGTTTTTCAAACTTCATTTTCCAAAACGACGTTGCGTACACACCATCGTTTTTCTACAAAGCTCTAGCAAAGCGCGGTGACGTACACCACGTTCGACGGCACTCTTTTCCATTGAAGCTCCGTCTCCTAACTTGCTTCTGAGCATGCACGGGTGACACAAAAAACGACGTTTTGAAAAACGACACAAAAAATTCAAGCAAGTTGGAATTTTTTTTTGCCCACACACGATCAATTTAAATGACGTTTTAAAAAACGTCGTTTTTTTTCATCGCAAAAAATGATCGTGTGTACGCGGCATAACACGTAGCGAGTGTCCTGCCGCATAGATGTAGTTCCCAGGAGGGGGCAAGCACGTCACTGACCACCGCAGTAAAGCCTCCCTTCACGGTGGTGAGTAACAATCAGACAAGCAGGAAGTGAACAGAACAGAGAAGAAATATAGCAACTTCTGAGCAAAAACGAACAATGAGGAAGTGAAAAGAGGAATGTCTGCAGGCAAAGGATGATTATTATGAAAAAAATTCCTTTACATCCCCTTTAAGTGGTAAGGACACAAGCAGCAATAAAAAGAAGCATTCTCATATTCTAACCAGTTAAAATAGATACATGTCTTTTGCATTCAACTAATAAACCTGATGGAAAATTCCAACCTCCATTTTTGCTATAAAGAATTTTTTTTTTTTTTCCGCTGGAGTGGGGCTTTAAAATGGTTCCGTAATAAGCGAGGATGGCCTTTTGGATAAACACATGGCTGTCCCAGGTGCACAGAGCAAGACTCATGAATAATATCACATTAAATCATTTGCTCAGTCATGTCCAAAGCCGTGCGTCATTCATGCACTCTTTGTTTCTCTCAAGGAAAGATAAAATGCATATCATCTAAATATAGGCCAATGTCTTTTTTTTTTTATTATTTAGCTATAATTATGAATTTAAAGGTCAGTCACTGAGGAGAAAGGTCACTCTAATCAGTAATTTTCAGCATCAAGATCTGTTTTCCCCAAAGAATGTTTTAATGCAGGGGTCTGCAAACATTCGAAACAAAGGGCCAGTTTATTGTCCTTCAGACTCTTGGAGGGCCGGACTTTGGCCAGTGGGAGGTGGAAATTTTTCTTGGCATCAGTGGGACTTAACATATGGTATTAGGGGGAGGAATAGTGCCCCATCGTTTGTATCATGGGGAGGAATAGTGCCCCATTAGTGGTGTCAGTGGGAGAAATTATGCTCCACTGTCAGTGTCAGATGTCAGAATAGTGTCTTGTATCTGTGGGAGGGATACTGCCCCAAGGGCCAGATAAAGGCACGAAAAGGGCCACAGTTTTGAGACCACTGTTTTAATGTACTAAAAATATTGGGACAACACACCCTACTTGCACATCACTCTGAAGACTATTCTTGTTGAATATTCAAGCGTTTGGCTTTCTTCAAAAAGGACGTGGCTTTGACAGGTGAAGGAAGTGAAGGACGTTGTCATCAGTGGGGTCTGTTTCCACTATTACCAAGCAACAAACACTTCATGGATGGACAGACAGACAAGAGCGCTGGGTAGGAGCATACAGTGATGATCATGGGTGTTGGGGGAGGGAGGTACATATTTTAGGGGGATAGGGAGGTAAACCTAATGGGCACTTTGGTTAAAGTAAAAGAAAAATAGGAACCCTTTTCACAATATACAGTCCTTGCTGGATTTGATATATCTATTCCCCCCCTTACATGCCCGGCCTCCCCTTTTTTTTGCATTCAACCTGTAAGTGGGCCCCCCGATGGTCCCCCCGCTTATTATCTCGCGTCAGCACCCCCCCCCCCGGTTCTCTGCTTCGGGGGGTCCTGCCTAAAGCTGTGTAAGTTCCCCAAAATTTGTGATGGCTGCCCTGAGGAGGAATAGTGCCCCACCATTGGTATTAGTGGGAGGAATAGTGCCCTAGTGTTTGTATCATTAAGAGGAATAGTGCCCCATCATTGGCATTAGTAGGAGGAATTGTGCCCTAGTGTTGGTATCATTGAGAGGAATAGTGGACCATCATTGGCAATATTGGAAGGAATAGTGCCCCATAATTGGTATTAGTGGAAGGAATGGTGCCCCATAATTGGCATTAGTGGAAGGAATAGTGCCCCATAATTGGCATTAGTGGGAGGAATAGTGCTCCATCATTGGTGTCAGTGGGAGAATTTTTTTCCCATCGTTGGTGTCGGTGGAAGGAATATTCCCCCATTGTTGGTGTCGGTGGGAGGAATATTCCCCCATTGTTGGTGTCAGTAGGGGTACTAGTGCCCCATCATTGGTGTCAGTGGGAGGAATAGTTCCCCTATTGTTGGTGTCAGTGGGATTAATAGTGCCCTATAGTTAGTGGCAGTAAAAGTGACTCATTATTGCTCTCAGTGTGAGGGATAGTGCCTCATCGTTTGTATCATTAGGAGAAATAATGCCCCATTGCTTGTATTATTGGAGGAAATGGTGCCCCATCATTGCTGTCAATGGAGCGAATAGTGCCCTATTGGTGTCAGTCAGAGGAACGATGCTCCATCGCTGATGTCAGTGAGAGGAACGGTGCCCTGTCGTTGGGGTCAGTGGGGGAATAGTACCCTATCGTGGGTGCCACTGGGAGGAAAAGTGCCCTATTACTGGTATTAGTGTAAGAAATGTTGCCCCATCATTGCTGCATTTGGGAGAAATGGTGCCTCATCATTGGTGTCAGGTTAAGTAATGCCCCATTGTTGGTGTCAGTGGGAGGAATTTTGCCCCATTGTTGGTGTCAGTGGGAGGAATTTTGCCCCATTGTTGCAGTTCGGTTAAGGAATCTTGCCCAATCTTTGGTATCAGTGGGAGGAATAGTGCCCCAAGGCCTGAATAAAGGCAGGCAAAGGGCCTATTTGGCCCACGGGCCGCAGTTTGGAATCCACTGATATAGAAAATGAAGTCGTTTAAAAACAAGATTTTAGTATAGGAATGATGAAAGCCGGGGAAAAAAGTGGAGTTTGGCTTTAAAATACAAAACATTTTTAATGAAAGTCGATTCATTTCTAAATAAAAGGCTTTTCAAAGCATTGTGTTGTAAGACTCATTCATATGAATGAGTCTCAGTCTTCTGCTCCGTTCTTTTTTTTTTTCCCCTTTTACGCTTTTGTGGACTTACACGGTTTTCGTCGAATGGAAATGCGTCTAGAACACGTTCCTTAGCTTGTGACTCGGCTGGTAATATTTGCCTATTCATTACTCTGGGAGATCAGAAAAGATTACATCGGTTTGCATTAAGAATGGGCCGTGTGTCGCTGGCTGACATCTCTCACGTGAAAAGAGCGAGACGTCAGACAAAACATTCAGCGTTTTACAATGGGGATTGGCAGCGGAAACGGCCGAGAAAAGTTTTGGTAAATAAAAGGGCAGGAGCCACATGGGAAAATAATGCATGGACGTGGCCTCAAAGCTACCGTCTACGTTTTATGGGGTCCAAATTGCCAATCTGCTGTCGAGCTGGTGATTATCTTATCTGCTATGACTAAGCATCTATCCATGATGTGAAACATGTTAGCTTTTTTGTCCCCTATGTCCACTTTCTACCATTGATTGCAGTGTTGCATGAATTTTTGGATGTCATGCAGCTTTGGATTTTATCCTTTGTTCATTTTGTTTTCAATAAATCAGAGTGTGGCAGTCCAGGAATGTATTTATTTTTCCCACGGATCAGCGCAGAGTCTGCACCTGTCAGTACTACAGGGCGGGAGCACAGCACAGGTCGCAGGGCTTGGAGCGGTACTCTTTTCCAGTGATATCTTATGCCGCGTACACACGGTTGGAAATTCTGGCAAGAAAACCATGGATTTTTTTCCGACTGAATCTTGCATACACACAGTCACACCAAATTCCGACCATCAAGAACGCGGTGACATACAACACTATGACGAGCCGAGAAAAATGAAGTTCAATGATTCTCTGTAAACCAAAGCATAACTCTGATACTAATCCTCCTTGTACCTTGCACAATAGTGCCCCCCTGTTACCTTAAAACTAACTCTTCCTGTTACCCACTCCTCATAATGGGGACAGCAGGTGTGCAAACCTGGGAACCCAGCACAGGGATGGTGGGAACCCTTTATAATGGTCGCAGCAGGTGTGCAGACCCAGGAACTCGGCACAGGGATGGTGAGAACCCCTTAGATTGGGCACAGCACATGGAGAACTCAGCACAGGGATTAAAGGTAACCCATCCTGGAAAATCGAGAAGGTGTTGAAGAGTGAAGACACCCCTCCACGACTAAAGCAGTGACAGCGCAGTGTTGACAGGCAGGTTAGAACAGGGAGAGAGAGGTGAGCTGCTGGCCGTGGCATTGCAAAGGGGGGTGCGTGGGGTGGTCTGGTGCAGGATGACACCAATGCACATGACCAACCATCCCCTTCTCTTGTGGCCGCAGACTGTTTGAGCGGTTGCCGGGCCAGATGTCACACAGGCACAGCGAGCAGGCACAGCGAGCAGAGTGAAGCCGCCTCCCCTCCAGTGTTTATGTGTATACAGGGGGAGGGAGCCTGCTGTGCCTGTGCCGCGCTGATGGTTGATCTGAGGTACTGAATGGGATGGGGGGGGGTTCGTCTGTGCTGAAGGGGGGGGTTTTGCTGAAGGGGGGATCTGTACTGATGGGGGGTATGTGCTAAATGGTGGGTCCATCTGTGCTGAAGGGGGGGGTCTGTGCTTAAAGGGGGTCCATCTGTGATGAAGGCGGTCTGTGCTGAATGGGGTGGGTCTGTGCTGAATGGAGGGGTCTGTGCAGAAGGGTGGGGTCTGTGCAGAAGGGGGGTCCATCTGTGCTGAATGGAGGGGTCTGTGTGGAATGGGGGGGTATGTGCTGAAGGGGGGATCTGTACTGATGAGATGTATGTGCTAAAGGGTGGGTCCATCTGTGCTGAAGGGGGGGGTCTGTGCTTAAAGGGGGTCCGTCTGTGCTGAATGGTGGGGTTTGTGCTAAAGGGGGGTCCATCTGGGCTGAATGGAGGGGTCTGTGCAGAATGGGGGGTCTGTGCTGAAGGGGTTCCATCTGTGCTGAATGGAGGGGTCTGTGCTGAAGGGGGGGTCCATCTGTGCTGAAGGGGGGGTCCATCTGTGCTGAAGGGGGGGTCCATCTGTGCTGAAGGGGGGGGTCCATCTGTGCTGAAAGGGGGTCCATCTGTGCTGAAGGGGGGTCTGTACATTCTCTAGGCTATATTTATATGGGCATGGAGTGAAGCTGAATTATCTCAAGTGCTATTTCACACTGCTAAAAAGCGTCACTTTACCGTTGTTTTAGCTGCGCTATTCGGCTGCTAGGGGGGAGCGCTTTTAACCCCCGCTAGCGTTTGGAGAAAGGGTTAAATGTGTATCGCCGCTGCCGAAGCACAGCAGGTGTACAGACCCGGGAACTGAGAGATAGGAGAGAGTGTCAAGTGATTTATATCTCTATCATCCACAAAAAAATGAAAATATCGTTTTTGCATGCAGCACCTCTTTAAGACATCATGTCATTTATGAATTTTCTTTTATACATTTTCGGAAGTATCCTTTGAAGAATGTTCTTTGTCGTTCCTCCCCGATTCCTTCCGCACTACAGCTCTGTTATCATAAAAAAGAAAAAAAACGTACTTTCCTGCAGAGCTTAAGCGTTCCATTGCACCCATTTTGTGAAAGCTTGTAAGATAATTGCCCGGCCTGAATGGTGAGATAAGTGACAATTCCTCCACAATTACTCATGATAATCACTTTTCGTAGCCGAGCCGCTGCACTCCGGCATAAACTGCAGAATAGTTACTGAGCTCTTTAAGGGTCTGCAAACCCGAAAATGGAATTGGCTCTAAATAAAGGAACCACAAATGTACCTAGGTTTGCTGACGCCGGAAAAATCTTTTTCTCTGTTGATGCCGCTTAGAACATCAGAGGAACTTCGCAAACACACAGCATGTTACCTACAAAAATACATTTCTAGTTCTCAAATGAAACTTATTTGAGGACTTTCTGTACCGGTATTGCTGTACAATGGAGTGTTCCTTTTAGGGCTCCGTGTTCTGATTACTTTTTAGAGGCGAATGTCATACCGTGAGCTGATTCCCAGTTCTCAGCTGGCAGAAAATCGGCCTTTTTACAGAGAATCAGAGTGGCCTTGGGGAAATTGCATCCCTGCCCCCCCAGCCCAGCCCGCCCCTGTACTTTGACCACTTTCACACTTGGCTTGGTCAATGCTCAATGCCTCTGCTCCTACCTGGCACTGTCAGTATTGCTGGCTGACTTGATGCTCTTGCCCACACACAGAATCAAACGGTGGTACCACACAGCTGCTCTGTATAAACAGGAAGGGCCAGATACAGAAAGAATCTACGCCGGCGTATTTCCTGACACGCCTCCGTAAATTCAAATGTGCGCCGTCGCATCTTTACGCCGATTCTGAAAGCAAGATACGCCGAAAAACATGCCTTCAGGCATATCGTGGGCACATAGTTACGCTGGACGCATTAGACTTCCCATTAAAAATATGCAAATGAGCTAGATACGCCGATTCACGAATGTAGTTGCGCCCGGCCTATTGATGTACGTCGTTTACGCAAGGCGTTCGACCGGCGTAAAGTTACCCCTGCTATATGAGGCGCAGCCCATGTTAAGTATGGACGTCGGAACAGCATCGAATTGTACGTTGTTTGCGTAAGTCGTACGTGAATAGGGCTGTGCGTAAGTTCCGTTCACGTCGAAAGCATTGAGTATTTCCGACGTGATTTTGGAGCATGCGCACTGGGATACGTCCATGGACGTGACCCCGCGTCATTTACGTGGGGTCACGATTCATTTCCATACAATACGCCCACTACCAGCCTACTTTGAATTACGCGGGCTTACGCCGGCCCATTTACACTATGCGGCCGTAACTTAGGGCGCAAGTTCTTTCTGAATACGGTACCTGCCTCTCTAAGTTATGGCGGCGTAGTGTATATGAGATACGCTACGCCCGCCAAAATTTGCGCCAGTCTTTCTGAATCTGGCAACTTGTGGCAGAAGAGAGAAGAGAAGACTTGACGTAACTTTGTTTTGTTCGTCAGCACCAAGAGAGAAGAGAAGAGATGACTTTCGTTAATACAACCCCCCCCCTCTTATCTTGCGGCAGGAGATAGCCCCCCTGATTCTCTACTCCAGGGGGGCCCTGCGTAAAGTTGTGTAAAGGGTCCCAAAATTTGTGATGGCTGCCCTGGCTGTCCTAGTTCTTGGTTATTTCTTAGTGCATTCTGGGATACAGGAACCTCCTCTGCCTCTCCCCTAGTGCCCTGCTAACACTTTATAAATGCTTCGACAACATTCCATAAATGCTATACAGTAGGTGGAGTTAGAGGGCATTACCTCTAAAATCAATGGAAGCGACTGACAAGTGTTACAGGGAGTGTTATGCCGCGTGTACACGGTCGTTTTTTTTTTTTAACGTTTTTTCTCATGAAAAAAAAAATACGTTTTTCAAACTTTATTTTAAAAAATGACGTTGCCTACACACCATCGTTTTCTGAAAATGCTCTTGCAAAGCACAGTTACGTAAGACCCGTATAACAGCACTCTGTTCCATTCAAGCTTGTGTCATAACTTGCTTCTGAAAACGTTGTTTTAGCCCTCACACGATCATTTTTATGACACAAAAAACATTTTGAAAAACGACATAAAAAATTGAAGACAAAAAACAACGTTTTGCCCACACACGATCATTTTAAATGACGTTTTTTAAAACGTCGTTTTATCTCATCACATAAAACGACCGTGTGTACGCGGCATAAGTATAAAGGTTACAGAGAGGGTGAGTGTTGCAGGCAGGGTAGGGAGAAGGTTACAGGGAGGATTAAAGGAACACTAGAGGTTCATTTTTTATTAGATCAATTGATTGCTGTAAGCTAGAGCATTTAAATATCACTTACCTCGTTTTTCCTTTTGACTTCCAAAATACAGTAATCCAGGTTTGAAAATGCCATTTCCTCTCTCCTCTTCTTGCTTTCCACCAGCACCTGCATTATGGAAAGCAGAATGTGCTCACCCCCTACCTATGACTACAGCCCTGCGTGAAGATGCTCTCTTAACCCTCATAGGCATGGAGGCTAAGCCTAATAGGAACTGTAGTTCCCATTAGGCCGTGATGTAGCAAGAATGAATGCGCACCGCAAACCAGGAAGTCAGTGAGAATAACGATTCAGGAGTGACAGAGGTGAATAAAACAGCTCGATTTCAACATGTATCAAACTAGTTATAATGCAAAACATTACTTTTTACTTTATCAGCTACTGTAAGGCCTCGTACACACGAGCGGATATGTCCGCTGAAAACGGTCCGATGGACCGTTTCAGCAGACATCTCCGATCGTGTGTATGGGCTAGCGGACAGATTTGTCCACCCGACAGATTTCAAAGCATGCTTTGAAATCTATCGGGTGGGAATGTGTCCGCCCGACATGTCTGCTGGTTAGTACACTTACCAGCAGACATGTCCCGCACCGCCGCCGCGCCGCCGCCGAATGGATTCGGCGCATGCGCGGAAGTGTTTTACTTCCTGGTGCGGTGACGTGGCGGCGTCAACGTCACTGCCACGTCACCGCGCCGTCCGCCGGCGGGGAATTTGATCCGATGGTGTGTACACGCCATCGGACCAAACTCCAGATCGGACATATCCGATGGAAACGGTCTGCGGACCGTTTTCATCGGATATGTCCGATCGTGTGTACAAGGCCTAAGACTTTAATTTAAGAGGAAAATATTTTTGTCTTTACAACCCCTTTAAGCCCTTGGCGCTGGCGCCTCTAAGGGGTTTGAGATGCCAGGAGGCAGGGTGGGGTTTATTATAATGTGACCACCATGATTGGCTGTCACAGTGGTCACATGATCTGAAAGCTCCCGATTGAAAGCATTGATCATGATTGGGAGCCTTCCGTTAGCCGCGGTTAACTGTACCGGGAGCCCGCAGGGCGTGGGCTTTCGGCACGGCTATTTTTTGCAATATTGCTTGCAAATATATGACTGCTCATGGCCAATGCCCACCTGCCGAGAACCGCGTATTTGTATGCTGTCGGCACCAAGAGATTAATGTTGGGGTTCTGGGGAAGGTTAGGGTTAATGGCAAGGTAAGGGTGAGAGAGCTATAAGGAAGGGTGTCGCTCTCTGCACCAGGGGCTCTGCATTGAAAATGTGCTGGTCTCCTAGCATTGAATTCTAATACAGTTTATCATGGGTGGAAGGGGTACGGTGTGTAGCTACTAACCAGATTCCATGATCTGACATTACATGGGTGCGGACTCAACGGTGAAAGTACTTTTTTATTTAACTTTGCACTTTTTTTTTTTAATAAAGGAAAGAAAAGTGATGTGATGATCTGTATTTACCCCACAGTCCCTGAGCCGGAACACAGAGGTCTCAGGTGTAACATACAGCTCTCAGCTGTTCTATCTTACTTCCATTTTTCCAACTAAACCGCATAAAATAGCTTCTGCCCTTGGGGCACCTGTGCTGATAACTCATTACGGGGGGACAGTAGCAGAATCAGCCTGGCATGTGAAAAATTAAAACTTCACAGTGAGAATGTGGGTATATATTTAGCCCTAAAGTGCACCTGTCATGAAAGAAATAGGTAGGCTGTGTTGCTGACCTCTCCAGTGCTTGCTGCTTGGCTGCTTTGCTTATCCTCTGTTTTCAGGACTTGAACTCAGAATAAGTACGTTTTGTTTTTCACTTGCTGCATGCTTGTTCTGGGACAAAAATTTGGCCCACTTTGACAGGTCTCTCCTATGGCGGCCGGACAACTCCCCCCACCCCCCCCCCCCCAGCCACCCAAGCCCCCTCTTCCTCTTCACTAGGCACTATCTGTTCTACTTTATTAGAGTAGAATGGCTGCTACTGGTATAGGCAGTACCAGTGGGGAAGCTAGATATTTTTTCACCCGGGCAAAGAATCAGTTCAGTGTCCCCCCCCCCCCCCATGGGACAAGATTAGGCAGAAGTGATAAACTCCTAGGCCATAGCTGTTGAGTCAGCTGTCTGTCTGGCCCCCCCCCCAATGCTCCTTTGTCGTCCCTCCTGCTCTCTGGTCCTCCCCCTGCTTCTCTGTTCCCCTCCAGGTGAGTGCTGTGGGAAGGGAGAGATAGAGGAGCGGAGGGGGGTGGCGGTCCGCTGTCAGTGAAGCCAGCCCACTGAGCCATCGGCCCACTGGGAAACTCCGAGCTCAGCGGTGAATCCCACTGAAGTCTACTGGGGCAAATCCTGTTAGATTCAGTTTTTTTATGGCTGATTGGCAAACTACCGTTGAAAAAGCTTGGCACTGTCATGGAGGAAATATATCAATGCAAGTTTGACGTGATACAAAACTGTCCTGCAGCATTTCAATTTCTATCATTCTCTTATTAGAAATGGGAGACCACAAATAATGCAGCAGTGTAAAGCTGGCCATGCATTGGCAGGGTCGACCTTTCTACAACTGTCTTGTTGGATTTTTGCAGCTCAATACAATAGAATATTGTATGTAAATAGCTGTCAGAATACATTAGCTTAGCAGGGAAGGGTTCCCCCGTTCACATCGAGTGTGTGGATCGGAGAGTCAAGTACTTTGTTTCATTCAACCCACTAGTTGATCGAAAAAAAAAAAAAAGTGATCTATAAACTACTTTAAACTGACCAGCAGCAGGACGATTTTAATGAGAGAGAATGGCCTAAAAAATATACTAGAGAAAATTAGTATGGGTCTGAGTTTTACTACAAGCATTAAAAGACTGCAGGTGGTATAGTAGTGTAAAATTGACCAGTAGCAGGACATTAGTAAATTTTGGCCTAGCCTTGCAATTTAAAAGAGACAAAACAAGGCTAGTCCAAAATTGACTAGAGACAAAACAAGGCTAGTCCAAAATTGACTAGAGACAAAACAAGGCTAGTCCAAAATTTACTAGAGACAAAACAAGGCTAGGCCAAAATTTACTTGAGACAAAACAAGGCTAGGCCAAAATGTACTAGAGACAAAGAGAATAGGCAGGTATTTTACTACAAGCATAGGAGATTGCAGATGGTACAGTAGTGTCAAATTGAGCAACAGCAGCAAATTTTAAATTGCAAGGCTATAGCCCACATTTATGAGCAACAAAGAGTACAGGCAGGTATTTTATTACAAGAATTAGAGTCCATAGATGGTACAGCAAAGTAAAATTGGCCAGCAGCAGGGCAATTTTTATGGGCAAAGCTAGGCCCAGATGTACTAGTGACAAATAGTACAAACCGAGGCTTTACTACAAGAATTAAGATACCGCAGGCAATACAGCAGTGTAAAACTGGCCAGGAAAAATACACTTTTAGTCAGGTATAAAGGGCCTAACCAATATATGCCTACATTTATTTTATCTATGGGGATAGGAGGTGCTGGGAATGTGGTATAATGCAAAGTGGTTTTGGTGCACGCTGTTCTTGCACCCTTTTTTTTTTTATAATTGTTTGTAACAAATGTGTTTATAATAAGTTTATATTTTATACAGTGGTGTTCTGGGAACCAAAGACCACTCTAAGGCTGGTCATACATTATACAATTTTCTTCTATAAATTTCCTTCAGATTTACCAAAACCATATAATATGAGGTCAAATCTAAGCACTTTCAATTTGTGTGTAATCAGATAGGCCCTTGTACTTTACAGTTGAAGGTAAATCTAAAGAAAATTGAATAAGAAAATTGTACGGTGTATGGCCAGCTTAAATACATGATCAGTATCAGTAGGAATGAGCCCAGGTTTGGTCTAAACTTATATTTGGAACAAACCCGGAAGGAATGTTTCCCTCCCACCCATTGCTGGTCCCATTGGTTGCGACCGGGGCAATTTTGCCCCCGCAGCTTCATGTTTGCAAGGGGGCAGGATAGTTGTGACATCACTGACCTAATATGGCCATAATTCCAAGGCCATGCCCCCCAGCATTGAGGTCATCAAAATACTATTCCTGCAAATCTCCATATGAATTTACGGTACTGAATCTCAGCTGGATTCACCTTGAACCCATGGCAATGGCAAACCCCAACCTCATCTCTAGTCAGAAATGGCTGTCCTTGTATTTGTCTTGTAAATGTTTTTTTACCTTGACTTCCATGGCATTGAATATTAGAATACCGGAGGACATTTCTTGCATCCCTCTAAGAGAGGTCCGCGTCTTCTGTGATTTAATGAATAGGACCAATTATTTGCTTCGGTCACTTTTACCTAAGGAGACAATTTGTGTCCTTGTTTGTTTTTCGGGATTTTTTTTCCCTATTATCATTTTATTAAATGTAGCTATTAAATAAAAACAAAACCCTCCCCATAGGACTAATGAAGCATAGTTTGATGTTTTCATGTTGTAAACAAGCATTTTTTTATTTTTTATTAATGTAGCGCCAATAATGGAAACAGTAGTGGCAGTTGATGGGCACAGTAGTGGCAATTGATGGGCACACTGGCAGCAATTGATGGGCACACTGGCAGCAATTGATGGGCACACTGGCAGCAAATGTCGCTGCGCTTGATGGGCACAGTGGCTGCAATTGGTGGGTTTTTTTTTTTCAGTTTATTTGTGCCCCCCCAAAAATTTTAAGCACCAGCCACCACTGAATCACTCTCTTTACTGTATTTTGTGGGAGTGGAAGGGGACGGGGAGCCCCATTGCTAGGATTAGTTTTTGGCATATCCACAGAGTTAAGCTTTAAAAAGCACATACATGTCAGAGAAGATTTAGTGCAATTCAATATTTAATAACCTCTTTTCGGGTTGAGGGGCTCAGACAGCAGAAAGGTGAAGAGGTCGCTGGCTCTATTAGCAGATTGCTCTCTGTAGGGATGATACGGGTCAATGTAAGGACATATATTACCATCTTTAATGAAGGTGCAAGACGCAGAGATACAATCATGATCAGCATATGGACAAGTAATGATGATGTAAAATCCATTGTGAAGATTTGGACTCCGGCATACCTATTTATATGTACTAAAAGCAATGTAATCATCAATGGATTGACCAAATCTGTAGGAATATTTGTACCTTCCCTGTCTTCAGAATAAAAAAGGCTCAGTGGGAAGGATTTCACCATCCGCGTTAAGTTTTTTTTTTATTGAAAAATAAATAAATGAATAATGTATGCTTTACTCTCACATTCTTTCCTGCTCCCTTTTTCTTGTTTTCTCTCTCTCCCACTTGCTCACTCCATCTCTGCCACATTCCCTCTTTCTTTTTTGGGGTTACTCACTCTTGCACACCTTGTTCCATCCGTCTCTTGCTCGCTCTACCTCTCCTTGTTTTTTCTTTCTCTCTCCTCTCTCTCTCTCCTTTCTTTCCCCCCTCGCTCTTTCTTTCTTTCTTTCTTTCTTTCTTTCTTTCTTTCTTTCTTTCTTTCTTTCTTTCTTTCTTTCTTTCTTTCTTTCGTTCTCTCTCTATATCCCCCTTTCTCACTCTGCTTCTCTCTCTGTCTTGCCCTATCTTCCTCACTTTCACCCTCTTTCTTGCACTCTCTCTGTCTCACTTGCTCTCCTTCCCCCTGTTTATTTCTCTCTCTCTCATCATCACTCTTTTTTGCTTTCTCTTCTCTCCCTCTTGCTCTCCCCCTTTTTTTCTCTTTTTCTTGCCCTTGCTTTCTCTTTTGCCCTCTTTTTGCCTCCCCCTTTTCTCTCTCTTCCTCACTCTTTCTCACTCTTTTTCTCTCTTTCTCACTTTTTCTTGCTCTGTCTTTTTTTCTCTCTCTTGCTCTACCCAATTCTTTCCTTCCCTCTTTCTTACTCTCACTTTCTCTTTCTTGTTCTCCCCATTTCTTTCTCTCCCTCTTTCCTACTTGCTATCTCTTTCTTGCTCCCCTCTCTCTCTGCCCCTTTATTGTCTTTCTTTTGCTTTCTTTCTCTTTCCCTTTTCTCTTTCTTTTTGTCTCTTTCTTTCTTTCTTTTTTTTTTCTTTCTGTCTCTTTCTATCTTTCTTACTTTTTTTTCTGTCTCTCGTTCTCTCTTTTTTTCTCTCTTTTTTTTTTTTTTTTTTTTTATTTCTGTCTTTCTTTCTTTTTTTTTCTTTCTGCCTTTCTTCCTTATTTCTTTCTTTTCTTTTTCTCTCTTTTTCTCTCGCTCATCATTTCTTTCTCTTTCTCATTCTTTCTTTCTCTCTCTCTCTTATTATTTCTTTCTCTCTTTCTTTCTCATTTCTTGCTCTCTTTCTCATTCTTTCTTTCTCTCTCCACCCTCTCTTCCTTTCTCTGCCCCCTCTCCCTCCCCCTCTCTCTCTTCCTTTATCCTTCTCTCGCTCTATTCCTTCCTGCTTTCTCTTTCTCCTTCTCTTTTGCCCTCGCTCTATTTTTTTCTGTCTTACTCTTTTGCTTTCTCTCTCTTTTCTTACTTTTGTGTTTCTCATTCTTTTCTTTCTTTCCCCTTCTATATCAGTTTACCAATCTATCATTTTTTCAATCCGATGTTCAGGATCAGGGCCACCATCAGGGGGGTACAGGCATTACACCTGTAACGGGCCCGGTGGTCCCCAGGGACTTTTAATTTATTTTTTTCATTCGACCTTTAGAAACTCGCGGCAGGGCCCCCCCATT
The DNA here is from genome assembly GCA_029574335.1 of Rana kukunoris. Lineage (NCBI taxonomy): Eukaryota > Metazoa > Chordata > Amphibia > Anura > Ranidae > Rana > Rana kukunoris. The sequence goes on from CM056058.1 coordinate 3,091,943, forward strand.
TTTTTTTAAATTTGTACTTTTTTTTGTCTGACCCCCCCTATCTTTAGCAACTCGCAGGAGAGAGAAGACTTGACTTTGTTGTGCACATTGTTGTGATGGCTGCCCTGTTCAGGATGATACAAAATTGTATCTAAAACTCAAAGTTAAATGAGAAGGAGAGACCAGACAAATTTGTCTCACTGAAAGTTGGAATCGGATTTGAAGGATCAAATCTCTGTCAACTGTTACTTTTTAACAACATTTTTGTACATTGTAGAAGACAGCTGCACATTCTATCACTTTTCTAAATATTTATTAAAGGAACAGTCTGACGCTGATGTTTCAGATTTTCAAAAATCCCAGATCTCTCCGAGATTCTGATAGTGAGATTTATGCTCAGAGTTTCCAGGCCTGTTGTGCCTATGACTGAGGCATGATGGGGCTTGTAGTTTTGCAGCAGCTGGAGGTCCATGACAGAGCAGGCATGACCCACACTAGGTGCTTAAAGGGTTTGTAAAGGATTTTTTTTTTATCTTAATAGCTTCCTTTACCTTAATGCAGTGCTGTTTTCATGTCCTCATTGTTTGTTTTTTGCTCTCAAGTTGCTGTAATTCTTCTCTGATCTCTACACTTCCTGGTTGTCTATTTCCTCATCACCACAGTACTGGGAGCTTTCTCTCTGTGGTCACTAACCAAGGAGGTGGGATTGGATCTGTGACTCTGTAGGGCAAAGAGGCAGGAATCAGCATGCAAATACGAAACTGAAACTGCAGGTACATTATATGATTGATTTTTATCTATTTTATACCCTGTAAACGGTAATTTCAGCAAAAAAATGTTTTTCCTTTAAGATTTTTCATTTCAGAGGTTTACAACTTTAAAGCCAAAGGCAACTAGGCAGCTAACCTTATCAGCCAGCCATTGCATTTTCCAGCACAGGTTTCCTTTAACAATGTGTATTATGCATCGGCAGCATCCTTTTGAAGTGTTTTCTCTCTCACCTCCGAACAATCCAGGAGCGTTTTTCTGTAGCTTGTGTATTCCACGTAGAGCCTCCCTGCAGTAAACATGAAAGCTCTTCCCCCTCACATATTCCGTTTTATTTTTTGGCCAGGAAAGTTGTGTTTCAGAATGAGCTGTGAGCATGCATCTGCTCAGAGCGGAGCGTTAAGCTGCAGGCTCCAATTAGCGGGGCTCCCCCATCCTTCCCACTCTTCACTCTCTCTCTCTCTGCAATTCTGCTGCGTCGTGCTTTCACCATACCCCCAGCATATCAATAAGGTATTAAGCCTTCGCCGAAGACGAGGGTGTAAGCGATGGTTGTGCTCGGCACACAATGTACCGGATCTGCAGCAATGTTTTTTTTTATTTTTTGACCTCGTTGGGAATTTAAAGGAATTTAAAGGATTCCAGTAAGCTGACTTTTCAGAAACAGGAACAGCTTATAGCACACAATATATAGGCAAAGTGTCTATCTTTGTCCACTCTGGGTCACGAGCACCGTGAATAAAAAGGTATTTTACAGACTAAATTGAAATTGTGGAACATTTAATCAACCCCTTCCCGCCGAGTGTACGCACAAATGCATCCTCGGCTTTCAGGGGTTATACCAGGATGATGACCGCAGCAGCATCGTTTTTTTCAGAGCAGGCGATCAACTTTCCAGTGATAACAACTGATGCGGCTAAAAGCCACTCGGTTGTTATCCCGGAGGAGCGGAAGAGGACATACCCGCCTCCGCCGCTCCCCCCGGGAGACCCGATCCCCGATCCGCCACTTCCAGCGCCTAGCCACAGTCTCCTGAATGTAAACACTGAAGCGACGTCACAATGTCACTTCCAGTTTACTCAGCTGCCAATGGCGCCGGATTTAAAAAAATATACAGTATTCAGAATCGCCATGTGAAATGTAGTTCCAAAACATCTGGGGTGCCAAGGTTCGCCATCACTGCTATAGGAGCTGGTTAGAGACTGTGGACACGCTATAGGAAATGGTCAGAATCTGGGGAAATGCTACTGTAGATGAAATAGAGGCTAAAGAATTTCTATAGGAGACTGTCAGACTCTGGACATGCTACAGGGCTATAGGAGATGGTTAGAGACTATGGATAGATGCTATAGGGCAGCAATTCTCTACTAGGGAGCCTCCTTGGCTCATGCATTCCATATTTCTGCACAATGTCATGCGACTGAGGACTATATGGCCCAGATTTACATACATCGGCGCATATATATGCCGCCGTAGCGTATATCTTTTACACTACGCTGGCGCAGCGCGGAGAGGGAAGCATGGAATTCACAAAGCAAATGCTCCCAACGTTGCGCCAGCGTAACGTAAATTGGTAGGCCTAAGCCGGCCTAAGTCAAAGTAGGTGGAAGTGGGCGTGATACATTTAAATGAAGTGTGACACCATGCAAATGATGGGCAGAGCGTCACACAAGTACTTAAAACGAACTGTCCATGCGTCGTACCTTGGACGCATCCCAGTGCGCATGCTCACAATCGCGTCGAAACAACTGGCTAAGATACGTCGAATCACTGCCTACAACGTGAACGTAACCTAGCCCTATTCACGTACTACGCAAACTACGTAAAATTCGACGGCATTTGTTCCCTGGTCCATACCTTTGCATTAGTTGCGCCTCCAATATGGGGAATAACTTTACGCCGGACTTATGCAAACCGGGTATATTATGCGCCGGGCGCAAGTACATTCGTGAATTTGCCGTATTTGCCTCATTTGCATATTTGCATCGAAAATCAATGGGAGTGCCACATTCGTCCAGCGTAAATATGCGCCCACTCTACGCCGGCGTAGGAAAGTTACGTTGGGCGGCTGAAGCCTATTTTTCGACGTATCTTACTCTGTGGGTCGGCGCCTAGATATGACGGCACACATTTGTACTTACGTCAGTGTATCTGGAGATATGTCGGCGTAAGTGCTTTGTGAATCTGGGCCTATATATATATATTTTGGGGGATATTTATTATAACAAAAAGTAAAAAAAATATTGCTTTGTTTTTCAAAATTGTCGCTCTTTTTTTTGTTTATAGCGCAAAAAATAAAAACCGCAGAGGTGATCAAATACCACCAAAAGAAAGCTCTATTTGTGGGGAAAAAAGGACGTCAATTGTCAGTTAAAGCGACGCAGTGCCGAATCGCAGAAAGTGCTCTGGTCAGGATGGGGCTGAAGCGGTTAATAGGTAACAAATATAGGCGCAGTACTTCCTTTCAGTGCATTCCTGTTCTTATCTTCTATATGAATATAATAATTTTCGGGGAGATTACAGAAACATTTTACTTTTGCTCGTAGCCCTGGCAACGGTCTTTAAACTTCTTACAAGAAATAAGAACATGCAAATTGTGTCTGAAATTGTCATAATTTTTTCTGATGACAATGTAACTACACAAATCACTGCAGATCAATTTGCTCTGTACGGAAAGCCAGACAATGGTGACACTTTGAGAATTGTCTTCGCCTTGCAGGAAATCGATTGCCGGATCTTAATGTCTGCCATTATTAAAGGAACAGCCTGCCCCAAATTGATATTCTACTTATCATAGGTGTTAAAGGGTGAAACCATTCATCCTGCCCCCCTTTTATCTCCTCCACAGCAATAAGATCTTTAACTGCTTTAGTACCCGCCCATAGTCAAATTACGTCCACAGGAGGGATCTCCCATCCTGGGTGGATGTCATATGACTTCCTGGGCTTCCCGGCCGTCTAGGGGGTGCAAGCTCGGCATCGCTTGGAACCTGGTGCGCGTGGCGGTGGGCACGATGTCCGCCGGGCACCCCCGATTGCCTGTGATCAAAGCAGGCCTGTGGATCTGTCGGCCGCCTTTGGGGTGTGCGAGCTGTGCGGCCGCACAGGGCACCGTGGGCAACAGGGGCGCCGTGAGGCCATCACAACTCGCAGAATGTGAGTAACCCCCCTCCTCTCTCTGTCACCCCTCCTCTCTCTCTGTCACCCCCTCCTCTCTCTCTGTCACCCCCTCCTCTCTCTCTGTCACCCCCTCCTCTCTCTCTGTCACCCCCTCCTCTCTCTCTGTCACCCCCTCCTCTCTCTCTGTCGCCCCCCCTCCTCTCTCTCGGTCACCCCCCTCCTCTCTCTCCAGCACCCCCTCCTCCTATCTCTCCATCACCCCTCCTCCTCTCTCTGTCACCCCCTCTCTCTCTCTGTCCCTCTCCTGCCTCCTCCCCCTTTATCTCACCTCTTTCCCTCCTCAGGGGATGGGGACCCCATGAGGTAGGCTGTATGGGGCCCCAATTATTGCTGGCAGCCACTCTATGAGTGCATATACCAGTTTGGATGTGTCTTGCCGACACACTTTGTGTATGTTTAGGTGACCAGGGGGCGAGGGGTAAAGATGGGGGGGGGGCGCCACAGGATTAGCTCGCACAGGGCGCCTGAACACCTAAGGCCGGCCTTGGATCTGTGTGTGTAAACACACAGATCCACGTCCTGTCAGAGGTGAGGAGACTGATGCTGTGTCCCCAGTACAGCGAAACACGATCGTTCTCCTCCCCTTGTGAGTCCCCTCCACCTACAGTTAGAATCACTCCCTAAGGAACATATTTAGCCCCTTGATCGCCCCCTAGTGTTAACCCCTTTTCTGCAAGTCACATTTACACAGTAATTAGTGCAGTTTTATAGCACTAATCGCTGTGTAAATGTGAATGGTCCCAAAAATGTGGCAAAAATGTCCAATATGTCCGTCGCAATGTCACGTTCACAATCAAAATGATGGTTCCTGTAATGTCCATTACAGACTGTCTGTGGAAACAGACTATCCAATCAGTAATGGATCTGTGTTATCTTCATATGCACGCACATTTTTTTTTTATATTTATCCCCTGCCAGCCCTCCCTGGTGATCCATTTGGTACCTGTACACGTCAGGTTGGGTAGGTGGCCCAGGTGTAATGATCGATGATCATGTTTTTACTTTCACCGATTCTTGGCCTGGACTGAGAGAAGGACTGGGAGCACGCAGTGAGCTCACTCTCAGCACATAAACATTGGCCTCTCAGCGACTCGCCGTGTGGGCGTTAAAACGCACCCTTTTACCACTGCACATATGTGTTGGGCCTAGGGTTGCCACCTGTGGAGGATTCACCCGGGCAGTCTGGGTTTTGAATCAAGAGTCCGGGTTTCAGTCCACCTGACACCCCGACACATTATTCAGGCAGGAATGTGGCTCTGAACAGAAGCGTGACAGGAGGGGAAGGGGGCACTACGTGCACGGCATTACTATTCTCTTTGGAAGGCCCAAAGGTGTCCCAGATCTATTTACAATCCTACAGTGTATACTAAAACGAACAAAATGTAATGTGCGCCACTAAAGCGTTCAGGTTTGGCTTGAAGAAAAAGTGGCAACCCTGGTTGAGTTATCATAAAGGGGTTAAAACAGCCCCCTTAACCACTTGCCGACCGATGCACGCCGATATACGTCGGCAGAATGGCAGCAGTAGGCAAATGGAGGTACCTGTAGGTCCCCTTTAAGAAGCCGTGTGGTGGGTGCGTGCACCCGCTGCCGCACTCTTCGTGACTGTCCCCACGTGCCGCAAACTCAATGTTCGCCGGCGGCCCGCGATCGTGTCACGGAGCGGCAGAACGGTGGGATGCCTGTGTAAACAAGGCGTCTCCCTGTTCTGCCTAGTGACAGGACAGTGATCCACTGCTCACTGGGAGCAATGATCAGTGTCATGTCACAGGTAGCCACACAGTTAGAATCACTCCCTAGGACACACTTAACCCTTCCTAGTCCCCCTGGTGGTTAACCCCTTCTCTGTTAGTGTCATTTACACAGTAATCAGTGCATTTTTATAGCACTGATCGCTGTGTAAACGACAATGGTCCCAAAATATTATCAAAAGTGTCCAATGTGTCCGCCATAATGTCGCAGCCACGATAAAAATCTCAGATCACCGCCATTACTAATAAAAAAAATCAATTATAATAAAAATGCCATTAAACGACCCCTATTTTGTAGACGCTATAACTTTTGTGCAAACCAATCAATGTACGCTTATTGCGATTTTTTTTTTTTACCAAAAATATGTAGAAGAATACGTATCGGCCTAAACTGAGGAAAAAATATTTTTTTTTATATTCTTTGGGGATATTTATTATAGCAAAAAGTACAAAATATATTTTTTCAAAATTGTTTCTCTTCTTTTTTGTTTATAGCGCAAAAAATAAAAACCGCAGAGGCGATCAAATACCACCAAAAGAAAGCTCTATATGTGGGGGGAAAAAAGAACGTCGATTCTTCCAGGGCTGAAGTGGTTAATGGGACTTCATATCACTTCTTAGGTCCCGTAGCAACCGCATGGGCTGCTATAGCTATAGATACACTACTGACAACCGACATTATATAATCTTCTTCTTTTTTTTTTTCTTGCAGTATATTGTGCATCTTTCTTTGTTATGTAGAAAAGGGCCTCTGGTACAATAAAAGGATGACATCAAAGGCTCGGTTTATTTACAACACTTATTTTTTACATCTAACCTATGCAGTGACATGGTAGGAGTTTCTCCGCTCTTATCTCACCTCTTGATATACTGAACACGGCTTTTATCACTTATAAAATAGAGCACATTTTTTTTTTCTTTTTTTATGGTCTGTTTTATATTGTGACTGTAACCTTCAGAGAGTGTTCTTGTTTCTGAACGCCTACTCTCTCTGATTTACGGAAGTGCTCTTCAGCTATGAGTGTCGGTAACTATTGGGGACAATTTTAGGTTGACTGTGACAAAGCAGCAAGAGGAGAAAAAAAGCTTATAAGAGTCTGTAATCAATAGACTTCTTCTTTTATTTTCTCCCCTTCGGTTTGGTAAACATACCATTAATATTGTTTTGTATTTTGAAAAAGGCAAAAAATTATCGTGTATACTAGAGTATAAGCTCTTCCTCGGGGAAAAATCTGATATACCTTTATATTGGAACATCAAAACAAATGAAAACTCTTCACATATATGTTGCCCTCTGCGATGCCACCATCCCCCTGTGCGGTGCCACTAACACCCTCTGCCTCCAATCTCCCCCAGGCCTCCTCCCTCCAATCAGCCCCTGCTTCCATCGTCCCCTGCCTCCATCCCCCTCTGCGGTGCCACCAACAACCCCTGTCTCCATTCCTCACACTCTGCGGTGCCACCATCATCCCCCTTCCACTAACACCCCCTGCCTCCATTGCCCCCTGCCTCCATTCCCCTGTGCGGGGCCACCAACACCCCCTGCCTCCAATCACCTCCTGCCACTAACACCCCCTGCCTCCAATCTCCCCCTGCCTCCATTGCCCCCTGCCTCCATTCCCCTCTGCGGTGCCACCAACAACTCCTGTCTCCATCCCCCACACTCTGCGGTGCCACCATCCCCCTCTTCAGTGCCATCATCACCCCCTGCCTCCAATCACCCCCTGCCACTAACAGCCCCTGCCTCCAATCTCCCCCTGCCTCCATTGCCCCCTGCCTCCATCCCCCTCTGCCATGCCACCACAGTTACCATCTCCCCCTGCCTCCAATCACCCCCTGCCTCCAATCTCCCCCTGCCTCCATCCCCCTCTGCGGTGCCACCAACAACCCCTGTCTCCATCCCCCACACTCTGCGGTGCCATCGTCCCCCTCTTCTGTGCCACTAACACCCCCTCCCACTAACACCCCCTGCCTCCAATCCCTCCTGCCTTCATCATCCCCTGCCTCCATCCCCCTCTGCCTAGCCACCAACAACCCCTGTTTCCATTCCCCACACTCTGCGGTGCCACGATCCCCCTTTGCGGTGCCTCCAATCACCCCCTACCACTAACACCCCCCTGCCTCCAATCTTCCCGCTGCCTCCATGGCCCCCTGCCTCCATCCCCCTCTGTGGTGCCACCATCTCCCCCTGCCTCCAGTTTTCCCCTGCCTCCATTCTCCCCCTGCCTCCATCCCCCTCTGCGGTGCCACCGCAGCCACCATCACCCCCTGCCTCCAATCTATATGCGCAGTTCCAAGCCAAACCAATCTCGGCTATTTTTACTGGCACATTTCCGCAACCACGGAAAAAGGTGCAGTTTTTACGAACTGTCCGTAAAAATACGGACAGTTGGCAACACTGGCCCACGGGTAAGACTGTGTTTTATAAGCATTGTTCAATAATAATAATAAAATAATTAACCTCAGCCGTTCCCCTTGACATCATAATGACATAATTTTACTGCCATCCATATAGAGTTTTAAAAAATTACAAACAAATCCCATGAAACAAATCAAAATAATAAAACAGAGATCAGCAAAGGCATAGAGTCTGTAATAATATATATGAACTTCCAACAATCAGTGAGCAAGAGCAAAAAATTATCTCAGCCCCTCCCCCTGACATCATAATGACATAATATTACCACATCTACATAGAATTTTAAAAAGTGACATGGCAAAAAATCCCATGTACATAAAAAATAAATAAAACCGAGATCAGGAAAGGCATAGAGTCTGTCACAATATAGATGAACATAATAGCCACATGCTAACTTAAAGATGGAGATTTAATACGAAGAAGGGATATCACATTGGTCATTGTGTCATCTGGTAAACACTGCGACTGAGTGGGAAGCTTAATCGTTTATTCCGATTCCTAGGCACCAGCGGACTGTCCATGGACTCCGATAGCATGTCCCATGGCGCGCATGCGCCCTGGGAGCTACAAACCTCTGTACACTGGGTCAAGAAGGAAGGGGGACCTCTGGAAGTTGCACATCTATGGTGTCCTGCTGCAATGAATGGCGTAGCAACCTCAGCCTGGACTCCGACCAAGCCACGCCCCAAACGCATTTCACTCCGGAGCTTAGTCGTCGAGATAGGAAACTCATGCATGGGTGCCGGCTATATGAGTAAAATGGCCAGGGGTATAGACCTGGGGACTCAACACAGGGATGCTAGGAACTTTTTATAATGGGCAAAACGGGTGTCTAGACCCGGGAACTCTTTATAATGGGCACAGAAGGTTTGTAGACCCGGGAACTCGACACAGGGATGGTGGGAGTACCTGAGTGCAGAGATCTCACCAGTAGAGTTCCTGAGATATAGCAGAGGCCATAAAAGGGGTTTAACCACTGAATTATAATTTTCGATGTGGACTGGCTCTTTAAAATAAACCAGGCGGTGTTGACATCCCTTCAAAAATCTGTCTGTTATTGAGCGCTCTTTTTCGGCGACAGTCACTTCTCCATGAAGCAATAACTTTGAAGGCGGCGCTCTAAATTGCCCTTCAGTCTTCATTTTCCATGGCAGCCCATAAATAATCTGATACATCGCTATGTCTGACGGCAGGCGGGGCGTCTCGCAGGGGGGGATCCCGGCTGACCTCGATATGTAAATGGCTCCGTTTGAATTATTCACACCAAGGCACGTGCTACACAATATCGGCGTGCTTTCCCAACGTGGCACAGAGAGTGGCGTTGTCCTTTTTTTTTTTTTTTTTCAGGGAGCTGCAAACTTTTTATTTTGGGATTGCAGAGTTTACTGTGCCGAACAAAGGAAGAAAAATCCGTGGCGCTTGACGTATTTTTTATTTGAGATTAAAGCATCTTCTGTTTCATCCGGTGGGAAAAGACATTTAAAAGCCAATGGCATCCATCATCAGCAAGGACTCTAATGCATTTCGGCTATGCAGCCCTGTTGATGTGTTATGCCTTTGGCTTTTAAAATAATAAACCTTTAGAAAATATCACAGCTCTTTAATTTATTTAGCCTAGGTTCACATTGGAGTGATTTGTCATGCGATTTAAGAGAGCAAATCGCATGACAAGTCGCAGCCTAGTGGAGGCAATGGCACTGTTCCAATCAGTGCGACACCGATTTTGCGGCTCCGCACCTATTTTCAAAATTGGTGGTTATGACTAAGGCCTTATAGGCTGAAACGCGTCAACTTTTCCTATTTGCGTTTGTCTACTGTGGCTTGTCAATAAATACGTCAATTTTTTTAAGAGCAACGACCAAAGTGCAGATTATCTTTTCTTGGTTTGCAATGGTAGTTCCTGCAATACTTTTGCCGATTTCAGGTGCGACTTCAACAGACATCTGTGCATGAAGCCAAATGGATGTCTATCAAGTAGCAGCTGAAATTCGCGCTGACCTTGCTACTTTGAAGTCGCGCTACTTCAAATGAAGTAGCGCGATTTCAAAGTAGCATCAATGGGAACCAGGGCTAAGGTGGGGTTCACGCCATCGCCGCATGAGGCTCACAGCAGAGGTCCGGTGCATTTCCGTTCACTGTTTCGGGTCCAACTTCAGTCAAAATTTTTGGCTGAATTCGGACTTGAAATGGACCAAAAGACGCACAGGGCTCCTGTGCAAATTCTCCCCGAAACGGCATAGAGAGCCGGTCAAAATCTCCTGCTATTGCAAAGTGGATGCGGATTATTGTGAAAAGGGGGACGATGACTGAGGACTCTGATTTGATAGGGGTAGGGGGGGATTGGGACTCTGATTTGAAAGGGAGCAGGACGTAGGAGTCTGATATGGGCGTCCGGAATTCTGGGAATTGCCCCCCCCCCCGGAATCGTAAGAGAAGACACTTTACTTGCCCCCTGTGTTCCAATGGCCGCCACGGCCACCTCCACTGCAGCAGTGGACTTTTTTTTCTAAGTCTGCGGTGGGCTGGGGCTGCTCTCAGTCTGTTCCGACTTTTTCACCGCGATCCATACAAACACATCCGTCCCTCCCTCCTCACCCCCGGCCCGAGCATCGGGTTGGCTCTGCCGCTCGGGCTTAATATCCTGGCTGTTCTGTTCCGTGATTGGCTACCTCAGCCTGCCTGCCTGTGTAAATGTATGTTGCACTTGCTGTGCTGATCCGGCCGGCGCAGTGCCAGCTCCTCCCACAAGTGCATGGCGTGCAGTGGCTCAGCTCAGCTCAGCTGTCCAACTTACAAGCAGCAAATTTCAATATATTATATTCTCCTAACTGGCACAGTGTCCCTGAGTCAAAAAGGGACCGAGCATGGATGACCTTAAAATGATGCCCCCGTTCAGCGGATGCCCATGGGGGCATCTGATGTGATAGGAGGTGGATTTAAGACAGGAGTGCCTCAAGATTTTGCATACTTTCGAAGGGTGCTGTGAACAAAAAAAGGTTGATAAACGCAGTGTTCTGTCTTCCTCCACCGTTGTAAGCCTATTAAAAGTTGTATAAGATTGATGTTTGGCAAAATAGTTCCAAAACAGAACATTAAACCCGCACGTTTTCTCTAAGCTCCGGTACTTTTGCAAATCCAATAGCTATGAAAGCTGGATTTACACTAAGCTTTGGAGTTTATTTGCTTTTATTTTATCCAGTTTTTATCGGACGCAAACCAGGCTGCTCACATTCTTTTTAAATCCCTGAAAATCAAATAAACTGTTTCAGTCGGGCTCCACATGACATTCCGGGAAAGATAGGGGGTCTCAAAGGAAAATCTTTAATAATTAAGGTTTTGTAATCAAGCTGGCAGTTCTAAAATTGAATATCTAAAGCCATTTATTATTATTATTTTTTTTCAGTTGGGGTGCTAGAGCGGGCAAGGGTTAGAAGCTCAATTGGGTTCTGTAACAGGAGGGCTGTGGAATCCAGAAGCTCTTACAAAGTATGAGCCAGTACATAATGAACATTCAGAATATCTTGAACTATTACTGGTTGTTGATTCTGAACTCAACAGGTTAATTGAAAGATGTAAATTGAACGATGTCATCACCTCCAGCTACCTGGCTGGAGTGTACGATAAAGCTTGCTGTGATTGCATTCTATTGTCTATTGTGCTCATTGACACTGTATTGTGTGAAGGTCTATTGATGATAAATGTGTATTGTGAGTTAACAGACAGCCTAAGGTCAGGTGTCTGGGACATCAGCTGTAGTTAATTAGCTCGTGTAAAGTAGATCAGAAGCCGGAGTCATGATGTCTACCTAAAAGATGTGTATTGGAGGCTCGTTAGGAACCATTGTGATGATGTGGTTGGAGTTGAGTCATTGTTTATTTTGGTTACTGCAGGATTCTAACTGTATATAAGAGCCTGATTTTCTCATTAAAGAGTCTATTCGTGTGGAACCTCAAACAGAGCTGTGTGTCTCGTTATTGGGGTTCGTTTGCCTGACTGTGGAGTGTCGATAGCTGTCTTGGGTTCAGAATGAAATATCGTAAACAGCGTTAACCCCTGTCCCATTTGAGGTTCCGTTACAGGTTCTTATTGCTATCACAGTCCTTGCTGGGGAGATTCACTCCATTGTCACTGACGTGATGGGCAGTCAAACATTGTACAGATTTCACCAAAACAAGAAGTCTTCTAAAGGAAAACTTATTCTGGTGACAACTAACTTAATTCTTGCAAAGCATTCCATGCCTCAACAGTTAAAAAAATAAAATAAAAATTTGGACACCCTTGCTCTAAGAGATTGGGGGCACATTGGGGGTCTGGAGGCTCTGCAGCCCTTTGCTTTCCTTTATCCGGCCTCTGGGGCACCATTCATTCCACTGATACAAGGCACTATTCCTTCAACTGACATCAAAGATGGGGGACTATTCCTCCCACCTACACCAGAGACGGGGAACTAAAAATTCCCCAGAGCTAATAAGTGAATGCTGTTTAGTTCACACAGAACACAGTGCTTGTGGTTTTACTAGACAAAAAATAAACTATCCAATTGTTTTTAATAGACTCCCTGAGCAGATCAAGTAAAACTAATGTAAGTGTTTGCCCTTTGTACATTACCATGGCTCTTCGACATTTAATACCTCTGTTACAAACACATCCAGCTATGAGGCTGGAATGTAACCCAGAGCTGAGGTCAGGTAAGGTCTTGTTTGACAGCAGTATCACAAATTGCGCAGTCTCCTGTTCCTCAGTTCTGTCAAATGGTACAAGTGCGGGCGTCCCTTGGCTAGTCTAAACACTCTTCTTTGTTAGAATTTGTTCTTTTATCTTTTTTGTTCCAAGTCTATAACGTACATTGCTGGAAAGCCATGTGTGACCGTCCCTCTGTCTTTCTGGCCTCAATTACTTCCTCCAAGTTGAATAGTGAACCTTGAATTATTAATAGAAATAAATAATTGAGTTTGTTAAAGTGCCATTTGGTGTTTGGTTGGCCAGTCCGTTGGGCTTCTTTTGGGTTCACGGATGAGTCTTTGCAACCCTTGGATTGTTCATATGTCTTCGCTAGAAGGAACGTATTCCCAAACTAACAAAATAGTCTTCTCCGCTTCTCACATTCAGATAGTTTGTTCCCGTTCCTATAACGAGGGAAGCTGGGATTGTAGATCAGAGCCCCATGGTGAACTTTGGACCAAGATGGTCCTAACTACATTAAGGTGACCAGATTTTTAAAATGAAATCCGGGGACATTTTTTTTTTTTACTAGTAATGGCAACGATCAGCGACTCTCTGCCCCTCGACACCCGCCTCACAGCCTCTCAAGTCTTACGCTTCGGGCCCCGGATACTACTGGATGGGGCGCGGAGGAAGATCTCTCTGCCAGGGAAGGCAAGGAGATAGGCAGGTGGCTGGCCAGGATTTGAGCCAAGGCAGAATACCATGCGAGCGAAGTTTAATGGGCATGCGCCCGAAACTGAAGAAATATTCCCTCCGCTCCGACCAGCACATGATCATTAGAAAGGGGCACATGTAATTCTAATTCTGTCCTTGAAATTGCCCCTGCCCCCTATTAAATCCAATCTGGGGACAAAACCAGGGACAGACTTGGTCCGGGGACAGTGTCCTCAATCAGGGGACTGTCCCCTGAAACTGGGGATGTCTGGTCACCCTAAACTACATGCCCTCTCTTGTATTCTTTATGAGCCTCTGCTTCCTTTACTGCCCTTCTAACTGTGCACCATCTCGCCCCTTTTTTTTTTACCTCATATAAACCTCTTCTTGGTTTTTTGACCTCCTTACTGTATGCCTTCCCCATTTGTTTACCTTGTATGAGCCTCTGCTACCTTTATTGCCCTCCTGACTTCATGCAATCTCCTTTTCCCCCTCCTTTAGGAGCCTCTACTTCCTTTATTGCCCTCTTTACTGTATGCAGTCTCCACTCTTTGACTCCTTTATGAGCCAGAAGCCTCTGCATCCTTTACTGCCTCCGTACTGTATGCCGTCCTTTTCTTTTACCCAATATAAGTCTTTGTTTCCATTACTGCCCTCCTGACTGTATGTCTTCCTCCTTCGTTTACCCAGGTAAAGAATCTGCTTACTTTACTGCCCACCTTACTTTTTGCCCTCTTCTTATACCCTGTATGAGCCTCTGCCTCCTTTAATGCCCTCCTGACAGTATTCCCTCCCTCCTTCTTTTACCCCATATAAAGCTTTCCTTGCTTTTCTGCCCGTTACTGTATGCCATCCCTCTCCCTAAGAGTAGGAGCTTCATCTGGTTTTAGTGCACAATTTACTATACATTTCCCTTCTTTTAACCTCTGATTACAATCCTCCTCTTCCTTTACTGTACTACAGTTTCCTCTTCTTTTACCCCCTTACTGCAAGCCTTCATTTACTACCCTTCTTATTACACTTTCCCTTCTTCTTTTAATCCCATACTCCAATCCTCTCCGACCATTATTTCACCCTCTTCTTTTACCCCGATCATCCTCCTCTTCATTTACTGATCTTTTTACTACGCATCTCCTTTTTTACCCAGGGATACAGGCCTTCTTTTCCTTTATTGCCCTCCTTACTGTGAGCTCTGCAGTGCTTTCCTGCCCTCCTGGCTGTAAACTCTGCAGTGCTTTCCTCCCCTTCTTACTGTAAACTCTGCAGTGGTTTCCTGCCCTCCTTACTATGAGCCCCGCAGTGCTTTCCTGCCCTCCTTACAGTGAGCCCTGCAGTGATTTCCTGCCCTCCTTACTGTGAGCCCTGCAGTGCTTTCCTGCCCTCCTGGCTGTAAACTCTGCAGTGCTTTTCTACCCTTCTTACTGTAAACTCTGCAGTGTTGTCCTGCCCTCCTTACTATGAGCCCCGCAGTGCTTTCCTGTCCTCCTTACTTACTGTGAAATCTGCAGTGCTTTCCTGCCCTCCTTACTGTGAGCCCTGCAGTGCTTTCCTGCCCTCCTGGCTGTAAACTCTTAGTGCTTTCCTCCCCTCCTTACTGTGAGCC
This sequence comes from Rana kukunoris, assembly GCA_029574335.1. NCBI lineage: Eukaryota > Metazoa > Chordata > Amphibia > Anura > Ranidae > Rana > Rana kukunoris. Next base: position 3,107,021 of record CM056058.1, read on the forward strand.
CTGCAGTGTTTACCTGCCCTCCTTACTATGATCCCTGCAGTGTTTACCTGCCCTCCTTACTGTGAGCCCTGCGGTGTTTACCTGCCCTCCTTACTGTGAGCCCTGCGGTGTTTACCTGCCCTCCTTACTGTGAGTCCTGCAGTGTTTAGCTACCCAACTTACTGTGAGCCCTGCGGTGCTTTGCTGTCCTCCTTACTGTAAACTCTTCAGTGCTTTCCTGCCCTCCTTACTGTGAGCCCTGCAGTGTTTACCTGCCCTCGTTACTGTGAGCCCTGCGGTGTTTACCTACCCACCTTACTGTGAGCCCTGCGGTGCTTTCCTGCCCTCCTTACTGTAAACTCTTCAGTGCTTTCCTGCCCTCCTTAACCCCTTTGGCCGCTAGCAGGGATTAAAAGCGCCCCGTTAGTGGGCAAATAGTGTGCGAGCAGCGTTGCTAAAATTATGGTAAAGCGCTGCTAAAAATAGCGGTGCTCTACCTCTGACACTCTCACCACCCCAGTGTGAAAGTGTCCTAAGAGCTCCAAACTGGGAACACTCACAGAAGGCACAGCGATGTGTAGCAGAGCAGCTCTCAGATGTGCCGACAGCGTCTGCCTTGAGAAGCCGAATGCGACCTGACTGACCTGTGCCCAAATGTGGACATATCGAGAAGAATGGTGTGTCCCTATTCTTTCCCTACTTGTCTGGAACTTTTCCTTGCCGCTAATTTCAGTCCCTGTCAGACTAGTGACTGGTCCCTACGCTATCCACGCGCAAAATTCGCACCAAGCCTTGGAGCCAAGGATTTAAATAGGCTCTGCTTGACCCAAGATGGCTCCCAGAGTGACATGGAACATCCAATCAGATAGCTTTTCCAGTGACCCAGGAAACCATAGAGGAACCATGTTCCCTTTGACATCCCCTCCAACGGTACTGCCACAGCAGAGGAGCACCAACTACTGTGGAGAAAGTAGACTGCACCTGCCTACAGAATTTTCTGCTCAGGTTTTGTGCTTTCTAAAGAAAATGTACTGTAAGGCCTCGTACACACGATCAAATCTGTCCGCTGGAAACGGTCTGCTGGACAGTTTCAGCAGACAGATTTGATCGTGTGTACGGCCGAGCAGACAGATTTGTCCACCCGACAGATTTCAAAGCATGCTTTGAAATCTATCGGGTGGGAATCTGTCCGCCCGACATGTCTGCTGGTTAGTACACTTACCAGCAGACATGTCGTCCCGCACCGCCGCCACACCGCCGCCGAATGGATTCGGCGCATGCGCGGAAGTGTTTTACTTCCTGGTGCGGTGACGTGGCGGCGTCAACGCCACCGCCACGTCACCAACACGTCAGCGCGCTCTCTGCTGGCGGGGATTTTGGTTTGCTCATGTGTACACGCGAGCAAACCAAAATCCCAGCAGACAGATTTGTTCAAATCTGTCGGACGGACAGATTTGAACAAATCTGTCCGCTCGTGTGTATTGGGCCTAAGACTTTAAAAATATTTTCTTGAGCCATGATTGAGCTGTTTTAAACTTAAAGCTCAATTGGGCATTAAAAACATTAGCCTTGCCCATATGAGGCTACACTGCCAGGGCACCTCGGTAAAGTGTAGTCTTAATGTAACCTACAGGAGATCCAGAATAACCACTTTCTGTTTTTTTTGGGTCCGCATCGCTTCTCCGGTGGCTGGCTAGGACATACCGGATCCGGGAAGTGCCTCTGTCCGCGCGAGGAGCCTGAGAGTCAGTGAGATGCAACCAAGACTTCTCCGGCAACACCGCTCCGGAGCTCATCACTAATGATTACCAGATACAATTTTCTTATAATATCTCCCAGGCTGTCGGGGGGTTGAGCAGATGCGGAGAGGAATTAATCACTTGACTCATCCTTCGCACAAGTCAAGCGATCCGGACAAATAACGATTTAATAAGAAATTCTGTAGACCTCCAAGAAGACTCTCATTTCTCCTCCTCAGCTCCGCGTCCATGGATATTAATAACCCCCGGGCTCTTTCTCTCTTTCTTTCTTCTTTTTTTTTTTTAAGCCGCTCGCTTCTTGAAATGTCTTAATATCGCAGGACTAATGATTAGGTCCTCCAGGCTGTAATGAAAACTGCCCAAGATTTACATCAAACCTGTGACTTTCACATCTCCATGTCCCGTAATGATGGGAAAATCAAATAAGTGATGTAGGCTTAAAGCTCCCGGCAAACACCTCAATACGTGGTGGTAACCACTAAGCAACGCGGTGACTTTGTGTTTAGCACTTCTGCCTTGCAACACTAAGGTCCTTGGCAATGGCGTCACTAGGGTTGGTGTCACCCCCCCTCCACCAAGTATAGTCACCCCTCAGTACAGACCCCCTCCACTAACAACAGACCCCCTCTCGCAGTATAGACCTCCTTCCTCAGTACAGACCACCCTCCATCGTACAGACCCCCCTCCCTCAGCACAGACCCCCCTCACTAAGTACTGTCCCCCTCCCTCAGTACAGACACCCCCATCAATGTAGAATTCCCCCTCTTAGTGCAGACAACCCCCTTTAGTGCAGACCCCCCATCAGTATAGACATCCCCCTTAGTACAGACCCCTGCCTCAGTAAGACCCCCCCATCAGTATAGACCTCCCAACAGTATACACACCCTTATAGTGCAAACCCCTGCAGTATGCACACCCCCCTTAGTGCAGACCCCCCATCAGTATTGAATCCCCCCTTAGTACAGACCCCTGCAGTATACACGCCTTCCTAGGAAAAGACCCCAGCAGTATAGACACCCCCCTTAGTACAGACCCCCGCATTATACACACCTCTCCTAGTACAGACCCCTGCAGTATAGACCCCCATCAGTATAGACACCCCCTTAGTGCAAACCCCTGCAGTATAGACACCCCCTTAGTGTAGACCCCCCATCAGTATAGAATCCCCCTTAGTACAGACCCCCACAGTATACACACACATCCCCATTAGTACAGACCCCCGCATTATACACCCTTCTTAGTACAGACCCCCACATTATACACACCCCCTTAGTACAGACCCCCGCAGTATAAACACACCCCCCTTAGTACAGACCCCCATCAGTATAGAATCCCCCAATAGTACAGACTAACGCAGTATACACCCCTCCTTGGTACAGACCCCAGCAGTATAGACACCCCCCCCTTAGTACAGACCCCAGCAGTATAGACACCCCCTTAGTACAGACCCCGGCAGTATAGGCACCCCCCTTAGCACAGACCCCCACATTATACAGACCCCCCTTAGTTAAGACCCCTGTAGTATAGACACACCCCCTTAGTACAGACCCCAGAATTATATACACCCCCTTAGTACAGACTCCTGCAGTATAGACACACCCCCCTTAGTACAGACCCCAGCGTTATACACATCCCCTTAGTACTGACCCCCACATTTTACACACCCCCCCTTAGAATCGAGCAAAGGCAGCTACAGCTGTGTTCATGCCATAGCTTAACTATAGTGCTCTGGGAGTCTTTTGTTGTATGTTATATATTAAAAATGTATTTTATATATATATATATATATATATATATATATATATATATATATATATATATATATATATATATATATATATATAAAAAAATATGTGTGTGTATATATCCTTTTTGCGGTGCGATTTGCGTCCATACCAAATCATGAAAGGATCATCCATGACTAATAGAACTGACGTCCAATGAATGAAAGGGGTGGGCCAGGAACAATAGGTTAGATGATGCTTTCTGTCCTCCAACCAGGAAAGGAGGCAGGCTGTATCTGACTAGCTTCAGCTTCCAATGCACGCTGTGAGAAGCTCACAGTGTGCAGTGATATCTAAGCACGCAATTTCAGTTTAGGATAGGAACTTAAAAACTTCAAATCATTAAAGTTTTCCTTTAAGTATTCCGTAATCAGAAGTTTGGGATTGTGTTACTTGGGGTGGGGGGGCCTCCAATGTCTCTCAGTATCCTCCCGCCCCAACGAACGCAAGCGCTCTCTTCCATATCTAATTGTTCGACGGCAAAGTACAGTTCCTGTATTTTCATGTTCCTTGTCAGGAATCCCTGGTGTGTTAATTGCTAATGATTGATAGGCCTTTTGTGATCTGCGCCGAGCGTCTGTAGGCTGAGGACAGTTAGTACTGAAGATTGATGTTGATTATTTGCTTCTCAAGGGTAATTGGGAAGTTTTGTGTTAAACTAATAGAGAGAGGTGTGCGTTTGATGGAGGCCCGGAGAAGGAAAGAACATTGAAGGGAGGCTGTAAGCGATTCACCCCCCCCCCCCCCCCCGAAACAGCGCTGGCACAGATCTCACTTTAGCTCGCTGCAGATTTATTTTTATTTTTTTAATCTGTCCAGCAAGCTCTGGATATTAAAAGGACGAAACGTAATTTGGCGGAGATGCCCCGCAAAGTATAAGCAGTGTGCATTTCTCCCCTCTAGGTCCTCCACTGGAGTCCTCCTATGTGCTGCTCCTTGGTATGAGCTTGCGCCTTCCCCTGGCTGAAATAAAGTACTGCACATAGCTGTTTTTATGTAATATCGCCCTGGGGCTCGGTAAAAAAAGCTAACAAGTTCAGAAAAGCTTTAGTATTACTGCTCTGTAGATTTCAAGAGGTTCTTTGAGCAGTGGTGAATTGACGCCCCTCCCAATGGTGCATGCATTGCTCTGATGATGACCTCTGGAGCTTTTCTTCCTCAGATATCTAACCACCAATGATCTTTTTAGCTGACTGCTTGGGGGACATTCATCCAGGGCCGGTGCTACCACTGGGCAAACTAGGCAGCCACTTAGGGCACCCTGCTGCCTAGGGGCGCCCGGCCACTGGTGTTCCTACTCTCTTCTCTCTGCAGCAAGCAACTAAGTCTCAGCATCAGCAGACAGCCACCGCTCCGTTTCCACATAGTGTCAGAGGCGCATCGGCAGTGGAGGACTAGTGTCCCGACTCCCAAATGAATGGAAGCAAGCAAGCATTCAGTGATGGGCGCTGGTGAGGCTGCATTTGATGGGTGCTGGTGAGGCTGCATTTGATGGGTGCTGGTGAGGCTGCATTTGATGGGCGCTGGTGAGCCTGCATTTGATGGATGCTGGTGAGGCTGCATTGATGGGCGCTGGTGAGGCTGCATTTGATGGGCGCTGGTGAGGCTGCGTTTGATGGGCGCTGGTGAGGCTGCATTTGATGAGCGCTGGTGAAGCTGCATTGGTAGGCACTGGTGAGCCTGCATTTGATGGGTGTTGGTGAGGCTGCATTTGATGGGAGCTTCATTAAAAAGGTGGTGTATACATGGGCAGGGCACAGGGGGTGGAGTCAGGGGTGGAGCCAAGGAGGGGCAGGGAAATGAGGTTTGCCTAGGGCATAGGTGTCAAACACAAGGCCCGTGGGGCAAATCCGGCCCTCCAGGCCAATTCATGTGGCCCTCGCTCCTTCAGCCCTCCTTTGGTCCTCCTTTAGACCCTTACTTCTGATTTTAGCTTCTTCCCAGCAGCATAAGGTAAGGGGGGTGCAGTGTGATGTGAGGGAGAGTGGGGGACTCAACTTCTGATGGTGGGGTGGTTCTTGACATCTAATGTAAGGTAAGGGGAGGCGCCGGACATCTAATCTTACAGATACAACCGGCCCTTTTGAGTGCAATCATAATGCTGATACGGCCCACAATGAAATTGAGTTTGACACCCCTAACCTAGGGTGTCAAAAATCTTTACACCAGCCCTGCATTCATCCAACTGACCACCAATTTAAAAGAGCATTCTTTTCACCAACATTCGACCCAAAGGAGGCACCTTTCCACCAATCGTCAATGTTAGGAGGTCCTTCTCCACTGACCACTGATAGAAGGGAGCCTTCTGCACTGACCACCAATTTAACAGAGCATTCTTTTCATTAACATTTGAATAAAGGAGGCCCCTTTACACCAATCGTCAATGTGAGGAGGTCTTTCTCCATTGACCACTGATAGAAAAGAGCCTGACCCTCAGACCGCCTCTAATCATCACTAGAGTAAGAAGGCCCTTCCTTATCTAACCACCAATGTTAGAAAACCCCTTTCCAGTGGCCGCCAATGAAGGGGGGGGGGGGGGGGCTTTTCCACGGACTACCAATGTAAGAGGACTTTCTGAACTGTAATTGCTAATGTCCACCAATGTAAGAGGGCCCTTCTCCATCGGCTTCCAGAGTAAAGGCTGGTGTTCTTTTATTGAACACCAGCATGAGGAGTGGCTGTCATTGTATGTGAGGAGGGCCTTTTCCACTGACCACCGATGTAGGAGGGCCATTCTCCATTTGTCACCAGCATAAGGAGACCCTCTTCCCCAGACCACCAGTGTGAGGAAGTCTTTTCCACAAACATGACCAGCAATGTAATGGGGCCCTTTTACCACTGACCACCAATATAAGGCGCCTGTCTCTCACTCACCTTCAATGCAATGGTGCCCTTTTACCACTGACCACCAGTATAAGGGGCCCGTCTCTCACTGACCTTCAATGTAATGGGGACCCTTTACCACTGACCACCAATATCAGGGGCTCGTCTCTCACTGACCTTCAATGTACTGGGGACCCTCTACCACTGACCACCAATATCAGGGGCTTGTCTCTCACTGACCTTCAATGTAATGGGGCCCTTTTATCACTGACCACCAATATCAGGGGCCCGTCTCTCACTGACCTTCAATGTAATGGGGACCCTTTACCACTGACCACCAATATAAGGCGCCTGTCTCTCACTCACCTTCAATGCAATGGTGCCCTTTTACCACTGACCATCAGTATAAGGGGCCCGTCTCTCACTGACCTTCAATGTAATGGGGACCCTTTACCACTGACCACCAATATCAGGGGCCCGTCTCTCACTGACCTTTAATGTACTGGGGACCCTTTACCACTGACCACCAATATCAGGGGCTCGTCTCTCACTGACCTTCAATGTAATGGGGCCCTTTTATCACTGACCACCAATATCAGGGGCCCGTCTCTCACTGACCTTCAATGTAATGGGGACCCTTTACCACTGACCACCAATATCAGGGGCTTGTCTCTCACTGACCTTCAATGTAATGGGGCCCTTTTACCACTGACCACCAATATCAGGGGCCCGTCTCTAACTGACCTTCAATGTAATAGGACCCTTTTACCACTGACCACCAATATCAGGAACTTTTCTGCAACTGACCAGTGATTTTGAGGGAGAGCTTTTACTAGTGACCACCAATATAAATGGGTCCTTCTTAAAGTGACAACAATGTAAAGGGAAACTGTATTCACCACTATAAGGTGGGCCTTCTCCCACTGTGACCATCAGTGTAAGGGGCTGTTTTTCTACTGGCCACCATTATAAGGGGCACTTCTCCAACTGACAGTCAGTGTAAGGGGGTCCCTTTTCCCACTGACTACCAATATAAGGGCTCTTCTCCAACTGACAGCCAATGTAAGAGGGGGTTGTGTTGACCATCGCTGTAAGGGGGTCCTTCTCACACTGATTAACAATCTCCGGAGGGCTTTTCCTACTGACCACTGATGTTAGGGAGCCCTTCTCCAATGAACACAAATTTAAGGGGGCCCTTCTCTTCTAACCGCCAGTGTAAGAAGGACTTTTTATACTGCCCTACAATGCACCAGGTCTTGTCTGCTGACCAGTTTAAAAACAACGCACTCCCTGTGAGGCTTATCTATTTTCCTAAAAATTATTAATGTCAACTATGCCCTGGTAAACCGGACATCTGGGGCCAGATTCTCAGAGGCGCTACGACGGAGTATCTCAGATACCCCGTCGTATCAGTGTTTTTTTTTCCGGGTATCTATGCGAGTGATTCCTTGAATCACTTTGGCATAGATACGCCTGAAGATCCGACAAGTGTAATACCATTACACTTGCGGATTGTAGTTGTAATGACAACTCCGGCCACTAGGTGGCCTTTACTTGTTTTCTCATTTGCCTATGCAAATGAGGCTACTACGCCGATTCCCGATCGCTTTTACGCCGCCCCGTCGTCGCGTACGTCGTTTTCGTCCGCGTAAGGTTACCCCTGCTAATATGAGGGTTAACCTTACGCAGTACCGTCGGGTGCCGTCGGATGCCATGTTAAGTGTGGCGTCGGCTTTTTTCGTTGCTTACGTCGTTTTACTAACTCGTTCGCGAATAGGGCATTGCGTAGTGACGATCACGTCGTTTTGACGTCAGTTTCAACGACGCTTTCCGACGTGAGCGGGAGAATGCGCACTGGGCTTTTTCCCCGGCCGGCGCATGCACAGTTCGATCGACGCGGGGGCGCGCTTAATTTAAATACAAGCCGCCCCCTTTGAATTACGCGGCCTTACACTGGGCCATTTTCGCTACGCCAATGCAAACTACGGAGCAAGTGCATGGAGAACACGGCACTTGCTCTGTTACGTTGCGGCGGCGTAGTGTAAAAAGCTTACGCTAGGCCAAGGCAAATATCTGAGAATCTGGCCCCAGGTGTTTTTCTTTTTTCTTCATAATGTTCTTTACATCACTGATCAGTTTTAATAACGTTCTTTAATAAGCCAACAAAAATATCAATACTGCAGTAACCCTTAGCAACCAATCAGAATGAAGTTTACGGAACAGTGAATGTTTATTATTGCTACATTTTAACTTTTTACCTTATTAAAGTTTAAGAATTGAAATTAGGCATTCCTGTTTTATGGAAATGAGCCCCTCTGAGTCGATCGTCAAAGTTGATCTTTGTGTTGTGAGGATAAAATGGCAGATGAAGACGCCGCGGTGCTCATTGACCGCCGGCAAGCCGGTCCAGTCCGCTGAGTGCCTATGAGAGATGCCGTGTCGCTGCCAATAATAACATGGTCAGACTTGTGTGGAGCCTGTTGCTTGGCAACCATGGCCGTCTCCCCACAAAGTAATTCCCGGATTCCTGTACGGCAGGACCAGGCGTTTGTTCACCTTCGACCTTTGTAAACGGCAGAGGATTTCAAATCATTCCATCTCTTCGCTGTATATACAAAGCTGAAGATTTATCGCTAAACCTACCGAGCGGAGAAAAAATTCTACCTGAGCCAAAAAAACTGAAAAAAAATAATTGTTACAAATAGTTTACTCGCAGATAGGGATGAGCGGAAGGATTTTGGCCACGTTGACTTTTGCCACAAGATTACCAATTTTGCCGTTGGTGAAGCTTTGCTAAGTGGTGTTGCCGAGTTGCTTCTGTAAAAAGCTTTGAAAGTGTCTTTTTTTATTTATTGTGTGTGTTTTTGGTGGTATTTTAGTTGTTTTTTTATTATTTTATTTATTGTATGTGTTTTTGGTGGCATTTAAGTGTTTTTATTTATTGTATGTGTTTTTAGGGCATTTAAGTATTTTTTTTGTATTTATTGTGTGTGTTTTTGGTGGTATTTTAGTTGTTTTTTTATTATTGTATTTATTGTGTGTGTTTTTGGTGGCATTTAAGTGTTTTTTTTTATTGTGTGTGTTTTGGTGGCATTTAAGTATTTTTTTTTATTTATTGTGTGTGTTTTTGGTGGTATTTTAGTTGTTTTTTTATTATTGTATTTATTGTAATTTATTTAATTTTATTAATTTATTGTGTGGGTTTTTAGTGGTATTTTAGTTGTTTTTTTTATTATTTTATTTATTGTGTGTGTTTTTGGTTGTATTTTAGTTGTTTTTTTATTATTGTATTTATTGTGTGTGTTTTTTGTGGCATTTAAGTGTTTTTTATTTATTGTGTGTGTTTTGGTGGCATTTAAGTGTTTTTTTTTTGTATTTATTGTGTGTGTTTTTGGTGGTATTTTAGTTGTTTTTTTATTATTGTATTTATTGTGTGTGTTTTTGGTGGCATTTAAGTGTTTTTTTTTATTGTGTGTGTTTTGGTGGCATTTAAGTATTTTTTTTTATTTATTGTGTGTGTTTTTGGTGGTATTTTAGTTGTTTTTTTATTATTTAATTTATTGTGTGTGTTTTTGGTGGCATTTAAGTGTTTTTATTTATTGTGTGTGTTTTTGGTGGTATTTAACTTATTTATTTTTATCTATTTATTGTGTGTGTTTTTGGTGGTGTTTTAGTTGTAGCAAGAATGTTTTGCCGTGATTTTAGCGTGTTTGCGGTGCGGTTTTTAAAGGACATGTTTGGTCTTTGGGTTTGAGGTCCCTTGTGACCAGAAAAAGTGTAAGTAGGAGGCCTTTATTCAGGAAGGGAGTCTTGGTTGGTCTTCAACTGAACTGAAGAATACAAACTTGTAATATCAAACAGAGTTATTGTTTCTGCAGCAGGCTACCATCCCTCCCAAAATACCCCCCCCCCCCCAATTTTTCGTTAAATCTGAACTCTGGGGATTATGTCTGTTGTCAGATTTTATGATGGTTTGTACACAAGTCCGTCAGTCAACAGTCCGAAGTACAAACATGCATAACTCAACATTAGCAGATAGTGCCCAAAGGGTGGCGCTAAAGAGCTGAAAAACCACCTAGTATATAACTAAGTTTGTGTGTGTTGGCCGCCAATTGTATGCAAGACAAGTTTCTGGCCAACGCCCTTCGGGCAAAAGTCTGAAGTTTTGTGTGAGGAAAAACCGATTGTGTGTACACACGACCGGTTTTCCTGCCATGCCAAAACCCAACGTTTTTCCTGATGCGATTCCTCTCAAGCCTGCCTTGCATACACACGTTCAGTCAAAAAAACGCTCGACCAAAGCGCGGTGACGTCCAACACGTACGACATAGGGCACTATAAAGGGGAAGTTCCATTCGGATGGCGCCACCCTTTGGGCTGTATTTGCTGATCTTGTGTTAGTAAAAGTGTGATGCCGGCGTACACACGACCGTTTTTCATGTCATGGAAAAAAACAAAGTTTTTCGTGACGTGATTCCTCTCAAGCCTGCCTTGCATACACACGGTCGTGATAAAAACGACGAGAACATTTAGAGTTAAATGAGTTTAAATTTTTAATGCCCATTTTTCACGTCAAGAAAAATGCTTCGGAGGGTACGCACGATCGTTTTTAATGACCAATTTAAAAAATACCTTTTTCTTACGTCATGAAAAACGATCGTGTGTATGCGGCATGAGAATCATTTACCTCTGTAATAAAGACCAGTCACTGCTGCTCTCTCTCCTAGTGCAGGGTGACTGGTCTTGTCTCCGCCCCCTCCTGTATTTCTTCTGCAGGAAGCCTGTAGTAGGTGGAGCTGCTGGGCCCCTCCCACAGCTCTGCAGCCTGCACAAGCCATGTACAGCATAGTGTTGAGATCACTGCTACTACTTTTCAAAGGCTTTTGCTACACAGAAAGTGGATTTATATCCATTGAAGCTCCTGAGCAGAGGCGGCTCTAGGCTTTGCGAGGTCTTAAGCAAAACTTGACATGGGGCCCCACTCACACCCATGATGGGGAAAAATAATTCAAGGACAAGAGCCTCTTCCCCACAACCCTGGCCGGTGGTTGTGGGGGGGGTCTGCGGGCAGGGGGCTTATCGGAATCTGGAAGCCCCCTTTAACAAGGCGGCCCCCAGATTCTGCTCTTTAATATGAAGGGGTGGGGGCCACCCGGTGATGTCACTTGGTGAACCCGCCCCCTTGTGATGTCATTGAGTGAGGGCATGCTGGGTCATTGACTTTGCAAGGGGTGGTGTCACCGATATTCACTGGTTGTTAGGGACGCTGGCGGCTCCTGAGTCAGGGCTCTTACCGCTGCCAGAGCACAGCAGCATTCAGGCCTCCGTCCCTCAAAACTGGGGTAATGCATTGGGTAAGTTAGGCGGCCGTGAGGCCCCTGTGAGTGCGAGGCCTTAGGTGACTGCATGTTTTGCCTAATTAAAGAGCCGCCTCTGCTCCTGAGCAATGTATAAATGAAAGTTTTCATGCCTGGAATTCAGCTTTAAACAAAAAAAAAAAACATTATCATATATCAGAGCTGCTCGGCGTCTTTATGTTGTGATAAATTCACAGGAGCATCCCTGGCTGTCAGTGCGCCAATTATATTGTTTGCCCACAGAGCGCATTTCTGATCGGCACGTACGAGAGCCCCCCCCCCCCCACTGTTAGGATTGTGACTTTCTTCACGGTAACCATTCAGACACCTCCCGCTTGTACACTAAATCTATATTAATATCTGTGTTGTTACAACCGTCGCAACTCAGCTGTAAAAATATGACATTTATACGCCGAATGCAGATGAATTTTAGCAGGATTAACGTTCGAGCCGGGTCTAGATTACAGCTAAATCTGCAAATATGTTTGACTTAGATGGGCTGGATAATTAGATTCAACTGGGTTCTTCTGCAAATAAAGAACATTTAGAAAAAAGAAAAATCTATCTATTAAATAAACAAAGCATGCCGGCGTTGGGAGATTGCCGTCCTGTGACGCAGGGTGCTTGTATTTTATTTTTAAATGGTGGGCCAGTCATTCCTTTTTGAATCGGCTTTGTATGTGCGTAGGAGTGTGCTAGATTTTCGTAGGGAACGTATGGAGGGTGAGCTGGCCATCCTTTGTGGATTTGGAAGAGTGGTTGCCAAAAGTCGCTTCACTGGACAGATATTTGCTTGCTACCAAGGGGCCTCTATTCTTTTTTTAATCGCTTGCAGACCATGTCACACACTTATACGTTGGCAGAATGGCACGGCTGCCCAAAGCAACGTATATATACGTTGCTTCAAATTTCGCACCGTGCGGGCGCGCGCACACCGCTAACTGCGTAACCGACCGCGTGCCCGCGGGACCCGCGGACTTGATGTCCGCCAGTGTCCCGCGATCATGTCACAGAGCCAGGGCCGCCATCAGGAATTATGGGGCCCCTTACACAGCTTCAGCAGGTATGAGCCCCCTGGAGCAGAGAACTGGGGGGTGGGGGGATGCTGCCACCTCAAATTGCGAATCAGGGTGGCTGCCACGAAATGAGAAGCGGGAGATGTTGCCGCTAATTGAGAGAATATTGAGAAGAGGTGGGTGCCACGAATTGGGGGGGGGGGGTTGCCCTGGGGACCTTTGGGCCCCTTACAAAATATATATATATATATATCTATATAGATATATATATATCTATATATATATATTAAACGTTGAGGTGGGGTTGCCATCCGGGCCCCTGGGACCTCTGGGCCCTTTAATAAAAAAAGATAATATATATATACAGTGCAGAAAATAAGTATTTGAACACCCTGCTATTTTGCAAGTTCTCCCACTTGGAAATCATGGAGGGGTCTGAAATTGTCATCGTAGGTGCATGTCCACTGTGAGAGACATAATCAAAAATAAAAATTCCAGAAATCACAATGTATGATTTTTTAACTATTTATTTGTATGATACAGCTGCAAATAAGTATTTGAACACCTGAGAAAATCAATGTTAATATTTGGTACAGTAGCCTTTGTTTGCAATTACAGAGGTCAAACGTTTCTTGTAGTTTTTCACCAGGTTTGCACACACTGGAGGAGGGATTTTGGCCCACTCCTCCACACAGATCTTCTCTACATCAGTCAGGTTTCTGGGCTGTCGCTGAGAAACACAGAGTTTGAGCTCCCTCCAAAGATTCTCTATTGGGTTTAGGTCTGGAGACTAGCTAGGCCACGCCAGAACCTTGATATGCTTCTTACAGAGCCACTCCTTGGTTATCCTGGATGTGTGCTTCAGGTCATTGTCATGTTGGAAGACCCAGCCTCGACCCATCTTCAAAGCTCTAACTGAGGGAAGGAGGTTGTTGCCCAAAATCTCGCAATACATGGCCCGGTCATCCTCTTCTTAATACAGTGCAGTCGCCCTGTCCCATGTGCAGAAAAACACCCCCAAAGCATGATGCTACCACCCCCATGCTTCACAGTAGGGATGGTGTTCTTGGGATGGTACTCATCATTCTTCTTCCTCCAAACACGGTTAGTGGAATTATGACCAAAAAGTTCTATTTTGGTCTCACCTGACCACATGACTTTCTCCCATGACTCCTCTGGATCATCCAAATGGTCATTGGCAAACTTAAAGGGGTAATTCCCCCAAAAACCTTTTTTTAACATTGCATGAGGCTCGTTATGTCAAGGGGAATCGGGTAGTTTTTTATTAGAAACGAAGCAATACTTACCGTTTTACAGATGCATCGTCTCCGTCGCTTCCGGGTATGATCGTCTGGTCTGGGCGTGCCTATTTGATTGACAGGCTTCCGACGGTCGCATACATCGCGTCACGAGTAGCCGAAAGAAGCCGAGCGACGGTGCGGCTCTATACTGCGCCTGCGCACCGTCGTTCGGCTACTTTCGGAAAATCGTGACGCGATGTATGCGACCTCGGAAGCCTGTCAATCAAATAGGCACGCCTATAGTCGGAGCCCATACCCGGAAGCGTCGGAGACGATGCATCTGTAAAACGGTAAGTACGGCTTCATTTCTAAAAAAAAAAAAAATGATTCCCCTTGACATAACGAGCCTGAATAAATGCTAAAAAAAAGGTTTTTGGGGGAACTACCCCTTTAAGACGGGCCTTGACATGTGCTGGTTTAAGCAGGGGAACCTTCCGTGCCATGCATGATTTCAAACCATGACGTCTTAGTGTATTACCAACAGTAACCTTGGAAACGGTGGTCCCAACTCTTTTCAGGTCATTGACCAGCTCCTCCCGTGTAGTCCTGGGCTGATTTCTCACCTTTCTTAGGATCATTGAGACCCCACGAGGTGAGATTTTGCATGGAGCCCCAGTCCGAGGGAGATTGACAGTCATGTTTAGCTTCTTCCATTTTCTAATGATTGCTCCAACAGTGGACCTTTTTTCACCAAGCTGCTTGGCAATTTCCCCGTAGCCCTTTCCAGCCTTGTGGAGGTGTACAATTTTGTCTCTAGTGTCTTTGGACAGCATTTTGGTCTTGGCCATGTTAGTAGTTGGATTCTTACTGATTGTATGGGGTGGACAGGTGTCTTTATGCAGCTAATGACCTCAAACAGGTGCATATAATTTAGGATAATAAATGGAGTGGAGGTGGACATTTTAAAGGCAGACTAACAGGTCTTTGAGGGTCAGAATTCTAGCTGATAGACAGGTGTTCAAATACTTATTTGCAGCTGTATCATACAAATAAATAGTTAAAAATTCATAAATTGTGATTTCTGGAATTTTTCTTTTTGATTATGTCTCTCACAGTGGACATGCACCTACGATGACAATTTCAGACCCCTCCATGATTTCCAAGTGGGAGAACTTGCAAAATAGCAGGGTGTTCAAATACTTATTTTCTGCACTGTATATATTGAACATTTAAAAAAAAATGGGGGGTGGGGGTAGCCATCCGGGGCCCTGGGGACCTCTGGGCCCTTTAATAAAAAAAAAAAGTAAAAATTATATATACAAAAAAGGGCCCCTGGGACCTCTGGGCCCTTTAATAAAAAAAGATAAAAAGAAATATATATATATATATAATAAAAATAAAAAAAATTATATAAAAAAAAAGGGGGGGGGGGTTGGCATCCTGGGCCCTGGGGACCTCTGGGCCCTTTAATAAAAAGATAAAATAAAAAAATATATATATATAAAAAAAAAAATTATAAAAAAAAAGGCTTTCACACTGGATAGAAAGGAGCAGTGGCGACTGGTGCTCCAAATTTTTGGAGGGGCACAAACAAACGGAAAAAAAATTAAAAATTGCAGCCTCACTGTGCCCATCAAACACAGCCACTGTGCCCATCATTGGGAATTCACTGTGCCATCAATTTCGCCACTGTGCTATGCCATCAAATGTAGCCACTGTGCCACGCCATCAAACGCAGCCAATGTGTCATCATTTATCACCACTATGCCTATCAATTGTCACCACTGTGCCATGCCATCAAACGCAGCCAATGTGTCATCAATTGTCACCACTGTGCCATGCCAAACGCAGCCACTGTGCCATCAAACGCAGCCACTGTGCCATGCCATCAAACGCAGCCACTGTCATCAATTGTGGCCACTGTGCCATCATTTGTACCCACTGTGCCCATCAATTGTCATCACTGTGCCCATCAATTGTCATCACTGTGCCCATCAATTGTCATCACTGTGCCCATCAATTGTCATCACTGTGCCCATCAATTATCGCCACTGTGCCCTGTAAAATGCTGCCAGATTGCCCCCGCCCGGCACTTACCTTTCTGGGATCAGCCAGCCTCCTTCCACGGTCCCTCGATGTCTTCTCCCGCCCTCGGTTCAGGTTACCGGTAACCAGAACCGGTGAATCTGATTGGCTAAGACGCCTGTCAGTGTTAGCCAGGGTAAGCACCCCCCGTGTGCCCCCTGGTTAACTGTTAGGAAGCCGATTACAGCCGCTGGCTCTGATAGGCACTTCCAAAGGCAACCAGCTGCCGTTATTCAGATGGCCGACACTCACCAGGGGGCCGTCCATCTGAATAGTGGGAGGCAGCAACAATACATGGATTCATGCAATGCATGAATCCATGTATTGTATTTCAGTGGCGGTGCAGGAGCGAGAGTGGGCGGTGCTCCTGCGCTCTCTATGGACGCACCGCCACTTGCAAGGAGTGGCTCTTTCCCGGGCGCATTGCAGACGCTATTTTTAGCGCAATATCGCATGCAAAGCGCCTCAGTGTGAAAGCAGCCTTAGTGCCACTTTAATTTGTTGAATGTTTGTTTGCGTAAAAAGCCTTGATTGAGTATAATTTGTTAGAACAGCAATGGAAGAGCATGGTACATTTCCTATTGTGACTTTCTAATAGTCAAGCCATATGGATTTCTTCAGCTGTTTCCTAGCGGCCTCGTCTCCAGAGTTGCCAGGCTTTTCCTCTGGTGTCTGGAGTGCCTGAAGACATTGCAGTGCAATTATCCCATTCGCACGTCTCAATTAATCATTCCGCCGCGCTCCATAGTAGACGGTCGCAGTGCCAGTGGCGTGACTTTACAGTTTCTCTTCAGATGGCCGTCACTTTCAGCCAATACGTGGTTCCATCTCAGACTATCGGCCTTGTTTTAATTAATCAGCCAGCCTATGTTGGTGTGTTCAGAGACAGATCAACCTCATTTTTTAGAGCGTTTTGAGAAAAGAGACCCACGGGGATGAGCGAGGGGTGATGGTCAGAGGATTCAACCTTTAGAAACATTAATTCATGCGCTCGGTTTCTGCTAAACGTCTCCATTTCTATAAAGGAAAGTTGAACTAGTTTGTTACTGCTAACTTCCATCGGCCAAGACAAGGAGGAGTTTGTAGAGTTTTGGAAGCCTTTATAGAATAGCTTATTGGAAACAAGTTAAAGGGCTTGTAAAGGTAAAAATGTTTTCCCTAAATATCTTCCTTTACCTTAGTGCAGTCCTCCTTCACTTACCTCATCCTTCCATTTTGCTTTTAAATGTCCTTATTTCTTCTGAGAAATCCTCACTTCCTGTTCTTCTGTCTGTAACTCCACACAGTAATGCAAGGCTTTCTCCCTGGTGTGGAGTGTCGTGCTCGCACCCTCCCTTGGACTGCAGGAGAGTCAGGACGTTCTCTATGTTGCAGATAGAGAAAGAAGCTGTGTGTTAGTGGGCGTCTCGACTCTCCTGTAGTCCATAGAAGGGGGGGGGGGCGAACATGACACTCCACTCAAGAAAGCCTTGAATTACTGTGTGCAGTTACAGACAGAAGAACAGGAAGTGAGGATTTCTCTGGTTGGTCGGCGGTGGAGGCAACCCCCCCAAGAGGACAGCCTGGGACATCAATGCCCCACACTTACCCCACCTCGGAAGTGGACGGGCAGTGTGTCCTGTGGCTTTCTTCCTCCAACTGTGGATCACGGCACCTTCTGCTGAACATCCCCCCTCCTCCTCCTCCTAGGCGTCCAATAGGATTGCCTATCCTTTCAGCCAATCAGGAAACAGGTATCAGACCCACGCTTCCTGATTGGCGGAGAAGAAATTCGGTGTTAGAAAAGCGAATATAATTTTTTCGGGTGGGATCCCAGAATGATGCTCTGTGCTCCGAGTCTACCCTCATTTGAAGCCTATTCGAGCCTATAGCTTTAATCGTGTGCTTCAAAAAAACACCCCCGCCTCTGTAATTGGGCCGGACACATGAATAGGGGGTGGCGGCCCTGGATAGATTCTATGATGCTATGCTATGCATCCATTAACCATATAGGGAGTGGCCTGGATAGCGGGGGTGGTGCCCGTGTTCTCTTAATGGACGGGTTGCCCCTGCACTACCATCAACAATCGGCCCTCCAGCAGCCAACAACAATAGCTCCCTCCCTCAAGAGTAGATCACTCCCAGCAACAACTGCCCCCCCCCAACAATAGATCTCCCAACAGCAAGCATCAATAGTCTCTTCAGTAGCCAAGAACAATAGACCCCACCCTTAACAGTGGACCCTTCCAAGCACCAACTGACCCCCCAGCAGCAATAGATGCCCCATCAGCAACAACATACCATCAGCAACAACATTGATCCGCGAAAACCCCCCCGCTCAACATCTCCGAGCCGCACCCCCCCCGCTCATCAACTCTAATTCTAATCGATCTGCGGAGACCCCCCCCTCAACAATTCCGAGCTGCGGACCCCCATCCCCGCTCATCAACTACTCTAATTGATCTGCGGAGACCCCCCCCCTCAACAACTTCGATCCGCGGACCCCCCCCCCCAATTTTGACCTGCGGAACCCCCCTGCTCAACAACTCCGATCCGCGGCACCCCCCCCCCCCTTCAACAACTTCGTTGGGAGGTATGCTCATTTGTCACTCATTCTGAAGTTGAAAAGTTGGTATGGCAACAATAGTCCTCTCCCCGCAACAAAAGATTCCCCCCAACAGCTAGCATCAATAGACCCTCCAGGAGACCCCAGCACCCTTTGCCATTACATACATTCAGCTCTGCCAGACTATGGTCACATTATGGACTAATCTAAATGACAGATTTCTCTTAGGGACTCCTCGCACACATGTCTTCAGAGATGAGAAGGTTATTGCGTCTCGGATTTTGAAGTTGCAGTAGAATTGATAGCGCTCTCTCTACTCTTTCCCCTCTTCTTCCTCCCCCCTCCTCAGCTCTGGGAACAGGCAGCAAATCAGCAAATTAATTAACAATTTCTGGCATCTGTGTACCCAGGGACACAGGGGAACAACTCACAGAGCAACACTACGGATCCGGCACAATCTGATTGCAAGCTGAGACAGGGGACAGGACCAAACTCCCATACAGCCTAAAAAAAAACGGGACAGATGCCCCTATTAAAGGGAACCGGTCTTGGGAGAAAGCTATGCAGGCTCTTAAACTTTTAAAAGTTCCCTTTCAAAGGCAGACACCACTAAAAGGTCATATAAGCTTTCACATGTGTGTAGTCAACCTTTCGAGTGCCTTGACCCCTTAATAAAATTTCCCAAGTTTTGGGTACCCCTAGGCAAGACAAGTAATTTGCGTCCCTAACCCACGGATATTTAGCGCTCCCTGAGTCCCTTTCACTTTTGTTCTCACTTTTTATTTGTTCCTCGTGAAGCGCCACCCCCGAAGGAGCTGCTGATTAACTGTTGGGATCGGCAAACTAAGTTACCCTGGCGTTGTCTAGGGGTGTGATGCAGGAACAAAACCAGTGAGCGAGGGTCCAGACAGTCAATAAAGGTTTTTCCAATGCTTTATTTCCAGGCCAACACAGCCAACATCAACTTCAGTTAGGCAGGAAGAGAAAGGTTGATGAAAGAAAAGGAGAACTTGCGGTGTCAGGCCTGGATATGAACAGGCAAGCCTGCCATTAGTAGTATCAATTTGTAAACTCGTCGCCACTTCTGTTGAATGAGTGAACAGGGCGATTCCTTCCTGTAGACTCTAGCCCAGGTCACTGGGAGACAGTAAAGCGTACCTGTAGCATCCCAGTCACCAGATCCCCAATTGGTTCGTTCAAGCCTTGCCGGAAGAAAGAAAAAAAAAAGTCAAATCACATTTAAATCGATTTGTGGTTGCAATTGCTGGTACCCGGCTAAAAAAAAAAAAACGGCATGGTGTTTCCCCTAAAATCTATACCAGACCCTTATCCCAGCAAGAATTCAGCTATCAATGGGGGAAGCCCATTGACAGCTGATGACTCATCAGTTGTTAAGGATGCAGTGGCTGGCCCGCTCCTTAACAACCAGATTTTACTGCGCCCTGATTGGGCAAAGCTTTACCCAAAAAGGGTGCAGATTGCACTGTGCAGGGTGGCTGTGTCAGTTTCATTCTGGGACACTGTATTGTCCCGGAATGAAGGTGCCCGGGACAGACCTGCAAAATCTGGGACTGTCCCGGGCAATCCGGAACATGTGGTGACCCTAGGGGGGGGGGGTGGGATGAGTGGCAGTGCTGGCGGGCAGTTGGTTTGAGTGGCAGTGCTGGGAGGGAACATACCCCAACATTTATGTACACACCCCTTATCCAATCACCTTGAAAGGTATCCACACAGATGTTGAATGTTCAAGAACAGGCGAGTTTTGAAAGTTGGTGGTCCTGGCCAGCATTAATTTTATTCCCGTAAGACCAAAACAGTATTCCTGAGGCAGTGCCGGTGTTCTGACGAGAAATGCCCCCTGTCGAGAAATGGTAGCCCAGTACGGAGCCACTGAAAGCCTCCGAACATCGGAATTTACGATGAGCTGTAGACGGCACCTGCGCACAATAGACGACATTGTGCCACATGCTCCGGATGCTTGTGCAAGGGGCGGATTTCTTCAAGATGTGCGCATGTGAGGGGCGGATGCCTACAGACGCGGGCGTATTTTGTAATGATGGGCAGTGCTGTTAAGATGGGGGCAGAATTTTTCAGGAAACTCAAACACAGACATCCCCTAGACCAGGGGTAGGCAACCTTGGCTCTCCAGTTGTGGTGAAACTACAAATCCCATCATGCCTCTGCCTCTAGGAGTCATGCCTATGATTGTCAGGGTCTTGCAATGTCTCATGGGACTTGTAGTTTCAAAACAGCTGGAGAGCCGAGGTTGCCTACCCCTGCCCTAGACAAATATATATCTGCTGTTCCTCCTACACTCGCGGGGAGCATGTGGCACAATGTCGCCTATTGTGCGCAGGCGCAGTCTACAGCGGTTCTGCACTGCGTATGTGTGGGCGTAATTCGATAGGTGGCATTTCGCGATGGGACAAGGTCATCCAGTACCCTGCCCCCCAGTTTACTGCGGTTTTAAGAGTTGGTGTCTGTTCAAGAGAAAGAAAAATATACAGGTCAATGCACAGGTAGTCTCCAAATTTCATGCCTCTGCTTGATATTATCTGGCCCTTAGGGCATCCTTACTCCCTTACTGTCAGCAACAGTGGGGCATAGTTCCTGCCACTGATACCAATGATGGGGCACTGTTCTCCAACCAACACCAATTCCTCCTCTTAATACAAAAAATGGGGCATTGTATATTTCCACTGACATCAGGACATTTTCTACCCCCACTGGCCACAGTCCAGCCCCCCCGAAAAATGCAATATGCTGTGTATGGGCCCTTGAAGTATGGAAAAAATTCTAATGACTTTTGCTTTCTTGTTTTTACATTAAATGTTGAAACTCTCCTAAAATCGTAAGGATGTTCTAACACGTTGGTATGATGGACATCTTAGGCCCGAATGACAATTAGTGATGCTTAATATTTAATGCCTCTTAATAACCTGCCGCTCCCTCTCCCGTAACCACCAGCACGTCCCCTCGTGGCCTAATTGGTGTCTAATGTGCAATGATAGGTGCAGCTATGAAATATTGTTCAATTAAACAGAAAATGGGATTTTGCAGATGATTTATTGCACATTAATGGCGTTCGCGTTTTGGTGCCGCCTGTCTGCGTGTAATGAAGTCACAGTCCATCAAGCAGTTTTCCGCCCACTGGACTGAAAGGAGAAACTTTTCAGAATTTGTCCGAAAGTCCTTCAAGGAGCTCCGTAGACAGCCGTCACGCCCAGAGTCAGTGAAGCGATGCATCTCCTATAGCCCAACTCCATTCCAACCATTTTTTGTTTAGATAGAACGGGGGAGGGTTTTGAACTTCCACTGCGGGCAGGAGGAAGCATTTCCTCAGTCTCCAATCTCTGATTTTGCATTGAATTGGATGCGATTTTGAGACCTTTGCTTTGAGGATCACAGGTACAAACTCAGATCCAGAGGATCAACTCGGCTCCACGCTGGATTCAGCAACCACCAGATAGGGCTACTCTCACTGGTATAGCAGTTGGTGCAAAGCTCGCTAAAGTCTCTGCCACATCCTTGATAAGTTCGTCGGGCCGTCCCGCGATCTTCTGCCACAAGATTGTGCGACTACTCACGCACTTTGTAGAAATTTCAATAGAGTACAAGACTCGCGGTGCCAAGAATCTTTCAGCCAACCCTGCAGCACAGTGAGGTAAAACTGACAGGATAAGTCCTTCAATTGAATCCCAGTGGTTTAGCTCCCTTGACGTAGGCAAGATAGTGAAGGACCGTCCCTGGACTAGTAGGCCCCGGCAACCTCTGGGCCTACTCCCAGTTACGAAGCCTCGGCCAGCCGACCCGAGACCATAAAAAGCTCACACGTCAACTGAAGCCAGGAGGCCCATCAAATCAGGATCGGAAGACCCTGCCAAAACGGTGTCCGTCCCTTAGGTTCCCTCCCCCAGAATGCACAGCGGGTTAACCACACCCCCTGAACCACTTTCTGGAAAGAGGTACCCAATGCATCCAGCTTGTTGCCTTTCAAACCTTGACCTGCGGTGACAGCAACACCCACCGTCAAGGGGAAAATCATGCAACCTAGCTAAACTGAAACAGAACCGTCAATTTAGCATAATCTTTCTGAGCCAAACTATTGCTCAGACAACTATAATTTAACACATAGCGCCCCTTCAATGGGAGCAAGGCACTACATATAAAAAATAAAATAAAAAATTATCTGATAAAATTTTCAGTGATCTCCAAAATGTATAAAATGACAATTGTCACAGAGAATTCTGATTGAAGCCTCTGTATACTGCTATACACCCTTCCATATTTCTACCAAACTCTGCATGAAAACAGGCATTTTTGGTTCACTTGCATTCCAATGCATGTTTAAGCCGGCCAACTACATCAAAGTAATCCCTCTCTGGCCAGTCCCTACTCTGCTCTACTCTACAAAATGCAAATAATGTATGCTCACACGTGTGTTGTGATTAGCAGAGTTATTCTGACATTATGTAGGCTACATCTCTGTCTAGAAGTAGATCTGCTTTTACTTTGGGCATTTTATATTTTGTGCGTGTGTGCGTTGGGAAGGGGGGTTTTCACCCATGGAAATTTCGTTTTTAAACTAATCCAATCCCAGGCTGAGCTGTCGGCGCCAACTTCACTTTGTGGGTGGAGGCAGCCAACAATAGAAGTTGTAACTCTACGGGTGGCGTAACTTCCTATTCATTTCACAGCCGATGTCGGCTGTGTCCTCTGCAGAGCTTCCGTCGCTGGACACCGGAGCGGATTTCTTCAGATTTTTTCTTTACAGGGCTAGATAGGTAAGTTTTAGATTGTGGATGTCTGTAGATGTAGAGATTTTAGTGTTAGAAAAAAAAGCCACCGAACCGCGGTTAACTTTGATTTCTTTTATGTTGTTCAGGTAGATCTCCACCTATCATTACCTACCCCGGCCCTACGGGTTTGAGATCTGTCCTCCTGTAGGGAAAAGCAGATAAAGGCATTCAAAAACCGATTGGCTGATCAGTTCACCTTACATGGTTCTAGGTCTTCAGGAACCACAACTGGGAATGAGTAATGGCAACCTCCATCTTTGGGTTGAAAGCTTTGCTTTCAATCCTCAGCGCTGCAAGGTAGCGTTGCTAACCGCTGAGCCTCTCTGATAGATTTATTACATTCTTGATGATGAATCTTTGCCAAATCAGATTTTAATGTGCCCATGAGGGAACATTGTGCTTCCGCTATTAAATTAGGTTAGGTTATTATCCGTGACATTAGCCGGGACCTGACTAAACTCATCCTGGATAACTGCCAATATTCTGCTGACCTTGGAAATCTGAATCTTATCGTATCCTCGCTCGCCTTAAACTGGACTCGTCCGCCGAGGTACAAGTTGCAGTCGGCAGGTTTTAATTAACCTCTAGGTGAAATCCAATCTGTAATACTCGTGCCCCTATCAAAGCCTTGCGTCTGACAACTTGCATCAATATCACTTTCATGTCAGTGACAAATAGAATGGAGTTATTTTCCCACCCCAGTAATAGGCGCTGAGCGCGGGCTGCGGGAGCGATAAGATTGCCACCTAATACTTAGAGAGATGAGCTGGAATACAGGTGCTGCGGCATGATCCTGACAGATAGCTGAGAATGACTTTGTGATTGATGGGGGAGACATCCGCTGAGCTGAAAATGTGTACAAGAATATATCTTTCCATCACTGTGAAATTCACAAGTTATTTGGGGAAGAAGGTAAAGCGGCAGCAATCAGCATGCTTGATGTAGTGGGCTACAAGAGCGACCCCTGACACCAGCAAAGGCTGTGCATAATATGCAGTATGCTGTGAATGTAATGCAGAAAACTTCACAAAAATAGACTCTGTCTATCACACCCTGATCTATAAAGGAAGGAGTCCCAGATTTAAATTGGCCATTTTACAGCTCCCTAAAACGGAAGGGGGGTTGGCGGTTCCTCTCTCTAATTTTTTTCTTATAGCCTCCCGGCTGCAACATTTTGTTGGATGGGACATGATAAATTTAACGGATAGTAGTCAAACCCTCTTACTAGCACGTTCTTCTCTATGTACATGCAGCGGATGTTTACTACTAGTTAGTATTATCTTTAGGTAGCCATGGCCCCAAACTCTGAAGAGCTGATGGGCAACTTCAGGGTCAGGGAGAGCTAAAATCATTCTCACAGGGTCACTAGGCATAGTGAGTGCAGAGTAGTGTAGATTAAGTTTGGGCGCCAGACACTTTGATGACACTTTTTATTGATTGTTAAAAACCTCATCACTACTTCTGTGTCCACAGTTCAAGTTATCCTGGACTGTTAGGAAGAAAGGGTTGGCTATGGAAGATCATCCAGGAAAACTCAGAAATTGCAGACATAGAACAAGCGGTTCTCAGATAATATAGACATGGAACAGGAGATGGTCCGACAATGCACATGTGTGCTCCATAGGGCAAAGGGGGCAATTGACCCCCCCACGGAAAATTGAGGTGTTGAAGTGTCTCGTGGCCGTGTGCAGTCTGAGCGTTCCCTGGCCCGGATGTCACACAGTGCCATGCTGATGGCTGATCTGAGGTACTGAAAGTGATGGGTGGAGGGGTGAAGGGGGGTATGTGATGAAGGGGGGTCTGTGCTGAAGGGGGGGTGTGTGCAGAATGGGGGGTCTGTGCTGAAGGGGGGTCAATCTGTGCAGAATGGAGGGGTCTGTGCTGAAGGGGGGGTCCATCTGTGCTGAAGGGGGGTCTGTACATTCTCTAGGCTATATTTATATGGGCATGGAGTGAAGCTGCATTATCTCAAGAGCTATTTCACAGCGGTGCTTTACCATCGTTTTAGCTGCGCTATTCGGCCGTTAACGGGGCACTTCTAACCCCGCTAGTGTTTGAAGAAAGGTTTAAATGTGACTGTGTATCGCCGCTGCCGAAGCGCCCCCCCCCCCCCCCCCAACTAAAAAAAAATGTGTGCATGTGTGTTTTTGTATCAACCTCTTAAACCTTTTACCTCTTGCTGCCCATGTAAAGCATATGTGCAGAGGCATAAATTCCAGTGTCAGGGATGGAGGCTTATCTTCAGTATTGCCTCATTTAAAGTCCCAACTGCTTTGCTTGATTTCAAAATGTGCAGTGGCAACAAGTTTGGGCTTTAATGCCCACGTGCGGTCTATATGTATCCAGAGGTTTCTTCGCTGCCTCACTGAGCACGCCCAGCATGGTGTCCAAGCTGTCAAAGACGGCTTTTGGTCTCTACTAATGATTGGGAGCCAACTGGACTGGCTCCAACGTGTGACAGCTATTTGCATGACCAATTGGTCCTTCCCACCCCCCCTGGGCCAGGAAAACCGTGTTAAAGGGATGCCGACGCTGGATTGTAAGGGGTTATCTAGATTAGAATTTTTATTTTTTATTTTCTTTGACCTCTGAATTCACTTTGCTTTTTCGTTCACATATTTTGCAGCTCTCCTAAGATTTAGTTGTTAATACGATTTTCCCCAAGATGGCACCCGTCGTCACACCGGTCTTTCAAGCGTTGCATTCATTCTGCATCCAAGGCCGAACATGATGACTGTTAGGAGTCGTACTTGTTCCTCTAACAGCCGTAATAATATGTATTGTTACAGCTATGCTGCCACCGGCTCTTTTTCTTTCTCTGCGTTCCTGAGTACCGCCGGGCGCTCGTTTTACTTCATCCCTTCCAAAGCTGATGAGATGAATAGCCGTTATTAAAGCAGCCAGATGCCTTAAAATAAAAAAAAACAATAATAATGAAAAAGCGAGAAAGGCGTCAGAATGCCGCAGCCTCACGGAGAGCTCCCCAATTTAAGTCAAGGGCCCTGTGGGGCGTCATTAAATGGAATCAATTGAAGCAATTAAGTTCCCCCTGTTGAAATGACTTGCATAAAGCTGGCGGAACCTCTGTTAGAATCCAATCCTGACATCGTGATTGATAGCCGGTGCCTGTCTCTGACTAGTTGGGAGGCTTTGTCAAGTCGAGAAGAAGCGCCTTACTTTCCTCTCGCGGGTGAAACCGGTTTTCTTCTCTCTCTCTGAAGATAAAAAAGTGAAAATTGGAAACTGACAAACAGGGATAGAGGGGGAGAGAATAAAAGGAATCATTTGTAAATGCCAGCAGCCAGACTAAGCGCGGCGATAAAGAACTCGATCAACTTTAAAGCTTTCTGTAAGCCGAAAAAGAGATAGATTAACGTCAATGCTAAACAAAACCCCCCGAAACAATCAAAGGACTAAACCGGGCAACAGGCCCAGCAATGTGTTTTCTATTTTCAGACATCTGATAGGCTCTCGGGGTATTATTGGTAGTGGTGTATTTTTCTTTTGTGTTGCCCTAGGCAAGACTAAAATTTGGGCACCCTACCCCCCAGCTAAATCTCAGGAGTCGGGACATTTACAAATGTATGTATGTATGTATATATATATATATATTAAAAAAATCATATCTTAAAGTGGTTGTATACCCTACTTTTTCACTTTTACCTACAGGTAAGCCTATAATGAGGCTTACCTGTAGGTATAAAGAATATCTCCTAAACCTGTACGGTTTAAGAGATATTCCCCCCGCAATGCGCCGCTGATTGCAGCGGCGCTTGCGCAGTGGGGATCCTCGGCTAAAGGACCGACAGCCGCCGTACCTTGCCGAATTGAAGTCTCCCGCGCGCATGGACTAGGTAAGTTCTCTTCACCTTGTTTTAAGGTAAGTATTTCATAATGAGCTAGTATGTAGGTGTAAAAAAAAAAAAACAGGGTATACAACCGCTTTAATATCCCACTAGTCAGTCTCTCCATGTGTCATTGTATCTTCAGTTCCTCCTAAACCACCATCAGTCAGTCCCTCCATCCTCCATGTGTCCTCAAATGCCCCCAATCCTCTATGTGCCTACAGATGCCCCCAATGCCCTCCATCCTCCATGTGCCTTCAGATGCCCTCCATGTGCCTTCAGATGCCCCCAATGCCCGCCATCCTCCTTATGCCTTCAGATGCCCCCAATGCTCTCCATCCTCCACGTACCATCAGATGCCCCCAATGCCCTCCATATTCCATGTGCCTTCAGATGCCCCCAGTGCCCCCCCCCCCCATCCTCTCACTAATAGACCTGTCTGAGCTGCAGCACACGGACGGAGCTCTGCACTGGCAACAGCAAACGTGGTTGCCCCCGGGAAGAGAGACTGAGCCTCTGGGTGAGCAGGAAGGGCAGCAGCACGGTAGGCCAGAAGCAGCTGAGCCAGTGCTGCTGCAGGTAATCCACCGCCAGCCACAGGACAGACGCCCTGTCTGAGAAGACCAACAGAGCCATCACCACTCACAGCCTGTCCTGGAGAGAGTTACGGGGGAACTGGGGAGCCACAAGAAAACAGCCTGACTCTACCGCCATCATGGGAGGAGCCCACACCCAGCTCCGCTGACATGCACGGGGGACACTTACCGGACCATCATCCCCTACTGGATTCCCTACAGCGGCAGTAAACATTCAGAGTCAATTTGCAGAAAACAGAACAGTATTGAAATTAAAGTTCAGCAATAAACAACAAGCTGGTAGGAAGGCAACCCTACCGGGAGCACTCACAGGATATAACATTAATGAGAAGTAGCAGTAGATGTGTTGGCAGCGTCTCGAGGGGTGCAATGCGTCCTGGCCGGTCCATCACCAAGTGGGGAGGCTTCCAGGAAGAATGTGTCCCTACTCATCTGGAACCTCTCCATGGCACAAAAAAACACATGTAAAACGCTCCAGTGTGAAAGTGGCCTTAATGTAAACAAATATATGTATATTAAATGTTCATTTAAAAGCAGCAACAAAAAAAAGTAAATATTATAATAAAAAAATGCTATTGGCTGTATTGCAGTATGTGTTTTTAGGCTTGTATTTGCAATACTTTCAATCACAATTCTCATTGAAGTGAGAAATCAGCAATTTGTAGATCTCTGGCTTTGCATAACAGAGCATCAGCTTGTCAATGAAAGGTTTTCTACCAAATGTTTTTATTTATTTTTTTGTAATGTTTATTTTCTGGATGTCCCCTTTAAAGGACGTGGGAAATCCGAAATCTCTGGGCACCACATCGCAAACAATCTGGAACAATATCGCCATCTGTCCTTGATGCCACCCTGTATGTGTGCCAGCAGTAGAATACTCTGTGGGCATTTTAGAATGTCCTGAGCGTGCTATAAGGGGGCCGCAGTTATATAACGGCCCCCACATCTGCCCGTGTTTTCCATCAAGTCGCAGTCGTTCACCCCAAGCAGAGATTTCGCAGCGTGGAGTGTCCCAAAAGCTGTTCAGGAGTATTAAATGTCATTTTAGATTAAAGAGCTGCTGAGATGTTTGCACAAAGCTTGCGGTGGGGATAGCCCTTCGAGAAATGCTTACTGTGCCATCGCACTGCTTAAATATTAAAAGGTTGCTTGATCCTCTTCAAGGATAATCGAATGGATTTGACAGACCTGGGTTTGACTGTATCAGTTACCTGGTCTTCTGTGGAGATGCTTAAAGGTGCTGTACAGGGTTTTGTAAAAATAATTTAAACGCACCCATATTGAAAAGCAGAGGCTTAACTAGAATCTTCAGGGCCCTGGTGCAAGAAACCATGAAGGGCCCCCACCAGGGCGCTGCTAGGTCTACAAAATATCTCGGGCTAGAGCCCATAGCAGCAAAGTAAAGAAATGTATATGCTTGGGCGGGCATAGACGTGTATATAATTGTGTGTGTGTGTGTGTGTATATATATATATATATATATATATTAGGGCTGTGCAAATTAACTTTTAATTAATCGATTAATCTTTAATTTTTTTGATCGATCAAAATCTTTTGATTGGTACTCGCCTCCCTGCCGGCTTCTGGGCCTTCAGGGAGTTCCGTCGGAGATCCGGTAACGTCACGGACACCGGCAGGGCTTGCCGTGTCCACATAGGTGTGCGCAGCCTTTGGCATTAGGCTGTGCACCCCAAAGCTTAAACACACTCTACCGATCAATCACAATGTTCGTACAGAAGGGGAAGGGGCCAGTAAATGGTATATTTACTGGCCCCTTCCCCCACTCATCCTAAAACATCCACAGTAACAACCAGTGGGGGAGGAGGGAAGCCGGCAGTGCTGTGGGGGGAAGGAGGGAGAGCCAGGTCAGTAGGAGGATCTGTTCTGCACAGGGTGATTAGGGTGTGCCTGGGCACACCTGGCACACCCTGTGCGCACGCCTATGCATGTCCATCTGAAGGGCTCCTTTGCTGTGCCTTCATATCTGCATGCCGGCGGGACCTTACTATCTGCCACACGCAAGGGCTGTTACACTTCCCTCTATCACTTCCCTCTATCAGCCTGGGATTCTACAGCCATCCACTGGGAGTTGTGATAGTTCCCTTCATGGGACATCTACATGCCGACGGACTGATGTTAACTCCTCCTCATCTGGATTCAGCAGTGGCATCGTTGTACACATTTTTATATACCGGTATCATACTTGGCTACATGTTTTTTGACTGCTTTTGCTACTGTTTGGTATTACTCGCACAATTTTTACAGTTTATGTAGCTACATCAATTTTATCTCCAGTGCAATATTTATTTGGTTACCTACTTGAAGACTATAAAAGTTTAATGCAATTCCCATCGAGTGCTGCCTTTGTGTGCTTTTTGTATCCTGCTATCCATTTTTCCAGTGGTTGGGAGCTGCACTGGGAACGGCCTGCAAGGAGATCAGCTAAAAGTAGTTGGATCTGTATATGCGTTATAATTAATCGAAATTAGTCGATTAATCGATTAAAAAAAAAAAACGATTAATCAAACACAAAAATTTTGATCAGTAACAGCCCTAATATATATATACATATATATATATATATATATATATATATATATATATATAAAAATAAAATATTGTTACATATCTGAGTGCGGATCCTTAACATCAGGATCCTCAGAGAGCCTCCCTACTTGCATTAGGATCCCCAGAGAGCCCCCCCCCCTTTACATCAGGGTCGCCAGAGAGCCCCCCCCTTACACCAGGGTCCACAGAGAGCCTACCTTTGCATCAGGGTCCCCCAAGAGCCTCCCTCTTACATCAGGGTCCCCGGAGAGCCCCCTCCTTACATCATTGTCCCCAGAGAGCCCCCTTTTTACATCATTGTCCCCAGAGAGCCCCCTTATATCAGGGTCCCCAGAGAGCCCCCTTACATCAGGGTCCCCAGAGAGCCCCTTCCTTACATCATTGTCCCCAGAGAGCCCCCTTACATCAGGGTCCCCAGAGAGCCCCTTCCTTACATCATTGTCCCCAGAGAGCCCCCTTACATCAGGGTCCCCAGAGAGCCCCCTTACATCAGGGTCCCCAGAGAGCCCCTTCCTTACATCAGGGTCCCCACCCAGAGAGCCCCTTGATACATCATTGTCCCCAGAGAGCCCCTTGATACATCATGGTCCCCAGAGAGCCCCTTCCTTACATCATTGTCCCCAGAGAGCCCCTTCCTTACATCAGAGTCCCCAGAGAGCCCCTTCCTTACATCATTGTCCCCAGAGAGCCCCTTCCTTACATCATTGTCCCCAGAGAGCCCCTTCCTTACATCATTGTCCCCAGAGAGCCCCTTCCTTACATCATTGTCCCCAGAGAGCCCCCTTACATCAGGGTCCCCAGAGAGCCCCCTCTTTAGGGCTTTCCTGCGCCTTGCGGGCACTATACAGCTGCCGATCACCCAGAGAGCCCCTTCCTTACATCAGGGTCCCCAGAGAGCCCCTTCCTTACATCAGGGTCCCCAGAGACCCCCCCTTACATCAGGGTCCCCAGAGAGCCCCCTCTTACTTTAGGGCTTTCCTGCGCCTCGCGGGCACTATACAGCTGCCGTTTGCCGCCTTCCATGTCACTCCCCAGTATGTTAAATGGACAGCCAGTGGTGCAGGGGGAGATACCGAGTCTTGGAAGGCCCCCCCCCCCACAGCGGCAGAACGTCAGGGCCCAGTCGCAAGTGCGACTGCAGCGACCCCTATAGTTCCACCACTGTGGAAAATAAAAAAGTGCATTTATTAAATGTGTGCATTGGGGGCAGTTGAATTGATAGAGACAGAATATCAGACAGGCTTTATGCCCGGTAAGTCTACAGACATGAACTTACGAAGACTATTTACACATCTACAGCTTCTGAATAATAATTCCCTCACTAGAATTTATAGTTATAGTGTCAATGGACATCAAAAAGGCGTTGGACTGAGTCGATTGGCAGTCTATGCTGTGGGTGTTGGAAAAGATGGGTTTTGGCCTGGTCTTTAGGCAGTAGATCTCTTTATTGTATAGCAATCCTAAGGTGGCAATTAGGCTGGGCCTGTCTACCTCTCCCTTCGTTCCAGTGGGTGGAGGCACAAGGCAGGGATGTCCCCTGTCCCCCTTCCTCTTTGCTCTCATGATGGAGCCATTAGCGGTTGCACTTAGATCATCCAGTGAGGTGGAAGCCATTAGAGTAGGGAATATTAACGAATGCCTGGCACTTTATGCGGATGACCTGCTTTTATTTCTGCGAAATCCAGGGAATTCACTACGAGCTGCACTGAAAATCATGAATAATTTTACCACATTCTCAGGTCTGAAGGTCAATTGGAATAAGTCCTCCATCTACCCTCTAGAGCAGGGGTGTCAGACTCAATTTCATGAAGGGCCGCATCAGCATTATGATTGTCATCAAAAGGTCCGGATGTATCTGTAAGATTAGATGTCCAGCACATCCCTGCCCTTACATTAGATGTCAAGAGCCACCCCACCATCAGAAGTTGAGTCCCCCACTTTCCCTCACATCCCAGTGCACCCCGCTTTCCTTATGCTTTTGCTGGGAAGAAGCTGGATGCATTGCTTGAAAGCAGAAAGTAGGGGTCTGGAGGAGGACCAGAGGAGGGCTGGAGCTCTCATGCAGCTGGAGGAAATACTATTTAGTGAGTCAGATGGTGTTTGCTCACCACTGGTTAATGTCCGATGATGGGGATTCAGCTACAGTAGTGGAGGCGGCTCATTTGGGGTCATATGAGTTCCTGCGGTTGGCCATCTATAGAGGTCCCAAGTCTAATTTGCCCCTTACAACTGTCTATCAAGGCCACTATCAAACCATCTAGGACTCTCACCATTAACTACTTTGTGGATGAACCCTAGACTACCCCAATTTTATTCTTTTTCAGATCCCATGGTATGGGTAACTAAATGAATCAACTTACTTAAAGATATTACAAAGGATGGGGAATTACTAACTTTTGTTCAACTCAAGGCCAGAGGCAGCTCGAGGCTTTGTGAGGCTTTGGGCAAAACTTGACATGGGGCCCCACTCACGCCCATGATGGGAAAAATAATTGAAGGACAAGAGCCTCTTCCCCACAACCCTGGCCGGTGGTTGTGGGGGTCTGTGGGCAGGGGGCTTATCGGAATCTGGAAGCCCCCTTTTAACAAGGCGAACCCCCAGATCCTGCTCTTAAATAACTAAGGGACGGGGGCCACCCGGTGATGTCAAATGGTGAACCCACCCTCTTGTGACGACACTGACTAAGGGCATGCTAAGTCATTGATGTCACAAGGGGTGGTGTCACCGATATTCACTGGATGTAAGGGACGCTGGCGGCCCCGCTCCTGAGTCAGGGCTCATAACACTGCCTGAACACAGCAGCGTTGGTCTCCTGTCCCTCAAAACTGGGGTAATGCATTGGGCAAGTTTTTTAGGTGATGCTAAATATTAACATGTAAACCTATGACTTCCAAGTCATTATTTTCCTACTGAGAGCAGGAGTGTTCCAGGTTCTTGGTGTGTTTTCACGCAAGTGTATGTTCTGGACTGGAGTCTTATGGTCTCCCGTCAGGTCCAGCTACAGTAGTTTATATATTGTTTACTCATAAAAGGTTTACCCTGTAGAAAATTCCCTCTCCACATTAGCAGACGTTACAAATGGCCTTCTTATTGTAATTTTGGCATTTACGAGTGCGCTGAATATCCTATGTGGCGCATTTGTTAAATTAAACATTGTACTTTCAGTTGCATACTCCATTATTGATATGGTGATCTTGTATTAGATTTAGTTGGGGGGGAGGGGTCATTCTTTATAATTTAACAGGGTCACGAGTATGCATGTGGGTGTGCTGGCAGAAGGCTAATATTTATTTTATTAAACCGGGGAGTGATATATGAGGTGCAAGTGAGTGTGGAAATGTAATTGAATTGCAAGTCCGGCCTCTAGTGGCACAAGGATAGACGGCTTACAAGTGCCATAGATAAAGTAGTCAGGGCCCAGGCTGTCTTCTAGGGACAATAAAAAGAAAGGCCTACAATAGTAAAGATGTTACAAATAGATATGAGTCTTTGTTAATTTTCTCAAGCAGGTTCCTGCTGTGCCATTGTTCACCTGACCATGGGTGTGCTCTTTACATCCCCCATCCTGTAACAATCCCACGTGCTATGGTTTTCAAATATTTTTGGCACTTATGTGAAATGTGTTTTAGGCAGAAGCACCCCGTAGTAGGGTGACCACATTTCCAAACTACCATTCAGGGACACCCCCCCCCCCAAGTGAATGAACAGTGAATGGACACAAGAGGCGGGATTTACGATTTCTCCAATCACAAGCAGGGGGCGGGAATTGTGCTCCTCTAGTGATTCCCGGCCAGGGTAAGTACTGTTGGTGAGTAAAGCAGTGATGTGGCGGCCTTTTTTGGGGGCCTCAGATTGGCCCAGGGGGGTAGCTGTGCCAGTTTCATTTCGGGACACTGTATTGTCCTGGAATGAAGGTGCCCGGGACAGACCTACAAAATGCGGGACTGTCCCGGGCAATCCGGGACACGTGGTCACTCTGCCCCGTAGGGGTCAGGAGTGCACCGCTAAGGTAGTGGACCCTACGGCTGACTGCGGCGGAGCTCTGGGTGGTTCAGAAAAGCAGGTCCTCTGGAGCACCAACTTATGCTACACAAATTCTATGGTCTCTTCTTACCCTGTCTAGCCAACCTGAAAGTCTTTATCTACTACATAGCAAGGGGCAGAGACATAAGTTTTAATGGCAGGGGTGTTTTTGCAACACCACTTTGTAAGGTGATCACTGTCAGATGTCAATGATCTCCGCTACCACGAATGTGTACATGCTTCTTACCTGCAGTTGGATGTGCATGTATACCATAAGCTTCTTAAAATTAGGAATTCAGGTCTGTTCCTTGGAAAACTCTGCAAATTAGCTTATACGTCTGTGTCCCTTGGTCATTTAGTCTTGGTTCATACTATTGTGTCAGGGAATAAATAGGAACCGGACTTGCCAGTATCGCCGCTTTCCTGTGCACGTACGTGGCAGTGCAGCGCCTCAGCACATACGAGTGTGCGATCCAACGGAACGGTGCGCGCATAGCTCCTTTGCCGGCCTATAAAAGGCTGTTTAAATGCTGCTTTATCTCTCAGCTTCCTGTGTTCCTTGCCTCTGTATCCTGCCTTGTGATTACCCGTTGTGACCCGGATTAACCTTGACCTGCTCTGATCGTCTCCTGCACCTGACCCCCGGCTTGCTTTAAAGCGGTTGTAAACCGCATATACATTTTTAATTTTTTTTTGTGAACCTGCAAGGCAAAAGGCATAATCAGCTAGTATGCACCGAAATACTTACCTCAGAACGAGGTGAAGAACACTTACCTATTCCACGCCGAGCGAGATGTCATCTTGCTCCGGCGTGTCTTCCGGGTATCTCCGCTCAAGCGCTGTGATTGGCTGGAGCGGCGATGACGTCACTCCCGTGCGTGCGCGCGGGAGATTTAAAATCGTCAGTGGGTCGGCGGCTCCCGCTCCTTTCGCCGTGGATATCCCCTGCGCATGCGCCACTGCAATCAGCGGCGCATTGCGAGAGGAATATTCTTTATACCTACAGGTAAGCCTTATGATAGGCTTACCTGTAGGTAAAATTAAAAAAAGTGGGTTTACAACCACTTTAAGGACTTGCTACCAGTGTCCTGTGTTTGACCCCCTGGCTTGCTTTTAGGACTCCTCCATTCATCTACCCCGTTGGGCTAGAACCTCAGCCCTACCTGAAACACTGACCAGTGTCAACCTATCTGAACGCTTACCAGCTTTCCAGTGCCCTTCACGCAAGACCTGCCCAGCCTGCCGGTGACTCGTGCCTCTTTGTGCCCTTCGCCCTCTGTACCACCTTCAGGGGTGGAGTGCGCTTAGTCACAAGAGAGAACCGCTCTCAGCATCTCGGCCTCGGTGAGTACCTTTTTGACATGTGCGACCTTGCCAGGCGACTTCCTGGTGATTTGTTGGCGACTTGAGTACTACTTTGATGAAAATTTTGAATTGAATGTGTCTTGTGCAGGTATGCAGAAATAACAGCATACAGGAAGATACCATGCAATGACTGGGTAACTTTCCTGTAATTTTCGGATCTAAATCACATCAACATGTTGGGGATCCGACTTGGAGGCGACTTACACTAAAGTCTATGGGCACAAGTTGGATAGAAGTCGCCTTGAAGTAGTACAAGAACCTTTTCTAAAAGTCGGAGTAACTTCAGTAGGGCTAATTAGGACTGCTCTCATTGACTAACATAGGATTTCATGTGTCGTGCGACTTGGGGTCTCACAAGTCGGATCCCAAGTCGCGGCAGAGTGAACCGAACCTTAGGGGTTAAAAGAAGCACTGCATTTATGTATAAACTCAGGCCTCGTACACACGAGGGGATATGTCCGCTGAAAACGGTCCGATGGACCGTTTCAGCAGACATCTCCGCTCGTGTGTATGGGCTAGCGGACAGATTTCTCCACCCGACAGATTTCAAAGCATGCTTTGAAATCCATCCGGTGGGAATCTGTCCGCCCGACATGTCTGCTGGTTAGTACACTTACCAGCAGACATGTCGTCCCCCGCTGCTGCCGAATGGATTCGGCGCATGCGCGGAAGTGTTTTACTTCCTGGTGCGGTGACGTGGCGGTGACGGAATTTGATCCGATGGTGTGTACACGCCATCGGATCAAACTCCCGATCGGACATATCCGATGGAAATGGTCCGCGGACCGTTTTCATCGGATATGTCCGATCGTGTGTACGAGGCCTCAGAAGTGTAACCAGTAGTACTTTATCACCGAATTGGCAGCATTGGTAATGAATTGAGAGGTCGATTCCCTGCACTACAGCAAGGAATTATTTTAGGTCCGCATGTGGTGCAGGAAGATAGAAGGTGATAAATCTGCAGAAACTGTGAATCTGATAAGAACATATTCTGTGTATAAAAGACGATGTCTGCCACCATGAATCACTGTTGTATATTGTATTATCTCTGTTCATTTCCTCCTGGCTGGCTGCATTGGCGGCTTCTGATCCTGATAGTTGATTACTGTACTCTCTAATGAATAACATTGTTTGTAATTTGTCTTGCCTTACTTTAGGCGGAGTTCCGCCAGAAAAAAAAAAATTAAAAGTGTAGCTACTTTTAATAATCTGACACTCACCTGTCCCGCGGTCCAGCGATGTGGGCGCACAAAGCCCTGCTCCTCTATGTAATTGGCGCGTGGCGCCGTAATGCGTCCCACGCCGGAACGCAGCGCGGCGACCGCACTATGACGTCATCGCCCGGTGTCGCCTGCGTTCCAGCCTGGAACGTGGAAGTGCCGAATGCAATTAGCTGTTATTACCTCTGGCTTGTAGCTATTAACATACTACTTTGGACTGACTGTTGTGCCTATGGCTGTTTGCTGGGGAACATCTTAAATGGACATATACTCTCAAATTTTCTAAGCTATA
Source organism: Rana kukunoris (assembly GCA_029574335.1). Classification (NCBI taxonomy): domain Eukaryota; kingdom Metazoa; phylum Chordata; class Amphibia; order Anura; family Ranidae; genus Rana; species Rana kukunoris. Next base: position 3,144,320 of record CM056058.1, read on the forward strand.
TTTGCCTCTCTTACGCAATTAGTAGTTGCCTTCACAATTCCTATTTACTACGTGCTTGACATAAGTTGTTACTTGTTTATGGGCCCATGCCCTAAGTTGCTGAACATGTTCACCTTCACTTTTCTATGCTAAGGGTTGAAGGTATTTTATACCTACTCCCTTAGTGGCCTAATGCACTTCTTTATGTTTAAGAGATATGATGTAGAGAACCACTAAACTCCTGTTCTGTTTGGAGTGACGCCTGGGGTCCAATACTGAAATCTCACATAGAGAAGTGCATTGAAATCCTTGCTAACCGCAGTTGTGGTTCACTCCCGTACACCAAAGCTGTTACACTCTCCCCCCTCCTCTCCACGGCGCCGCCATTTTTACTGTGGGCGCCCGTCTGTGGCTTTACAGCCGTGCACGCACTGCGCATACGTAAGCCGCCCTGTGCGCAGTGAACGGCCGGGCAATATTCTAAGACCTGTGACGTGTCCCAGAAGATTGTACGAAGGGAGGGGCAGAGGTGAACTTCCTTCTGGTGCCACCGGGAGGAAGATGGGGGTTGGATGCCTCTAAAAAGAGGGTATCCACCCCCCCCCCCAAAAAAAATAATTACATGCCAAATGGTGCAGGTCAGGGGGTCACCAGCACTTAAAGTGGAAGTTCCATTTTTGGGTGGAACTCCACTTTAAAGGGAAGCTGCAACAGGAGGTGCAGGGAAATTAGTCCAATGGTGGCATAGGCAAGCAGATACTATTTGTGAATATTTAAAAACGTGACAATTATTTTGTTGCCATCTTTGTCCCATTGGGTAGACTTCTCTTCACTTTCTGTCTTATAGACCCAACAAGAAGTGAATAGAAATCTCTACAAAATGATGGGAACCCTCGTCTTTGACAATTATCTGGTTCTGGTGTTCTGATGACCAAACTAATTTAATTTTCCTTCAATTTCATTCCTAGTGACAGTTGCCACTGGGACACACAGAGGAGTGAACAGGGCCGATCCTAGGCAGGGTACACAGGATGCATTGCACCCAGGCGCCTGCAGAGGTGGGGGCGCCGAACATCTAACAGACTCTTTAACAGAAGCCCTCTCTTTGTCCATCACAGAGGCCCCTCTTCAGGTCCCAATAAAGTACTCTGCTTCTTTTCCTGTATTTTGTTTATTGTTAAGAGATCATGTAAGGATCCCAGGGTAATGAAGACTTTGTGGGGGAGCATCTCTGTGGTTGAGTCATTGCCATAGAAACATTTATAAGGGGAGGGGTTAGTAAAATGACGACGCCCATGTGGGGGCGCCAGAAATATTTCTGCACCTAGGCGCCTGTGACCCTAGGATCGGCCCTGGGGGCGAATCGACATTGCGGACAAATAAAAAAATTAAAAAAAATAACCAGCGTAAATCTAGAATTAATGCACCAGACTGTTTAAATCCAAATACAAGTTTATTCCAACTACCATCCAAATATCATCAGGGCATAAGAAAATGAGACTGGATGTGGACGCAGAAGTCACATATTTGGGTGTTATTAAAGAGGTCTGAGTTTTCACATCTGTCATAGTTGCTTGAACTGTGCAAATATTACAGTATCTATTGGATCTGCATCCCTACATCCTGGTGCATGGCCAGTCCAATTTGCCTGCTTTACCGGATCGTGGCATTTTGGCTATGGTTCCTTGTGCATGTGAGCATGTTGGCATGAGTGTGTTAGCATGCATTGGCATTTGTCCCTGATGCTGGGTATGTAATAGAATGTATGTTCTATGACCCGAATTCAAAGTGATGTGAATGCATGTATGCATGCATCTAGGAGGTATTTAAACGTCATTCCTTATGGTGGTGAGTGCTTTGACTTCCTTCCACCTACCTTGGCACGTGGGATTTCGAACACGCTCGAGCCCATCTCTATTTGTGAGTATTATTCTTGTTGATCTTGACGCCGGCCTCACGCCCCCAACTATGCAGCATCTCGGCGGGTGGGCCTTGGCGCAGAGTGGCTGCATATTTGTGTGCATAAGTGCAAATACAGCTGGCTAACGGAAAGCTCCTGAACGCTGCTTGCAATCGGGAGTTTCTGATTATGTGACTGTAGATCACAGCGGTCACATGATCATAAACCACGCTCTGCATCCTAAATCCCTGATTTAAATAAATGCATTGGCTCCCGGCTGTAAATCAAATCCAGTGACACGGGAGCGGAGGACGGGGGCCGAGTCCTGCTGTCTGTGTCAATGGACGCAGCAGCGGGACTTGTGAGCCCCCATGGAAAGCAGCTTTCTGTGGGGGCCCCCGATGTAGAGGAGGAGCCGGGAGCGCCGCCGGGACACCATAGAAAAGGAGGATCGGGCTGCTTTATGCCAAGACCCTTGGAAAAGAGCAGGTAAATATGACATAGTTGTTATTATATAAAAATAGACAAGACTTTACAACCCCTTTAAGCCCTGATGAAGGGGGCCCTCAAAATGAGTTGCGGCCCTTGAAAATTACTTATGAGAGGAAAAAGACATACTAAAGCTCATATGGGATCTTAGTATTTGGGTTTCACTTGTGTGAAAAAGTACATTAGACTTTTATCTTTTTTTTTCCTTTGACTATTTTAGTCTGTTTATACATGGTGCGGGTGACAATTATCGAGGTGCCCCTCGCCCGCTTTATGAAATGTTTTCAGGCTAATGATGAGTTTAATTTCCTAAGGGAAACCAGTGAGTGAAATCAATTAACACTTTATATCAATAGAGACCCAACTCCCCATTAAGCACATGTCTCAAACAATGGTTTATTTAATGCTTGAGATGAGGCCTTGAGCGGCTGAGGGATTCGCAGCTGTTTAATGAAGTTTAATATAGGAGGCTTTCTAGGGGGAATGGAAGCGAGATTTTAAAGGAGGCCTGAGGCCGCCACTGCGGACCTCTTTCTGGAAATGTCTAGTTGTATTTGGCTTCAGCACTGACCTAGTAGGAGTTCTAGATTCAGTTTTTAGTTTTCACTGGCTGCATGCTAGTTCTGTGCTTTTGGACCCAGAAAGTACTAAAAGTTGCAGCTTCCTTTGTTTCAGTCTGTCAATGACCCCCATAAGGAGTCATAATCCACCTGGCTGCTGCCAGTGTTGCCAACGTCCGTATTTTTACGGACAGTTAGTAAAAACGGGCCCCTTTTTTCCCCGTTCGTAAATGTCCGTGGTTGCGTAAATGTGCCAGTAACAATAGCCGAGGTCGGTTTGGCTTGGAACTGCACATGGAGATTGGAGGCAGGAGGTGATGGTGGCTGCGGTGGCACCGCAGAGGGGGATGGAGGCAGGGGGTGTTAGTGGCAGGAGGTGATTGGAGGCAGGGAGTGTTGGCACCGCAGAGGGGGGTGGTGGCAACGCAGAGGGTGGGGAATGAAGAAAGGGGTTGTTGGTGGCAACGCAGAGGGGGATGGAGGCAGGGGACGATGGAGGCAGGGGGTGATTGGAGGCAGGGGGCGTGGGAGAGATTGGAGGCAGGGAGACATCGCAAAGGGGGTTGAAGGCAGGGGGTGTTAGTGGCAGAGGGGATGGAGGCAGGGGGTGATGTGACTAAATTATTTGCCCTTATTGTATCGAAAATAACAAAAATATGTTTTTTTACCTTAAATTGCATTGCTATTTGCCTAGCATACTTGTTTATAGCCTAAATACTTAAATTTGCACCTAAAAATGTAATTTAGTAACATTTGTGAAATGCCAGTAAAAACGTGGGTGCGCCATTATATTCCAGGTATCGTGCCAGTAAATTTCAATCTGGTAGGTTGGCAACACTGGCTGCTGCTATTGGTCCTGCGTTGAATGAGGGCTAGCATCATACAACCCACTTTTAACTATCATTTTGCAGAAGTTCAGCAATGTCCGCTACATCTCTGCACTCAGGTTGATGTGTATGTAGTCAGGTGGCCTACTGTATTACATTTTTACCCCCTTTCCTGAGCATGTTCGCTGGCTTTTTCTGGGGTCCAGCCTCCATCCAGTGTGATATAAAAGGGAAGAGGTTCGGGTGCCAAGGGGTGATCGAGGGCTGAATGGGAGCTTTGCTGAAGCCTGCTGGGACCTGTTGAAGCACCGACTCATCAGGATCCCTGTAACTATGGACACCTCTACTCACATTCTACAAGATATGGATTTTACCCAAAAGGACTTTGCCTATGCAAGTATGCGGAGGCAGCCACAAGTTGGGGAAACTCTGTTCATGTATGTTATGCATGTCTGAAGTTACTCAAGGGTAGGGTTGCCACATCACCCCTTTAGTCCAGGGCACACATTAATTACGTTCTGAGGCTAATTTAATGCAGATAAGGCACCAAGTGAGTTTAATTACCACCTTAATCCGCCTCAGATCCTGTGTAATTAATGTGTGTCCTGGATTAAAGGGATGATGTGGCAACCCTACTCAAGGGGTCTATGTTGGATCCTGGAATATTCCTTTAAATTGGAAGTAAACCCTCATATCGTTTTCAGCCAGGCAAGCTGCCATATTGGCCTCTGTTTAATCTACAGTTGCCATGATGCTGCACATGTGATCAGTTATCACACCAGCCATTGGATGATTTGATGGTTGAGACCACAACCAATGGGAGGGTTACATTCCTGGCACATGCCTGAAATGTAACTGTTTTTTGAAACAGTTAAATGGATGAGTTTACTTCCGCTTTCGGAGCCCTTCGTTTGTAATAACACTATGGGGTATGTGTAACACAACTACAAAAGGTTGACTCTTAAAGCAAAGAAGAGGAGGTATTTGCCATGGATAACCGATGAAGGAACGGCTATAGCAACCAGTCGTTGGCGTGGTACCTGGTTAGGTGATAGGTTCTCCAGTAGCGAGAGGGTCAGTGCTCTGTGTGAGTGAGTGAGTAACTTGTATAGCGCTACAAATGCAAACTAAATCGCCTCAAGGCGCTTTTTGCATCCAGTGTCGTTCTGATTCTTCAGAAGAGGTGGGTCTTTCGTTTTTTCCCTAAAAGCCTGATGGTTTTCTTCCATGCGGATGGACGTGGGTAGAATGATCCAGAGCGGAGGTCCTTGGACTGCAAACCTTCGTTCTAGATGTGTAGCGGGAGTTGGGGATTTGGAGGAGGTTTTGTTTGGTTGACCGGAGGATGCGATTGGTGACATAAGGTTTTATTTTCTCGCTTAAAGCGGAGGTTCACCCTAAATATAGTCTCTCTCATGTGATCCAGCATACTGGCGTCAGCGCCAGTATGCTGTTTTTTTTTTTTAAATCCCCCACTTACTGTATTATCTTCAATCTTACGAAAATACCCGATTAAGGAGCTGACTGCGCAGGCGCCGTATTTCTCAGAGTCCTATTCCGGCTTTTTTCGAAGGGCGTGACGCGCCATAGCCGTAGGACTCAGAGAAATACGGTGCCTGCGCAGTCAGCTCCTAGGTCTGTGCGCAGGCGCCGCATTTCGCCGAGATTACCCGAGTCCTTAATCAGGTATTTTTGTAAGATGTGACGCGCTATACTGGCGCCGTCCACCACGGGGGTAAGAAATTAAAATTGAAGATAATACAGTAAGTGGGGGATTTAAAAAAAAAAACAGCATACTGGCGCTGACGCCAGTATGCTGGATCACATGGGAGAGATTATATTTAGGGTGAACCACCTCTTTAAGTATTGAGGAACGTTTCTTTGTGAGTGAGGCAGAGGGTCTTAAATGTGACCCGATCCTTTATGGTTAGCCAATGGAGGGTCCTCAGGTATGGGGTGATTGATTTCCAGGGTTTTTCCCTGTTGCCAGTCTGGCTGCCGTGTTCAGGACAACTTATAGATGCAAAATCTGGTATTTGGGTAGTCCTAGGTAGAGGGAGGAAAGAGTTATTGAGAAAGCATAGGGCCTGCTATGTGATCGGTGGTACCCAAATCTGTTTCCCTGCTTTTCCTGTCCCTAAGACACAACAGGAAGTTCAAATCTCTGAGTGTGTGCTGGAACTCTAACTTCACTCTGGCCCTGAGAGTAAGTCTAGTTGGAATGCATGCATGCTGAGGAAGAGACAGAAGAGCCTAGGAGAGGGGCATGGACAGGAAGCACCATTTGCATATGTATTAAGCAAATATGGCGGCTTGCATGCAGCTGTTTAATGCAAGCAGCTTAATTAAAATGAAGAGGATAGGCGCTTCTCAACCGGCCTGGTGCTCGTTAAAGTGAATGGCCTCAGCCAGCACTGCACCAGCAACCACGCCTACTGTCACGTTTTGCTTCGCCCACTTGGCCTTAGTCATACAGTGCATGAATAAGCTCTGGTGGGTCAGGCAAAACACATAACGGGGCATGGCTGCTGGAACAGTGCTGGCTGAGGCCATTCACTTTAACGGGCACTGGGTTGGTTGAGCGGCATCCAGCCCTCGTCATGCTGACACTCCTGGATTAGTGATGTAGGATGCTCACTCCCATGTTCTGAGCACTGGCGGGGAGTCACTCACGCCTCTGGCTTTGAGCAGCGCTGTAAGCAATTTGAGGTTGCAGCTTTAATAAAAGATTAACACACATTGATAAGGTTAACTTAAGGCTAATCATAATCATTTATCGCTTTAAAAAAAGAAAATAATTGATAACTTCACTTTAAATGATCTACAATCCATTCTGCCTTGGGGTACAATACTTACACCAACTTATGTTTTTCAAGATGCTACTTCACCTCCTGCCCACTGCAACCGCTAGAGGGCACACCATCTGTAAATCAGCGGGTGCAAATGACATCCCCAATGGGTATTGGCCGCAAGTAAATCAGTGAGTAGACAAGTTAGCAGGGAATAGCCTAAAACTAACTTGCAGGTTTGAAACTCTATTCTAATTAGGCTGATGTATTCTTCAAAGGTGAAATCAAACTTCAGAGCCTTCCTTCATCTCCTTGACTCTTGATTCATCTACGTCTCTGTGGCAATCCTGAATATGCATGAGGGTCACTTGAAGCCTTTCTTCGACCTGAAGTGCAAATGAAAAAAAAAATCATTTTAAAGCTTTCAAGCTGCTCACTTTTGGTCACCACTTCCCAGCCCCCCCCCCCCCCCCTATCGTCCATTCACCATCCAACTGGTTGCCGTGGAAACCAATGTCGAAAATTAGCTCTTGAAGCTGGTGCCCAAATGACAAGTCCATTACGCCGGGCTCGTTCGGCGGGCACTTAGGGTAAGCTCTAATCAGGACAGTTTGTTCTCAGATTTCCAAAATCGAGACGGGAAGTCAATGACAGGTCGTTTCTTCTGTTTAAAGAGAACCAGTCATGGCTTGGCTTTTGTAATCTGAATCAATAAAATACATACATGGGCTTTAATCACAAGTTTGGTGCTCTTTCTTATATATGGATTACTCAATCTCTCTGACCCCCTTTAATATAGAAGACCCCTACAAAACCAAGGCTTTTTTAGGCCCAACTAAAAACTTGGGTTCAGCGCCTTGCACCTTACCTTAGTTGGATCTCAAGCTGAAGAGTCAGAATCAGAGAAAACTATTAACATTAAATACAAGGGAAATACACACATCCTTCACAAGCAAGACTGCTCAGTATAATCATTGAATACAAAGCTCAATGATAGAAGCTAGGTGAAGGGGTTCAGAGGCCTAAGCAGTGTTACAGCTCGAACTCTCGTAGTTTAAACAGGCTGTCTCCCAAGTGCTCATAACAGTATCCAAGTGTTGCATCTGCTCATATTTTTCTTAACTACAAGGATCTGTGATTTCATTTTTGCATGGATAATGAAAGACGGAGAGCCCATCCACTAATAGTAAGACTGAGGGCTCATCCACTATTCTGAAAGACTGAGGGCCATATACTATTATGAAAGATTGAGGGCTCATCCACTATTTTGTAAGACTGAGGGCCCCTCAAATTTACTAAAAGCCTGAGGAGCATCTATTATTATGACAAATTTAGGGCTCATCTACTATTATGCAAGACTGAGGGCCCATCCACTAATATGAAAGGTTGAGGGCTCATTACTGTTATGTAAGACTGAGGGGCCCATGCACTATTATGAAAGATTGAGGGCTTGTCTACTATTATGTAAGACTGAGGGCCAATTGTCTATTATGTAAGACCGAAGGCACATCCACTATTATGTAAGACTGAGCGCCCATCCACTATAATGAAAGATTGAGAGAACATCAGACTATTATGTAAGATTGAGGGTCCACCCACTATTATTTAAGACTGAGGACCCACCCACTATTATTTAAGACTGAGGACCCACCCACTATTATCAAAGACTGAGGTCTCATCTACTATTATGTAAGACCGAGGGCCCATCCACTATTATGAAAGACGAGGGCCCACTATTTAATTAATTTTTAACATTCAAAGCAAACTCCCCCAGTCATACATGTCTCTATGCTTTATTTTGTTGAGAAATCATTTTGAAAAACAACCTCTTAGCACTTCTGGCCGTGGCCATCTTGAGTAAGTGCAAATCATTAATTTAGCATTTACTTCCTTGAATCCATCTACCCTTGGCTCAAACATACTTGCAGAAGGGTGTGCTTATCTGAGAAAACCCCTCATCCTATCCTCCCCTGCTGAAGACTCAGGGGATGCATGACATGATTTTCCTAGGCAAGAAACCAGGAATTAACTGAAGAAAAGTAAAAAAAGGTTTTAAACAATTAAATATGATATACATTTTTATCCCATTTACTAAAGTAGACAGCATAAGGATTAAATTGGCTGAATGCCACTTAAAACAAGCTGCTAGCAGGCTTCAGCACTTCTTGAAGCTTGTGAAAAGCTTGCTGAAGCCTGCTAACAGCTTGCTTAAATTGGCATTCAACATTCCCATTGGTTTGTGTGTTCCAAATTGGAGCTGAATAGTATTTTTAAATGCTTCAACAAAGTTTGCTGAAAGCTCTGCCAATGCTTTGTCAAAGCTTACTGTTCACACTTCTCTTATACAAACTGAGGCCCATTTGAAACAGGCCTCATGAAAGACTAAGGAGCCCATCAACTATTTGGAAAGACCGAGGCCCATTAATCTATGTGGAAAGGCTAATGGCCCATCATCTAAAGATTGAAAGATTGATCTATTTGGAAGGACTGAGGGGCCATTGGTTATTTTGAAAGACTGTGGGTCCATCAGCTGTTTGCAAAGACTAAGGGCCCATCAGCTGCTTGGAAGGACTGATGGCCCATCAGCTATTTGGAAAGATTGAGGGCCCATCAGCTATTTGGAAAGACCAAAGGCCCATCAGCTATTTTGAAAGACTGTGGGCCCATCAGCTATTTTGAAAGACTGTGGGCCCATCAGCTATTTTGAAAGACTGTGGGCCCATCAGCTATTTTGAAAGACTGTGGGCCCATCAGCTATTTTGAAAGACTGTGGGCCCATCAGCTATTTTGAAAGACTGTGCGCCCATCAGCTATTTTGAAAGACTGTGGGCCCATCAGCTATTTTGAAAGACTGTGGGCCCATCAGCTATTTTGAAAGACTGTGGGCCCATCGGCTATTTTGAAAGACTGTGGGCCCATCGGCTATTTTGAAAGACTGAGGGCCCATTGGCTATTTTGAAAGATTGAGGGCCTATTGGCTATTTTGAAAGACTGGGGATCCGTTGGCTATTTTGAAAGACTGAGGGCCCAATGGGCTATTTTGAAAGACTGAGGGCCCAATGGGCTATTTTGAAAGACTGAGGGCCCAATGGGCTATTTTGAAAGACTGAGGGCCCATCAGCTATTTTGAAAGACTGAGGGCCCATCAGTTATTTTGAAAGACTGAGGGCCCATCAGCTATTTTGAAAGACTGAGGGCCCATTGGCTATTTTGAAAAAATGAGGGCCCATTGACTGTTTGGAAAGACTGAGGGGCCATCCGCCATAATTGAAAGGCTCAGGGCCCATCAACCTTTTTGGCCCATGAGGTTAAATAGTTGACATATCAGCAATCCTTGGACCTCAGGGAGCCTTCTAGCAGTGACTTTCAGCTAAAGAGTCCTACTTAGATAAAGTAGCCAAAGCCAAATAAGGGAGAAATAAGATGCCCATTCATCCCTAAAGCATTCCATTGTGGTATGTTAACACGTACAAAACTTTGGTGTCTTAAATGCAGTTCCCCTTTAAGACTAAGTGGCGCAGTTCCCATGGTTAGTTGCTTTGGTACAATTTTTTGTTGTTGCAAGTTGTCAGCTGACTGGCCATAGGAGCAAACATGGACAAGCAAGGATTGCATTCTCATTGCAGCAAGACAATTCATTGATGTGATGCTTAATGACAGGTGCTCTTTAAATGATCTCTAGAGTTCAGCTGTTTATGAAGATACTTCAGTCGCCATTGAAATTCATGCTGGGTAGAGGCGCACCTGCTCCATTTGATTAAACACTTCACCCAAGCAGTGTGCGCGCCAACCAGCCCTCTCGATGAGCAATGCCAAATGTAGATTTCAAGGGCTCATTTTATCTCTGATTGCTCAGCTAAGTATACACATATTTTATAATATATGACTTTACAAAACCTCGGCTATTATGGTACTTCACAATCAAGATAACTCCTTCCTTTCCTTCTTCCCATGTCTTTCCATCACATTGCTCTTCCTTTACCTCTCTATTGCCTTTGCTCTGTCTTTAATTTGCCTCACCTCTCTCTTGTTTTCCTGTGGTCTTGCCTTTTATTTACCTTACCTTTCCCTTGTCCTTCCTTTGCCTTGCCTTTCCCATGCATTTCCTTTGTTTTGCCTTATTGTTGGCTTTCCCTTTCCTTGCCTGTCCTTTGTCTTTCTTTTGCCTTGTCTCATTCTTGTCTTTTATTTGTCTTTCCTCTGCATCTCCCTTTTCTTTGTCTTTCCTTTGTTTTGCCTCTCCCTTTTTTTGCCTAGCCTTTCATACCTTACCTATCCTTTTCCTTGTCATTCTTTTGGCTTTCTTTGGTCTTGTTTTCTCATTTGTCTTTCCTCTGCCTATCCCTTTTCTTTGTCTTCCCTTTGCCTTGCCTCTCCCTTTGTATTCCCTATGCGTTGTCTTCTATTTACCTTACCTTTTCTTTACCTTTGTCCCTTGTCGTTTTTTTCTTTTACTTGGCCATGCCTTGTCCTTGACTTTCCTTTTGCCTTGCCTCATTGACTTTGCTTTGCCTTGCCTGTCCTTTGTCTTTCCTTTGCCTTGTCTCACTCTTGGCTTTCCTTTGTCTTACATTGCCCATGGCACTGATCTGTCTTTCCTCTGCATTTTCCTTTACATTGTCTTACCTTTGCCTTGCCTCTCCCTTTTGTGTTCTCTGTGCCTTGTCTTTCATTTACCTTATCATTTCTTTACCTTTGTCACTTGTATTTTTTGTCTTTTCTTTCTTTTATCTTTACTTAGCCATGTCTTGTCCTTGACTTTCCCTTTGCCTTGTCTTTAATTTTCCTTGGCTTTCTTCATTTGGCTTTCATCTGCCTCTTTCGACACCACCATTTTCTTATTCTCTTTGCCTTGCCTCACTATTGTGCTTTTCTTTTCAGTGCCTTGTCTCTTCCCTTTGTCTTTCCTTTGCCTTGTCCCTTTCCCCTGTCTTTCCCTTGCCTTGTCTCTTCCCCGGTCTATCCTTTGCCTTCTCTCTTCCCCTGCATTTCCATTGCCTTGTCTCTTTCCCTTGCCTTGTCTCTTCCCCGGTCTATCCTTTGCCTTCTCTCTTCCCCTGCATTTCCATTGCCTTGTCTATTTCCCTGTCTTTCCCTTGCCTTGTCTCTTCCCCGGTCTATCCTTTGCCTTCTCTCTTCCCCTGCATTTCCATTGCCTTGTCTCTTTCCCTGTCTTTCCCTTGCCTTGTCTCTTCCCCGGTCTATCCTTTGCCTTCTCTCTTCCCCTGCATTTCCATTGCCCTGTCTCTTCCCCTGTCTTTCCCTTGCCTTGTCTCTTCCCCGGTCTATCCTTTGCCTTCTCTCTTCCACTGCATTTCCTTTGCCTTCTCTCTTCCACTGCATTTCCTTTGCCTTCTCTCTTCCCCTGCATTTCCATTGCCTTGTCTCTTCCCCTGTCTTTCCTTTGCCTCCTCTCTTCCATTGTTTTTTCCTTTTGCCTTATCTTTCCTTTTTTTTTGTCTTTGCCCTTGTCTTTCCTTTTCCCCTGTCTTTTCTTTGCCTTGTTTCCTCCCTTGTCTTTCCCTTGCCTCACCTTTTCCTCATCTTGTCTTTCCTTTGTCTTAATTTCCTCCTTTCCTGCCTTTCTTTCTGAAATTTTATAGAGAACGTCACTGCACATTCTTTTGCGAAGTCCAAACTTCTTCTCCATTTGTTTATTCCAGTTTATAAATTTGTTCATGAAAGCCTTTGTATCATCCTATGAGCCAGGCTTTCAGTGTTTTCAAACGTAGTGTTAATGTCGATATATCATCCCTTGTATTTTCTCCACATATGTTGCCTTCCATACTTTCAGCATTCCACAGGTGGAAGCATAATGATTTGATAGCATCTGGTAACATGCGGTTTAGTGAAACAGTTATTGCCATGGCATTTCAGACACAAGGAATTGGAGGAACAGCGATAATTATTATCAATGTTACTTCTTTATAGATCATGCGCGTGAATCTTTCTTTATGGAGTGCACAAGGCCTGCAATATAAGAGTGGAAGTTGGGTCTTTTCCACTGTAATACATTCCTTTCATCCCTCTATCGTTCATTTCTCTGCCCATCCAGTACTTTCACATTGTAATAAGTAGCGGCTGCCGAGTCTTAACTTCCCTGGCCCAGACTTTCAGATAAGGTTATCATTGCTTAGCCAGAGACATATAATAGGAGCAGAGGGGCTTGGATAAAACTCAGACATTGTGTTCTGCATATAAAGAACGGAAGAGTCTTGTGTCTCTTGATACATAAATTGAATTGCAATGTGAAAATATCTATTTCAAAGCCAACAGTCATCTCTTTGGTTGCTGCAGAACTAAACAGCTAGCAAGAACCGATGGACGTCCCCAGACCAGCCAATAAAACAAAGTGTAAAATGCTACAGTAATTTGGATAATAGAGCTAAAAAGCAATTTGAATCTGGAAGAATTTTTTTGCGATACGGCACTGCGTTACTTTAACTGACAATTGCGCAGTCGTGCGACAATGTACCCAAATAAAATAAATGCCCTTTTCCCCCACAAATAGAGCTTTCTTTTGGTGGTATTTGATCACCTCTGCGGTTTATTTTTTGCGCTATAAACAAAATAACTGAAAATTTTGAAAACGTTTCATTTTTTTACTTTGTGCTATAAAACATAATCAATAAAATAATTGAAAAAAGTCGAATTTCTTAATCATTTTACACCAATATGTATTCTGCTGCATATTTTTGGTAAAAAAATGGGCAATAAGTGTATATTGATTGGTTTGCGCAAAAGTTATCACATCTACAAACTATGGGATTTTTTTTTAACCACTTAAGCCCCGGACCAGTATGCAGGTTAAGGACCGGGCCACTTTTTGCGATTCAGCACTGCGTCGCTTTAACTGACAATTGCGCGGTCGTGCGACGTGGCTCCTAAACAAAATTGGCGTTCTTTTTTTTTCCACAAATAGAGCTTTCTTTTGGTGGTATTTAATCACCTCTGCGGTTTTTATTTTTTGCTCTATAAACAAAAATAGAGCGACAATTTTGAAAATAAAATAATATTTTTAACTTTTTGCTATAATAAATTGCCTCCAAAAATATATATAAAAAAAAAGATTTTTTTCCACAGTTTAGGCCAATTAAACTTATTTTTGGTATATAATAAATAAGCGTTTATTGATTGCTTTACGCAAAAGTTATAGCATCTACAAAATAGGGGATAGTTTTATGGCATTTTTATTAATATTTTTTTTTACTAGTAATGGTGGCGATCAGCGATTTTTATCGCAGACACTTTGGACATTTTTGACACATTTTTGGCACCATTGGCATTTTTATAGCGATCAGTGCTATAAAAATGCATTGATTACTATAAAAATGCCACTGGCAGGGAAGGGGTTAATTGTGTTCCCTGTGTGTGTTCTAACTGAAGGGGGGGTGGACTGACTAGGGGAAATGACATATCGCTGTTCATACATTGTATGAACAGAAGAACAGTCATTTCTCCCCCTGACAGGAGCGGGAGCTGTGTGTTTACACACACAGTTCCCGGTCCTCGCTCTGTGACGAGCGATCGCGGGTGCCCGGCAGTGATCGCGCCCGCCAGGCACGCACGTCGACACCAGGGCTGAGCAGAGGGCACGCCCCTAATGGCTGAAATGCAAGATGATGTAATATTATGTTGTTTTGTGCAGACGACCTGACACGGTAAAACTGCAGCGGCTGGTCGGCTAGTGGTTAATCATTTTACACCAATATGTATTCTGCTACATATTTTTGGTAAAAAAAAAAAAAAAAGCCCAATAAGTGTATATTGATTGGTTTGTGCAAAAGTTATCACATCTACAAACTATGGGATTTTTTTTACTAGTAATGGCAGCAATCAGTGACTTATAGTGGGTCTGTGATATTGCGGCAGACATTCTGACACTAACTGATACTTTTAAGGTCTCATGCACACTGAAAGTTATAATAACGTTCTAAAAACGGCAGTAGCTTTGCAGTGAGTTTTTCAACGTTTTTGCAATATTGTTTTTTGACGTTAATGTTTTTTTTTTTTTAATTTTCCAATGGATTAAAAACGTAAGAAAACGCTGGTGAGCCGCGTTTTTGAGCATTTATTGGCGTTTTTAGGCGTTTTTTGACATTAAAAGCGTTTTTTACAACTGAAAAACTCCTCTCAGAGCCCACAAGTTTTTTGTTTGTTTTTTACAGCCAAGAAACGCCCCAGCCAAAAACAGTTGAAAACTGCATGGACACATAGGATAACATTTTGGAGAGTTTATCCAATTAAAAAAAAAAAATCTGGAATTGTCAGTAAGGCAGTGGACGGTGTCAGTAGTTTTTTATTTTTATTATAATTTTTTTAAATTATTCTTTACAATTATTTTTAGGAGCCCCGTTGGGGCTTTGGTTAAATATCAGCATGGGGAATCTGCCCCGCACAGGGTGCTTAGGGTGTGCGTAGGCAGGGCCGCCATCAAGGGGGTACAGGCATTATACCTGTAAGGGGTCCGATGGTCCCGAGGGGCTCGGCTGGCCCCTGCCTTTTTTTGTTTTTGCACTACACCTGTAAGGGGCCCGATGGTCCCCAGGGCAACATCATCTCACATCAAGAGATAGAAGAGAACAGATTATACTTTTTTTCTCTTATCGTCCATGGACAGACACAGCTTCTTAAATATTGAAAAGTGGGTTATGTTCCCTGTTTACAGGAGAGGACTTAAACAGGGAACATAACCCAATGGTCAAGATTTAAGGAGCTGTGTCCATCCATGGACGTCAGAAAAAAGGATTTTATGGTGAGTACAAAAAATCCTATTTTCTCTTATTGTCCATGGACGGACACAGCTCCTTAAAGCTTGACAAGTGGGTTATATTCCCTGTTTAAGTCCTCTCCTGTAAACAGGGAACATAACCCACTTGTCAAGATTTAATGAGCTGTGTCCATCCATGGACGTCAGAGAAAAGGATTTTACGGTTAAAACAAAAAATCCTATTTTTTTTCATCAGCACCCCCTCCCCTCGTCCATTTCTCTGCTTCAGGGGGGCCCTGCCTAAAGCTATGTAAGGTGCCCCAAAATTTGTGATGGCTGCCCTGTGCCTAGGCACCCCCTGTGCACGCCTTTGACCTGATAGAACACCTTTGGGAACCCTTCTACTCCAATACAAGGACTGTCCCTGGGAATGGGTAGCCTCTTACCTCTTCTCACCTCCGGAGCTTCTTCATAACATTACTTTCCAGTATTACAACTCGCATGTGAGTCACAACCAAAATGAATTGTAATATCAAATTATAATGGGAATTTAATGGGATTTTTGATTATGTAAGCGGGACAATTGCCAACAAGAAAAATAACTCATCTCGGTTCTGTTCACCCATGGGAGGAAAAATAATAATTGGATGTTACTTTTCACATTGGTAGAAGATTCCAAAGAGTCCCTCATTCATTAAAGTGAAACATCTTGATTTTCCGCTGTGGTCAAAGATTAACCCCTTAAGAGCGTCTAAAACGCAGAACTTGAAAAAAAATTAAAACGTAAAATAGACAAGGATGGGAGACGCGTCTGAGGAGCGGAATATCATTTGGAGGACAGGCGCAGAGCCGGCAGATCGTCTTCAGGAGATTAATTATAGAAAGACTTTGTAGAGCCCAGCCTGAAATTAACCAAGGCGGTACTTAATAATTTAGCAATTTGTGGAATGACTTCGGAGGAATGGTGGGCTTGTGTGGTCTGAATTAAATTATGCTGACACTGGAGCTGGCCATGTCAGAGATTAAGTCGGCTCAATAATTGATACCAACTTGCTGTATCTCCTCAGGGTGAGGGAAGGTTCTTCCTTAAAGTGGATGTAAACCCGAAAAAGAAAAATGTCTTTGATGTCACAGTGTAGAGTATAAGATTTCCTATCATCTGTGCCCAGTCTTGACACACAGAGTTAATCCAGCTCTGAGCAATCCTCTTTTAATGTTCAGTGATATAAAATGGACTTACAGAGAAAAACCTTGGTCCGTTCCGCCCCCCTTGCTGTGAGTGACAGGTTATTTACATATCTCATGCACTAGCCTGGAGACAGGCATTATTTTTTAATTCCCACCCCCACTCCTTTTCTGAAGTCATGTGGTTACTTTTCTGGATTTTGACTGGATGTTAGTGATCATAGCAGAATTTAGTGTAAGGGGAGTGTAGAGGCGGGCGGGGAGTCTACTGACATCAGGACTCCACCCAATGGAGCTCCAGGCAACAGATCCACCCACAGAATCTGCAGTTTTTCAGTTCTTATAACAGACAGAGGGGAGACATTTGACAGGTAAGGATACATGCAGGAGGCATATATATCCTTACAGATCAGCACTATGGCAGTAGTTTAGAAAGGATGCGAGTGGCTTTACATCCACTTTAAGGTAAAAGTCCACTTGACAAAATATAAAAATGAACCCATTTTAGGTCTGTATATCGACATATGTGGTACTGTGCAAAAGTCTTAGGCAGCTGTGAAAAAATGCTTTCAGAAAAAAAAGTGACAATTGTTTATTTTGTATCAATTAACAAAATGAAAAGTAAAAGAACAGAAGAGAAATTCAAACCAATCAATATCTGTGTGCCCACTCTTCACCTTCAGCATCAATTATTCTAGGCACACTTGCACACAGTTTTTTCTTATGTATTAAAACATGGATGGTGTCAGTAAGGCAGTGGATGGTGTCAGTAGAGCAGTGGACGGTGTCAGTAGGGAAGTGGATGGTGTCAGTAAGGCAGTGGACGGTGTCAGTAGAGCTGTGGACAGTGTCAGTAGAGCTGTGGACGGTGTCACTGGAGGAGAGAATGGTGTTAGCAGAGTTGTGGATGGTGTCCATAGAGCAGTGGACGTGTCAGTAGGGCAAAGGTTGGTGTCAGTAAGATGGGGGATTGCATCAGTGGAGCAGTGGACGGTGTCAGTAGAGTAGTAATCTTCGTCAGTAGAGGAGAGGAATAGATGGTGTCCATAGAGCATTGGACATGTCAGTAGGGCAGTGGACAGTGTCAGTAGAGTTGTGGATGGTGTCCATAGAGCAGTGGATGTGTCAGTGGAGCAGTGGACGGTGTCAGTAAGATGGGGGATTGTGTCAGTGGACGGTGTCAGTAAGATGGGGGATTGTGTCAGTGGACGGTGTCAGCAAGGTAGTAATCTTTGTCACTAGGGCAATGGACAGTGTCGGTAGAGTTGTGGAAAGTGTCCATAGAGCAGTGGACGTGTCAGTAGGGCAGAGGTTGGTGTCAGTAAGATGGGGGATTGTGTCAGTGGAGCAGTGGACGGTGTCAATAGAGTAGTAATCTTTGTCAGTAGGGCAGAGGACAGTGTCAGTAAAGGAGAGGATGGTGTCAGTAGAGTTGTAGATAGTGTCCATAAAGCAGCGGACATGTCAGTAGGGCAGAATGGAGCAGTGGACGGACGGTGTTCGTAGAGTAGTAATGTTTGTCAGTAGGGCAGAGGATGGTGTCACTGGAGCAGTGGACTGTGTCAGTAGAGTTGTGGAAAGTTTCCATAGAGCGGTGGATGTGTCAGTAGGGCAGAGGATGATGTCAGTGGAGCAGTGGACTGTGTCAGTAGAGTTGTGGAAAGTTTCCATAGAGCGGTGGATGTGTCAGTAGGGCAGAGGATGGTGTCAGTGGAGCAGTGGACTGTGTCAGTAGAGTTGTGGAAAGTTTCCATAGAGCGGTGGATGTGTCAGTAGGGCAGAGGATGGTGTCAGTGGAGCAGTGGACTGTGTCAGTAGAGTTGTGGAAAGTTTCCATAGAGCGGTGGATGTGTCAGTAGGGCAGAGGATGGTGTCAGTGGAGCAGTGGACTGTGTCGGTAGAGTTGTGGAAAGTTTCCATAGAGCGGTGGATGTGTCAGTAGGGCAGAGGATGGTGTCAGTGGAGCAGTGGACTGTGTCGGTAGAGTTGTGGAAAGTTTCCATAGAGCGGTGGATGTGTCAGTAGGGCAGAGGATGGTGTCAGTGGAGCAGTGGACTGTGTCGGTAGAGTTGTGGAAAGTTTCCATAGAGCGGTGGATGTGTCAGTAGGGCAGAGGAGGGTGTCAGTGGAGCAGTGGACTGTGTCGGTAGAGTTGTGGAAAGTTTCCATAGAGCGGTGGATGTGTCAGTAGGGCAGAGGATGGTGTCAGTGGAGCAGTGGACGGTGTCGGTAAGGCAGTAATTTTTGTCACTAGGGCAGAGGACGGTGTCGGTAGAGTTATGGAAAGTGTCCATAGAGCAGAGGACGTGTCAGTAGGGCAGAGGTTGGTGCCAGTAGAGTTGTGGATGGTGTCCATAGAGCAGAGGACGTGTCAGTAGGGCAGAGGTTGGTGCCAGTAGAGTTATGGAAAGTGTCCATAGAGCAGAGGACGTGTCAGTAGGGCAGAGGTTGGTGCCAGTAGAGTTGTGGATGGTGTCCATAGAGCAGTGGACGTGTCAGTAGGGCAGAGGTTGGTGTCGGTAAGATGGGGGATTGTGTCAGTGGACAGTGTCAGTAGAGTAGTAATCTTTGTCAGTAGGGCAGAGGACGTGTCAGTAAAAGAGAGGATGGTGTCAGTAGAGTTGTGGATGGTGTCCATAGAGCAGTGGACATGTCAGTAGGGCAGAGGTTGGTGCCAGTGTTTTTTTTTGTTTTTTTTACGTTTTTACTTATTTTCTACATTGTCATTTATTTTTATTTTTGTATGAGCCCCGTAGGGGAGCTTGAGTGAAATATCCGAAGTCTAAACAGCCCCCAGGTTCCTCACTTTTGAGACGGAGAAAGGCACTGAGGACAAGGGGGAATCTGCACTGCACGGGCTGATTAGAGTGTGCGCCGTATCGCAAAAAAATGGTCTGGTCATTGAGCAGCCAAATCTTCTGGGGCTGAAGTCATTAATATGAGAAATCTTACTTGTACGACTGTAGAATCCAGTTGTGACCACCTGGGAAAAGCTTTCAGCGGCAATCCTAAGCACAAAGCGGGGGATGTCAGAAACTGTAGCTCAAGTCCTCTGCAGACTCCTGCCGCAGACGGGATGGTTCCCTTTAAGCTGCACATAGAAGTATTACATCAGAACCTGGACATTAAATGCAGCACGGTGCTTTAAACAGATGTCCGCGGCGTAGATGTAGTAGGACAGCGAAGCGCCTCTAGCTGCTGCGGATCACGCGGCGTACCGCACTGATCGCGGCGTTTAATAACATTTTCAAAGTGCACCGGGCCTGAGCTCCGCCACGACTCCGAGCATTAATAATGCATTCCCGTACAGATGGGCCGCGCAGGCTTCTCTATCACAAAGGTGCGAGGAGAGGATTCTGAGAAAGTGTTCAGCATTTAGACCTTCCCTGCCAGGTAATAAATCCAACCGCCTGAAGGGAATACAATGCCTGCGTATGAAGCTTCAGACGGAAGCTGACACCTCCTCGTCTCCCAGACCACATAGGAGCACCAAGGCTGTGACATCGGCCTAAGCGGAGGCCTGCTAGTCGGAGAGTGTCCGCCGCCGCCGCTGGTTTTAATTATTAAATATTTACTTAGAAGATGGAGATTTTATCAAAGTGGTTTAATAACCACTTCAGCCCCGGAAGAATTTACACCCCCCCCCCCCCCCTTCCTGACCAGAGCACTTGTTGCGATTCGGCACTGCGTCGCTTTAACTGACAATTGCGCGGTCGTGCGATGTTGAACCCAAACAAAATTGCCGTCCTTTTTTTCCCACAAATAGAGATTTCTTTTGGTGTTTGATCACCTCTGCGATTTTAATTTTTTGCGCTATACACAAAAAAAGAGCGACAATTTTATATTTTTTTTTACTGTTTGCTATAATAAATATCCCCCAAAAATATATTTTTTCCCTCAGTTTAGGCCGATGCGTATTCTTCTACATATTTTTGGTAAAAAAAAAAATCGCAATAAGCGTTTATTGATTAGTTTGCGCAAAAGTTATAGCATTTACAAAATAAGGGATTGTTTTATGGCCTTTTTTAATATATATATTTTTATTAGGAATGGTGATGATCTGCGATTTTTATCGTGACTGCGACATTATGGCGGACGCATCGGACACTTTTGACGCTATTTTGGGACCATTGTCATTTATACAGTGATCAGTTCTATAAAAATGCTCTGTTTACTGTGTAAATGACACTGGCAGGGAAGGGGTTAAACACTAGAAGGCGGATTTGAGTTCCAGAAGAGGTCTTGTACTAGAAGTATTGCTCTCGCTCTAATGCCGCGTACACACGATCATTTTTGTGATGAAAAAAACGACGTTTTCTGTGAAGTAAAAAAACGACGTTTTTGAAACGTCACTTTTCAAAGACGATGTTGCATACACACCATCGTTTTTTTCACAAAAGGTTTGTGGCGATACCTCACGTGTAGTTTTCATATGCGTGCGCAACCTACGTATGTGGTCACTTCTGCATGCGAGCACGAGGGGATGGGGCGCTTTAAAAATATATATATTTTTTTTTGACGCTTTCCCTTAAATTATTTATTTTTTGATCACTTTTATTCCTATTACAAGGAATGTAAACATCGATTGTAATAGGAATGGGGCATGACAGGTCCTCTTTATGGAGAGATCTGGGGTCTAAAAGTCCCCACATGTCTCCTCTATGCTGGAAAGTCTGAGATTAAACCCCAAAAATCGGTCTCGGACTTTCCAACCCAGAAAAATGGCAAGTGTTTACATCTGCCAGATCCGGAAGTGACGTCATGAGGTCCCTTCTGCAGGGCCGTCTTAATAGCATCATGGGCCCCTGGGCAAAGTAATGCTCTGGGGCCCCTACAATGATGACAGTGCAGGTAAACAGACATGAAGTAGGTAGGAGGCAGACTGCCTCCCCTTTGCATCTATCACTCTCAGTGACATCATGGGGCCTCCAATTTAGGGGCAGCGTGGGCTCAAGGACCTGCTGCTTTGGGAAAAGTGCATGCTGGGGTCACTGGGCAGTGCCCAGGTGTGCCCTCTCATTAAGACAGCCCTGCCCTTCTGGCCTCTGAGGGTCATAGAGATGGCCAGGGAGATTTGATTGCAAGTTCCTTTGGCACAGCACCTAACAGGAATGGTTCTCTCTGTAGCTGCAGCCCCTTTTCAGTGAATTTCAATTCACCATCGCCACCTAGTGTCAAAATACAGAATGGCAGCACTTTAATTGTGTTCATTTTGGAGAAGTTTACGTGCGTGTGTTCTAAAATTGGTGTTTAATCAGTCAGTATTTTTTATTTTTTTGGCTAACTTAAGTTATGAAGAGTCCAGCTTTCCAAAAAATAAAAAACAGGTTCAGTTTCTTTATCAGGCATTGAGCAAGCTTGCCAATGTAATAACCTAAAGTTCACATCATGTGCGATGGAGTAAAATCCGATGGAATTTTCCGTCGGAATTCCGATGAAGTTGACTTCCATCAGTCTTGCATACACACTGTGAGAATAAATTCTGACCGTCCAAAACACAGTGATGTAAAACACTACGACAAGCCGAGAAAAATTAAGTTCAATGCTTCCGAGCATGCGTCAACTTGATTCTGAGCATGCATGGATTTTTTCTCCGTCGAAGTTGCACACAGTGCTTTAAAAATGCACTGATTACTGTAAAAATTACCCTGGCAGTAAAGGGGTTAACCACTAGGTGTCGCTGAAGGGGTCAAGTGTTCCCTAGGAAGTGATTTTTACTGTTAAGGGGCGTGGCTACACGTGACATGTCACTGATGACAGTCCCCGATCACGGGGAACGGTCATCAGTGACGGTGTCACTAGGCAGAATAGGGGCATGTCTTGTTTACAAAGGCATTCCCCCGTTCTGCTCTTGCTAACCTCAATCGTGGGACTCCCGGGAACATGGAGTTCCCGGGACCCGCGGCCACACTCGAGAGGCATGCGCCTCCCGCTGGGTGACAGATTTAAATGGACGTACCTGTACGCCAATCTGCCTGCCCGTGCCATTCTGTTGACGTAAATAGGCGTGCGGCGGTCAGCAAGTGGTTAATATGCACTAATCATTACCCATATATCTATTCAGTGTGTTATGCTATTTCATTACAACCAAATGTCCGTTTCCATAGAAGGGACAAAGCCACCTAATGAAGGACCTTGACGGGGGGGGGGGGGGAATGTTTCTTCTTCAGCTGCTGCTGCTGTTGGTCTGACATTTTTCTTAAATAGTTTCTTTTACTCTTATAGGTCTGCTGGGTCACCTGACAGGCTGCAGAAATTTCCAGAAGATTTTTTAAAAGCCACATGACAGGTTAGTAACGAATCAAATAATTTAGCTTTAACGTTCATGTGTAAATCCTCCATACACCCAGTGAAGTGAACAGCCTTAGATGATACACAGGGATGAACCAAATCTCCCTACATAAGTTTTACATCCATATCTGCTGTCTTCACATTCATATACTGTTTAGAAAGTTCAGATCCTGTTAGAAGATTTTCTCTTCCTGTTTAACACAGAGTGTAATGTCTGGGCATACAGCCAAAGATAGCTAACATTGCTGATTGGAGGAAAGGCACACACCCCCTCTCCTCATAGGCAGAGACTCTCAGAGGTGTTTTGTAACAGGGCCAGCTCCCTGCTAATCTAATTATAGCAACCTCCCTAGACAGAAATTTTAGGCTGCTTTTATCTGATGTGTCCGAGAATTTTTCAGGAGTTATCAGGCTGATAACAGAGGAACAGGTCAGCAAATAGCTACGGGACTTGAAAAGAGATAACAAAACACTGCGGATATATGTGCCCAGCTCAAAATGCATGAATTGGGTTCACATCCACTTCAAACTGCCCATTTGAGTCAATCCCAGGTCCCATTGGTAGGGGGTCACTATTGTGTTTCCCCTACTTTTCATATTAGGGGCATCATTCATCGTTAACCACTTGAGGACCAGCCTGCCGCAGTTATACGGTGGCAGGTTGGCTCCTCTGGGCACATCGACGGAGCCGAAGCACGTGCCCCGGGCACCTGCGATGTAAGTCTCATTCTTACCTGAGCCCCATCTCTCTCCAAGGATGTGCATGAGTGCCTCTGCCATCCGGGACTCTCCCTTCTGATTGGCTGACTTGGCAGCTTTGCCTACAGGCAATTTTGGGTGCTGTCGTCTTTTCGCCATTTCATGAGCTCACATCATTTTTGAGACTTGATATGTTTGGTATCTATTTACTCGATGCAACCTAATCCTTTTTAGTTCAAATGTGTAATATATTGTGTTTGTGTGCACTAAAACAAATAAATTACATATATATATTTTTTACTGAAAATATTGGTTTGATAAACATTTGCTCTAATATTGTGTGAATTGAGAAGTAGAGGGTGCCATCAGGGGGGGGGGGGGTTACCCAAAATACATTATATATAATAAAAAAAAGAGGGGTAGCCATTGCGGGGCCCTGGGGGGCCTTTAATAAAAACGAAAAAAAATTCTAAAAAAAAAGGGTTGCCTGGGGACCTCTGGGCCCTTTAATGCCTGGGGACCTCTGGGCCCTTTAATGCCTGGGGACCTCTGGGCCCTTTAATAAAAAATATATATATATATATATAAAAAATCAAAAATAATTATTAACCACTTGAGATCCGCGCTATGGACAAAAGACGTCCACAGCGCGGCTCTCAAGTGCCGGGTTGACGTCTTTGGATGGCATCTAATTGTAATTCCCCGCGCGTGCCACTGGGTGGTGCGCAGCAGGGAAAAACAGTGCACAGCACATCGCTGAGGAGCCGATGCGTGTGCCTGGCGGCCACGATGTCCGCCGGGTACACGCGATCGGCGGTGACACAGCAGGGACGTGGAGCTCTGTGTGTAAAAACAGAGCTCCACGTCCCGTCAGGGAGAGAGGAAACCGATCTGTGTCCCTTGTCACCTCCCCCAGTCAGTCCCCTCCCCCCACACAGTTAGAACACACCCAGGGAATACATTTAACCCCTTCCTCACCCCCTAGTGTTAACCCCTTCAATGACAGTCACATTTATACAGTATTCAGTGCATATTTATAGCACTGGTCGCTGTATAAATGTGAATGGTCCCAAAAATGTGTCCGATGTGTCCGCCGTAATGTCGCAGTCCCAATAAAAATCGCAGATCGCCGCCATTACTAGTAAAAAAATAAAAATAAATCATAATTCTGTCCCCTATTTTGTAGGCGCTAGAAATTTTGCGCAAAACCAGTCGTTTATTGCGATTTTTTTTTTTTTTACAAAACTACGTAGAAGAATACGTATCGGCCTTAACTGAAAAAAATATATATATTATTTTTTTTTTTTAAATTGGGATATTTATTATAGCAACAAGTAAAAAAATATATATATTTTTTAAATTGTCACTCTTTTTTTGTTTATAGCGCAAAAAATAAAAACCGCAGAGGCGATCAAATACCACCAAAATAAAGCTCTATTTGTGGGGAAAAAAGGACGTCAATTTTGTTTGGGAGCCACGTCGCACGACCGCGCAATTGTCAGTTAAAGCGACGCAGCGTCAGAAGCTGAAATTTTGCCTGGGCCCGAAGGGGGTTTATGTGCCCAGTAAGCAAGTGGTTAAAAAAAGAAGGGTTGCCATCCGGGGGCCCTGGGGACCTCTGGGCCCCTTACAAAAAAAAAAAAAAAAAAAAAAAGGGGGGGGGGGGGGGGTTGCCATCCAGGCCCCTGACAGGTGTACTGCCTGTACCCCCCTGATGGCGGCCCTGATTGCCAGCAATGGTTTTGCAACTTGTCATGCAATTTTTAACTGTTAAATCGCATGAAAAAATCGCTCCAGTGTGAACCAGGGTCTGTTCGCAGTCTTCCTGGCACATGAGGAGCGCAGTGTACAATCCCAGCACCTGCCGGGATGAATGAACGCCCCATGCATGTGCAGGTGTTACTGGCGTACCCAATCAATATGGCCGACGATCCCGAACCTGTAAGGTCTCATCACTGATCACTGGAGGGGAGGTGGATAAAGTTTCACGTTAAATTACTGAGTTAAATAATATTCCCAAAGACACCAGTCACCCGCGACTAATCCACCTTTGTTCCCTGGATTGTTATTGTTCCGCGGTGACAGCCGAGTGCTTTGTTTGGGTAAGCCTTTGTGCCAGGAGCCATTGTGTGGCCCCTGTGATGCCAAGTCTCAGATGCAAACTTCCTCCTCTGTATCCAATAAACAACAGCTAGGTGACAATAGGTGGGAATTCCCGTAAAGCTTAACAGACATTCTCTACATTGTTCTGTCACCTTCTCATCGTCACATGCACAGAAAACAAAAAGAAGGGGTTGGGCCAGGGGAGGCGGGACTTTGTGTGAAGGACGTGACAGCAAAAGGGTATTAATGTGAACATCCACAGAAAAGGTTAGGTTGGGCTTCTGGTTAACCGCTTCAATACCGGGCTTTTATACCACCTCCATACCGGGCCTATTCTGACACTTCTCTCCTACATGTAATAATCATCATTCTTTTGCTAGAAAATTACACAGTACCCCCAAACATTATATATGTTTTTTTTTAGCAGACACCCTAGGGAATAAAATGGCGGTCATTCCAAAGTTTTATCTTGCACGGTGTTCACGCAATTATTTTTCAAACGCCTTTTTTTTGTAAAAAAATTGTTTTATGAATTAAAAAAATAACAAACCAGTAAAGTTAGCCCAATTTTTTTGTATTATGTGAAAGATTATGTTACACCGAGTAAATAGATACCCAACATGTCACGCTTTAATTATGCGCACACTCATGGAATGGCGCCAAACTTCGGTACTTAAAAATCTCCATAGGCAACGCTTTATTTTTTACAGGTTACAGTTTAGATTTACAGAGAAGATCTAGTGCTAGATTCGTTGCTGGCTCTCTAACGCACGCGGTGATACCTCACTTATGTGGTTTAAACATTTACATATGTCGGCGGGACTTGCGTGTGTGTTCGCTTCTGCACGCGAGCTATCGGGAACAGGGGCGTTTTAATTTTTTTTTTATCTTTTATTTTTTTTTTGACTTATTTTTTATTTATTTTTACACTTTTTTTTCATTTTTTTTTTTTTCCACGTTTATTCCTATTACAAGGAATGTAAACGTCCCTTTTAATAGGAA
This sequence comes from Rana kukunoris, assembly GCA_029574335.1. Lineage (NCBI taxonomy): Eukaryota > Metazoa > Chordata > Amphibia > Anura > Ranidae > Rana > Rana kukunoris. The sequence goes on from CM056058.1 coordinate 3,170,854, forward strand.
ATGTGTGTGACAGGTCCTCTTTATGGAGAGATGTGGGGTCAATAAGACCCCACATCTCTCCTCCAGGCTGGAAACCATGAGATCGGTGAAAAAATTCACCGATCTCATGAATGGGGGCTTACAGCCGCAATTGCGGCTTTGTTTACTTACGGGGACCCGGGCGTGATGTCATCAGATTGCGCCCGGGTCCTCCGACGGTCATAGAGATGACTGGTGACCATCTGGTCACCAGTCATCTCTATGCTTCCTGCCGCCGCCGACGATTCGTTCTCCGGGCCCCCGAAGGCACAGGTGAGCCCGGAGAAGCACCGGATGGCGGCGGGAGGGGGGGGATGTCCCCTCCCGCGGCCTGTAAGAACGATCAAGCGGCGGAACCGCCGCTATGATCGTTCTTACATTGTGCAGAATCGCCGGCTGAAGAAGAGGATATCTGGATGATTGACGGCCACTTAGGATGGTAAATCCCATCCCAGGCCGTCAATTTTCTATGGCTGGGTATTGAAGTGGTTAAGATTCTGTAATAAAAAAAAAAAAAAAAACACTTCATGTACTAAAAACGTTGTTGTTGTTTTTTTTTCAGTGAACCGCCATTAGAACTAAACGTGATTGTTCAACACGCAGTTGCATATGTTGTTGCTTTTGCCACGGATTGCGTTTTATTTCTCATGCTATTTTAAAATCCTGTAGCAGAAATCTAAAAAAATCGGTTAATCCCTCAGTCCCCCTGAGAAAGTTCACTAGGACGAAATGTGTTTGGGGTGGAGCTTAATGACATCATTGGTGGGTGGAGCTTATACTTGGGTGGCATTGCAATGTAAGGTTAGAGATCAGTTTGCAGACTCTCTCTTCAGGGAGATAGATCTGTGCAGAGAGCCAAATTAATATGATGATATATTTTTTTTTTTTATTAATAATATATAATTATTCTTATAGACATTATTATTGCTAGCTATTGGTTAATGTATTATTGTTCTTTTTTGTGTCATATAGTGCTTTTTGATTTATTACATTTGGGAATTTTAGACTACTTGCAATTGTTTATCTTTATTTATATTAATCCACTTGCCGACTGCCTCACGACCACGGGCGTTGGTAGGGGGGGGGGGGGGGCTGAAGCCCCCAATGTGACCCCGAAAAGCCCCATTCATTTTAAAATTATTTGCCCGAGTCTCCTTTAAAAGTGCGGCGTCGCACTGCGCATGTTAGAGAATGAGCGATTTCGCCGGTCACGAGGGCGGAGTGTGTGCGCAACTGCGTCCATCATCCTCGACGTCACGGCGGGGTAGAGGCTGCTCTCTGCTGCACGTTCCTTCCCGGCTGCCGCGCGCGATCCCAGGACTGGAGTGACGTCACGTCGTCGGATGTCCAACATGATGGACAACGACTATATATGTCGGCAGAATGGCACGGGCAGCCAAAGCTCCGTGCCTGCGGGACCTGTGGAATCGATGTCCTCTGGTGTCCCACGATCGTCTCACGGAGAGGCAGAACGGGGAGATGCCTAAGTAAACAAGGCATTTCCCTGTTCTGCCTAGTGACAGGACACTGATCTACTGTTCCCTGTCATCGGGAGCAGTGATCCCGGTCGTGTCACTTCTAGCCCATCCCCCCCAGTTAGAATCACTCCCTAGGACACACGTAACCCCTTCATCTCCCCCTAGTGGTTAACCCCTTCCCTGCCAGTGTCATTTACACAGTAATCAGTGCATTTGTATAGCACTGGTCGCTGTATAAATGACAATGCCCCCAAAATAGCCTCAAAAGTGTCCGATGTGTCCGCCATAATGTCACAGTTACAATAAAAACCACAGATCGCCGCCATTGCTATTAAAAAAAAAAAAAAAATAATAAAAAATGCCATAAAACTATCCCCTATTTTGTAAACGCTATAACTTTTGCGCAAACCAATCAATAAACGCTTATTGCGATAATTTTTTTTTTTTTTTTTTTACCAAAAACATGTAGAAGAATACGTATCGGCCTAAACTGAGGAAACATTTTTGGGGATATTTATTATAGTAAAAAATATTGCTTTTTTTTTCAAAATAGTCGCTCTTTTTTTGTTTATATCACAAATAATAAAAACCGCAGAGGTGATCAAATACCACCAAAAGAAAGTTTTATTTTGTTTGGGAGCCACGTCGCACGACCGCGCAATTGTCAGTTAAAGCGACGCAGCGCCGAATCGCAAAGAATGGCTCGGTTATTGGGCAGCCAAATCTTTCGGGGCTGAAGTGGTTTTATATATAAATATATATATAGATAGATAGATAGATAGATAGATCTATACATATAATATTTGCCTTTCCATAAGGACAGATGAAATAGTGGAGTAGAATTAATGAATGAAGATTATAAAGGGGTTGATTTTTTTTATAGGATTCACATAACCATAATCGTCCAGTAAAAGTCCATGAATATCCGTTCTGTGCAAAAGAACAAATGTAAATTGACTATTTCCTGTGCTGGTGGAATGCAAATTGTTTATTAAAAGAAGAAAAATACTGCATTTGGCCACTAGAGGGGGGTGTATCATAGGAGTTTCCTATAATAGCTCCATCTAGTGGCTACATGTGGTATCTTCAGTTTTTTTAAATCAATGAATTGTATTCCAATAGCAGTAGGCTACATGTGTCCGAGCAGATTATGAGATGCCACTCTGCGGTGTCCCTCCGATGTCAGTGACAGAAGCAGAAGAGAGAGGAGAGTTATAGAGGAAGGAGCAGAGTCCTCCAGGAGGGGAGAGTTATAGAGGAAGGAGCAGAGTCCTCCAGCAGAGAAGAGTATTTCAGGAGAGGAGAGTTATAGAGGAAGGAGCAGAGTCCTCCAGCAGAGTATTTCAGGAGAGGAGAGACAGAGGAAGGAGCAGAGTCCCCCAGCAGAGCATTTTAGGAGAGGAGAGTTATAGAGGAAGGAGCAGAGTCCTCCAGCAGAGCATTTTAGGAGAGGAGAGTTATAGAGGAAGGAGCAGAGTCCTCCAGCAGAGTATTTCAGGAGAGGAGACTTCTGGAGGAAGGAGCAGAGTCCTCCAGCACCTCTATACAAAGGAATATATTGGATTGATTGGATGGCAGACCTGATGGAATAATATCCATGTCTCCGGGGGGGGTCGGATGGATTCCAGCAGCCCCCCCCCCCCCGTCAGACGCCACACAGACGATAATGTTCCGCCGTCCTCAGGAAGTCATCACCACAAATAATACAATTTAATCATCACAGATCAGGGGAGAGGCGGCGATGTGTTTGCATTAGGGGGGGGGGGGCGGTAATTGTAGCCAATTAATGGGGCAGCTGGTGGATCTTAATGAATGTTTTGCTCATATCTCTCCAATGATAATTATAGTGGATGGAGATTGGGGGAGGGGAGGGGCCGCTCTGCTATAAAAATCATACGGAGTGTAGAATGGTGTTCCGGCACTGTCCAGCGGGATACGGCGCAATGAAAGAGCACAGCACCTGGGCACAGATAAGAAGTCAACAGATGGGCGGCTGATGCCGTCCAACAAACTCTGCCGCTGGTTGATTAATGCGGTGTATGAAACGTTCGTTGTGCCGATCGGCGTTATTTTACTAATCACCGGAGAGCACAAAATCTGGTGCAACTCCACAGAGAAACCAATCAGCTTCCAGCTCTTATTACCAAGGCCCCAATGTGACAAACATCCGCATACCTCCCAACCGTCCCGGATTTCGCGGGACTGTCCCTCATTCAGAACAAAGTCCCTCTGTCCCTCGCTTAAAAAAAAAAAAAAAAGAGTTCAAACAAAGTTTTTCTTTTTATTATAAATGATCGTTGTTTATGATTCGAACGTGCTTTGGGCCAAGCCTAGATCTTCCCTTATTCGATCCGTACCAATCGCTTGGTTTTGGCAGCACAGCAAAGGGAACATAAAGGTGCAATTTCTGGAGATGGCCACCGTGTGGCAGCATTATCCTTTCATGTCCAAGAATATAAGGTTTAACCACTTCGGCCCCGGGACATATTGCTGGTCAATGACCAGGCCACTTTTTGCGATTCGGCACTGCGTCGCTTTAACAGACAATTGCGCGGTCATGCGACCTGGCTCCCAAACAAAATTGGCGTCCTTTTTCCCCCCACAAATAGAGCTTTCTTTTGGTGGTATTTGATCGCCTCGGCGGTTTTTAGATTTTGCTCTATAAACGAAAATAGAGTGACAATTTTGAAAAAATTCAATATTTTTTACTTGTTGCTATAATAAATATCCCATTTTTAAAAAAAAAAAATTATTCTTCTACATATATTTGTTAAAAAAAAAAAAAAAAAATCGTAATAAGCGTTTGATTGGTTTGCACAAAAATTATAGCGTCTACAAAATAGGGGATAGATTTATGGCATTTTTATTAATATTTTTTTTTACTAGTAATGGTAGCGATTTTTTATCTGTACTGCGACATTACGGCGGACACTTCAGACACATTTTTGGGACCATTGGCATTTTTATAGCGATCAGTGCTATAAAAATGCACCGATTACTATAAAAATGCCACTGGCAGGGAAGGGGTTAATTATGTTCCCTGGGTGTGTTCTAACTGAAGGGGATGGGACTGACTTGGGGAAATGACAGATCGCTGTTCATACATCGTATGAACAGAAGATCACTCATTTCTCCCCGACAGGACAGGGAGCTGTGCGTTTACACCCACACAGCTCCCGGTTCTCACTCTGTAACGAGCGATCGTCGGTGCCCGGCAGTGATTGCACCCACCAGCGTCAGGGGGGGCAAGTGGGGGGTGCGCAAGTGGGGAAAAAAACGTTTTTTTTTTAAGAATTAACTTCCATTGGCAGGATATACTCAGGGCCAGTTCACTCGTAATTCACAGGAAGGCAGGCAGGGGAGAGAGAGGTGCAAGGAAGCTTTGGGTGGTTGGTGTTGCACCCTGCACATTGTGCACTCCGGAACACTGCGCTGTGTACATAACACACTCCTGAACGCTGCACTCTGAACATAGCATACTCCTGAATGATACACTCTGTACATACCACACTCCTGAACTCTGCGCTTTGTACATAACACTCTCCTGAACGCTGCACACTCCTGAATGATGCACTCTGTACACGACACACTCCTGAACACGACACACTCCTGAATGCTGCACTCTGTACGCGACACACTCCTGAACGCTGCACTCTGTACGCGACACACGCCCAGATACAATTGCCCTTTGAGGGCAACCATACTGCTGATGGGGTCTGCAATAAAATTGAGTTTGACACCCCTGCTCTGTCTGTCCATATCGGAGGTAAGGGCGGGCAGACAGATGCCCAGACAGTCTGCTGGAACCTGACATTACAACCATGATCTGCTGATCATAAGTGAAATGCTTTACAGGCTCATAGATCAAAAATAATTGATATTTTTTTTTATTGGCAAAAAGAAAAAGTGTATTTATTATTATAATATTTTTTTTTTTAAAGGTGAACTTATCCTTTAATTCTGCAATTACCGTGTATCAGTTAATCCATGGATACAAATTTGCCTAAGTTCAGCAGGGAGCGTCTGACTTTCGATCCATGTGCGGCCACTGTGGTTGTACAGAAGTTGATCTACAGCAGTGCTTCTCAATTATTGCTAGCGGCTTTAGCGATAATCAAAAGGTAAGACCCTTCAGCCTGCCCATAAACAGTTTGAATATGTATGGCTTGGCTAATTTCTGTACAATCACTGTGCTTGATCAGCGCTGCAGGCTATATAGCCAGCAGCACTGATCGGTGTGGATGGAGAAATCCGTTTTTTTTGGGGGGTTCAACCTTTTTGAACTTAAAAAATAAAAAAATGAACAGGCACATGTGTTCGTGTTTACCTTGTGTATAAATAATTCAATGCTTAGCCTGATATAGGCAAAGACTCAACATAAAATGCTCTACTTACATACTAAGTACAGCTCCAGCCCAGCACTGATCCTCACATTCTTATTGTATTCATTTTGTCTTCTACAAGCATGTTCTTGTTCAGTTAAGTTGCTGCGGGGGATATATATATATTGGACAAATTTGCTTGGAATCTAAGAGCCAGCTTAAAAAGTTAGGAGACCAAAAAACGCGCCCCGTCCCACCAAGCTCGCGCGCAGAAGCGAACGCATACGTGAGTAGCGCCCGCATATGTAAACGGTATTGAAACCACACAAGCGAGGTATCGCCGCGATCGTTAGAGCGAGAGCAATAATTCTAACCCTAGATCTCCTCTGTATCTCAAAACTGGTCCAGTCAGGGGGAGAAATGCCTGATTGTCTGTTCATACGATGTATGAACAGCGATCAGTCATTTCCTCAAGTCAGTCCACCCCCCCCCCCCCCCTTCAGTTAGAACACACCCAGTGAACATACTTAACCCCTTCCTCGCCCCCCTAGTGTTAAGCCCTTCCCTGCCAGTGAAATTTTTTATAGTAATCAATGCATTTTTATAGCACTGATGATCGCTATAAAAATTCCAATGGTCCCAAAAGTGTTAAGTGTCCACCATAATGTCGCAGTACCGATAAGTATCACTGTTCGCCGCCATTACTAGTAAAAAAAAAAAAAAAAAAAAATCATAAAAATGCCATAAAACTATCCCTTATTTTGTAAACGCTATAACATTTGCGCAAATCAATCAATAAACGCTTATTGCGATTTTTTTTAAAATTTAATTTAGAAGTATACATATCGGCCTAAACTGAGGAAAAAAAAAATCTTTTTTTTTATATATCTTTGGGTGATATTATAGCGAAAAGTAAAAAATATTTTTTTTCAAAATTGTCGCTCTATTTTTTTGTTTATAGCGCAAAAAAATAAAAACCGCCAAATACCACCAAAAGAAATCTCTATTTGTGGGAGAAAAAAAGGACGCCAATTTTGTTTGGGAGCCACGTCGCACGACCGCGCAATCGTCGGTTAAAGCGACGCAGTGCCGAATCCCAAAAAGTGGCCTGGTCTTTGACCAGCAATATGGTCCGGGGCTGAAGTGGTTAGGAATATTTTGAAACGCAGATCTAAAAGAACGGAGAGATACATTGCATCTCTTCTCTATCCTGAAGAATGTTGATAAATATTTGGTCTTTTTTTGACAGCTCGGCTCTGATAAGCATCTAGAGGGGGGTGAATCGAGATTGTGACGATTAATCATGCAGCTCTAATTATAGATATATATATATATACACACACACGCACACAGTTGTGCTCATAAGTTTACACACCCTGGCAGAATTTATGATTTCTTGGCCATTTTTTTTTCCAGAGAATATGAATGATAAACACAACTTATTATTCACATCATGGTCAGTGTTTGGCTGAAGCCGTTTATTATCAATCAACTGTGTTTAAAGCGTTTAAACTCTAACCAAGAAGGGGAAAATGAGGGGTTCTGTTGAAACCAAACCACGGTCAGGTAGATCAAGTAAAATTTCAGCCACAACTGCCAGGAAAATTGTTCGGGATGCAAAGAAAACCCCACAAACAACTTCAGGTGAAATACAGGACTCTCTGAAAACATGTGGTCCACACCAGGGAGAAATGCAAGGCTTTCTCCCTGGTGTGGAGAAAGCCTCTTGAGGGGGCGAGCAGGAGGGTCAGGACGCTCTCTACTTTGCAGATAGAGAAAGGAGCTGTGTGTTGATGGCGTCCTGACACTCCTGCTTGCCGCCTCAAGAGGCTTTCTCCACACCAGGGAGAAAGCCTCGCATTACGGTGTGGAGTTACAGACAGAAGAACAGGAAGTGAGGATTTCTCAGAAGAAATAAGGACATTTAAAAGCAAAATGGAAGGATGAGGTAAGTGAAGGAGGACTGCACTAAGGTAAAGGAAGATATTTAGGGGGGAAAAAATTACCTTTAAAACCCCTTTGTGGAGATCTCAAACGTGCCGTTTATGCGAGACGGTCCAAGAATTTACAGGAACTGGAGGCTTTTTTGCCAAGAGGAATGGGCAGCTTTACCATCTGAGAAGATAAAGAGCCTTAGCCACAAATACCACAAAAGACTTCAAGCTGTCATTGATGTTAAGGGGGGCAATACACCAGGGTTTGACAATCTAGGAGCTAGCTAAAACAGTTAGGAGCCAAAAAACGCATCCTTTCCTGCCGAGCTTGTGCGCAGAAGCGAACCCATACGTGAGTAGCGTCCGCCTATGTAAACGGTATTCAAACCACACATGTGAGGTATTGCCACGATTGGTAGAGCGAGAGCAATAATTCTAGCCCTAGTTCTCTGTAACTCAAAAGATGCAACCTGTAGAATTTTTTTAAACGTCGCCTATGGAGATTTTTAAGGGTAAAAGTTTGTCGCCATTCCACGAGCGGACGCAGTTTTGAAGCGTGACATGTTGGGTATCAATTTACTTGGCGTAACATTATCTTTCACAATAGAAAAACAAATTGAGATAGCTTTACTGTTGTCTTATTTTTTTATTAAAAAAAAGTGTATTTTTCCCCCAAAAAAGTGCCCTTGTAAGGCCGCTGCGCAAATATGGTGCGACAAAGTATTGCAACAACTGCCATTTTATTCTCTAGGGCATAGGTGGCAAACAAGGCCCGCAGGCCGAATGCGGCCCTCCAGGCCATTCCATGTGGCCCTCGCACCTCTCCTGCAGCCCTCCTCTGGTCCTCCTCAAGACCCCTGCTTTCTGCTTTTAAGCAATACATCCAGCTTCTTCCCAGCAGCAGCATAAGGAAAGTGGGGTGCACTGTGATGTAAGGTGATAGTGGGGGCCTCAACTTCTGATGGTGGGGTGGCTCTTGACATCTAATGTAAAGGGAGAGAATGCGCTGGATATCTAATCTTTCAGATATAACTGGCCCTTTTGAGGGCAATCATAATGCCGATGTGGTCCACGATGAAATTGAATTTCACACCCCTGCTCTAGGGTGTTAGAATAAAAAATATATATAATGTTTGGGGGGTCCAATTAGATGGAAGGAGATGGCAGTGAAAAAACACATTGGAACTGCTGTTTTTTGCTACTTGTAAATCCTAGATTCCTTCTGCAGGCCTCAACTTCCTTCTGTGAAGGCCGCGGCCACAATTACCGGCGGGCGCGTGCCCGCTGCGAACGCGCCCCACGCCGGCCGGTAATTGAGGCCGCGACTTTGCGCTCTTCTGCTGGCCTCAGCTTCCTTCTGTGAGGGCCGCAAAGCCGCAGCCTCAAATACGAACGCGCCACACGCCGGCCGGTAATTGAGGCCGCTACTTTGTGGCCTTCTGCAGCCCTAAGCTTTCCCAGGCGCCAGGTCCAAATTTCTTGTCGCAATTGCAACCTGATTTTGTTGAGACTAGCAATACACGATATTAAAGGGGTGTTCCAGCCAAAAATGGTGTTTATTAAAAGTCAGCAGCTACAAAAAGTGTAGCTGCTGGCTTTTAATAAACACTCACTTACCTGCTCCTCCGTTCCAGCAACGCGCCGACCGGGGCTCCGCTCCTCTCCCCCCTCCCCGGCTTCTCCATCCCGACTATGGGCACCCAGCCGTGAAAGCCTTCGGCTTCACGGCCGGGCACCCACTGCGCATGCGCGAGCAGTGGCTCCCCGCTGATTGGACAGGCGATGGCATGGGACCTGTCAGTGTCCCATGAGATCGCCTACAGGGAGGGGCTGGTGTAGGCGATTAAGCTTAATCGCCTAACCAGCCCTTCGGCGGAAGTGGGACAGGAAGTCCCACTCCTCCTGAAGCCCCCACTCCCCCCCAAAAAAAATTACATGCCAAATGTGGCATGTAAGGGGGTGTGGAGTGGATGAAGCGGAAGTTCAATTTTTGGGTGGAACTCCGCTTTACAACTGGGGTATGTAAACTTTTGATCAGGGTCGTTTCTGTTGTGATTAAGATATAAGAGAGTAAACACAGTTGATTAATAAATGGCTTCAGCTAAACGCCAACCATGAGTGAAAGAAAAGTTTTTGCGTTGTCATTCATATTCTCCGAAAAATGGCCAAGAAATTCTAAATTCTTCTGAACACAAGTGTATATATAACGTGAGACGTAGAACATTTTTCACATTCTGTGGATAAAACAAATATAAAGTGACATATTGTACATTCCAATGTATAGATTCCTTTATTTCAGAAATGTTTGAAATGTTCACATTAGAGTATCGGAGCGAAGTCTCCGCTCCAGAAAAGTCATTCAGCATACGATTTCCATTATTGTCCTGTGTGCGGTTTTTTATTCTCTTTTCATATTTTCTATAAAAGACACGCCTCACACTTTATCGGATTGGCATTTAAAGGCACTTTGGATAGAAAGTTAATACTGGTTGTTGATCCATTCATTGCATTCAAGAGTCTGTGTGATACTTTCTTGTGTTCGGATAACTTAATGTGCAGCGAAGAACAAAAACGTCCTTAATGAAGGAAAAAATGGATGTTGTAGGAAAAAAAAAAGGAATATACAGGAATTGAACAAAATGTATAGAAAAATTAAAACGACAGACTATTAGAATTTGTTTTTCGTTCCTCGGATTTCTCTCAGTCCACTAGGAATGAAATCCCTACAAGAAGCCCTCTTCTGAAATCTGTCTGATTGTGAAAAGATTTAAAGATTTCTAAATTGAAAGAAATTGCACTTTAAAAAAAAGAAATTCACGAGGTGACAGAAAAAAAAAATCCCACTGCAGGAAAAATTCCCAGCGCTCCGGAGATGTCTTTCAAAGCGATGTGCACAAGTCTGTTCTACTGGGTGACCAATCCCAGAGGGGGGGAGGGGATGCGTTGTATTTAAAATCCGAACCCCCGGGAGACGTCACGGAGGATTTAGCAAAACGTTGAGCCGGCAACACTTGTATCCGATCTTTGGTTTATGGTTTTTGTTAATCTCGATAAAGAGAAGTGTAGAAAGAAAAAAAAGAAAAAAAAAAGTAATTCATATATATTGCATTCTATAGTCCACGTGTTGAGTCCCTGCTCATCGTTTTTGGAAGGACGTTTGAAGAAAATACGGCACATCTGGTTGGGCGGGTGGGAGGTCCGGTCTCACGTCATGGGATGGAACCCTTTTTCAGAGCCGATGTCTACTGTGATATTGGTGTACAGCGGAAGCCGCTCCTTGGAGAGCAGGTTGTACCGGAGAGCGTTCATGCCGTCTTGTCTCCACGTTCGACGCGTTTTGGCCAACAAATTGAACCTGTGGTGAGATAACATGGCATAAATATTAGAGGGTGAATGACATTCTGGAAGCTTCTGAAGACTATGTACACTTAAATGTTTACTTAAAGCGGAACTCCACCCTCCACCTCCACTGCCCGGAACCCTCCCTTTGTGTCACATTTGCCACCTTTCAGGGGGGAGGGGGTGCAGATACCTGTCTAAAGACAGGTATTTGACCCACTACCGGCCACACAGTCTGCGGGCAGGACGTCAGACCCCCCCCCCCCCCCGTTGTGTTCTGGGAAACACTCGGCTCCCAGAACACATCAGGAACGAGTCAGCACGGCGCAGTGCGATTTGCGCATTCGCCATAGGGAACCGGGCAGTGAAGCCGGAGCGCTTCACTTCCTGGTTCCCTCACCGAGGATGATGGAGGGGGCAGCAGAGTGATGAGCGATCACTCGTCCTCTGCTGCGGACGGCGCTGGACTCCAGGACAGGTAAGTGTGCTGATATTAAAAGTCAGCAGCTGCAGTATTTGTAGCTGCTGGCTTTTAATATTTTATTTTTTTCCAGGGGACATCCGCTGTAACCATTTCCTGCCCGGCCTATTGTCAAATAACGGCCGGGCAGGACTACATATGATGTCCTTCCAAAACGTGCCAAGGCGCAATCTGTTGCTGGCTGCGTCCACTGGACACAGCCAATGACTGATCAATGTACCAGCCCGCTGCCGGTACCATGTGATCGCTGTGACCAATCAAGCAGATCTCAAGACAATTGTAAACAATGAATGATTGATTCATGCCATTCACTGTGCACAATTGTGTTTCTAGCTGTCACAGTGATCACATGGTACAGACAGGGCCAATCACAGCTCATCTGTGGCTAATCACAATACACACTGAATGAATCAATTTCATTCAGTAAAAATGTTTGCTTATACCAAGGAAATTCACTGCTATAAGCATTCGTGTGTGTAAAAAAAGAAAAAGAAAAAAAAAATCTTGAACACTTCTCCATAGTTGTACAGCGTTGCTATGGTAACACTATATTTCTTTGGTCACATAATATTTAAAAAAAAAAAATCATTAAGAAAAAATAAATAATTTGAATTAATTTTTTAACATACTGTCACCAGTCAGTGTCCCTGATCACCGCCACACCATGATATGACAACTCTGTACTGCACTGGTGACAGTATGTACAAAAAATAAATAAAATAAAAAAGCTGGTTGTGAACTTTATATATATAAATATTTTCCCAAAAATTGTGACAGAGTTACAACTTCAAAAAACCCGCCATGCCTCTTACTAAATACCTTGGACGGTCTACTTTCCAAAAAGAGGTAATTTGGGGGATATTTGTACTGTTTTCCGGCCTCAAGAAATTAGATAATCACTACATCAGGATTGACCAATTGTCATATATATATATTATAGTTTGTGGAATAAGGCTTTACTACAGACTAAAAATTAAACACTGATTTCGGTTATTTTCACCAAAGAAACATAGTGGAATACAGTTTGGCCTAAATTTACAAAGAAAGATTATTTGCAAAATGTTATAACCGAAACTAAGACAAGAAACTTGTTTTTTAAATTTTTATGTTATTTCATAAAATAAAAAAATCTGTGGTGATTGAATGCCATCAAAAGCAAGATCTATTTGTAGGAAAACAAAAATATTTTTTATATGGGTACAGTGTTGCACGACCGCGCAATTTTTATTCAAAGTGAGAGAAAAAGCTGAAAATTGTCCTAGGCAGGAAGGGGGTGGAATTTCCCAGGGGTTGAAGCGGTTAGAGGAATTCCTGTCTAACCATAACCATTCTTAACCACTTCAATACAGGGCACTTAAGCCCCCTTCCTGCCCAGGCCATTTTTCAGCGCTGTCGCACTTTGAATGACAATTGTGCCGTCATGCAACGCTGTACCCAAATGAAATTTTTATAATTTTTTCCCCACAAATAGAGCTTTCTTTTGGTGGTATTTGATCACCTCTGCAGTTTTCATTTCTTGCGCTATAAACAAAAGAAGAAGGACAAGTTTGAAAAACAAAAACAAAAAACACAATATTTTTTACTTTTTGCTATAATAAATATCCAAATATTTTTATTTATTTTTTTTTAAACAAATTTTTTCCTCAGTTTAGGCCGATACGTATTCTTCTACATATTTCTTGTAAAAAAAAATTGCTAAAGGTGTATATTGATTGGTTTAGGCAAACCTTAGTGTCTACAAAATGGGGGATGAATTTATGGCATTTTTTATGTTTTTTTTTTTTTTTTACAAGTAATGGTGGTGATCTGCGATTTTTATCATGACTGCTATATAGCGGCAGACATATTGGACACTTTTCACACTATTTTGGGCCCATTCACATTTATACAGCGACCAGTGCTATAAAAATGCACAGATACTGTATAAATGTGACTGTCAGGGAAGGGGTTAACACCAGGGGGTGATCAAGGGGTTAAATGTGTGTCCTAGGGAGTAATTCTAACTGTAGGGGGAGGGGACTCACAAGGGGTGGAGACCAAATCGGTGTTCCTCTGTACTGGGAACACACCACCGGTCTACTGACACCTGACAGGACGTGGATCTGTGTGTTTACACCCTATCATTACACAGATCCACGTCCTGCTCTGTTACTGGGCAATCGCGGGTGTCCGGCAGACATCACAACCACCAGGCACGGGCATCAGTTCCCAGGTGACGCGTGTACGCCTACGCCTCCTAGAGGGCCGAAAAGCCGCATCGCCCAGCCGTTAAACCACTTGAAGATTTTCACCCCCTTCATTACCAGGCAATTTTTTGCCGTTTAGCACTTTATTTTAACTGGTAATTGTGCAGTCATGCAACACTGTACTCACATATCATTTTTTTCCATACAAATAGAGTTTTCTTTTAGTGGTATTTTATCACCACTGTTTTTTTATTTTTTTATTATATAACTAGAAGAAAAAAAAAAAAATGGAAAATTTTGAAAAACAATATTTTCCAATCTCGGTTATAAAACATTTTCAATAAAATGAATTTCTTAATAAATTTAGGGCAAAATGTATTCATGCACACAGGCGGTTTGGCCCTGTGGATCAAATCCTGGCATTTTTGGACACCCAGGAGGCACGGGTGTGGCATCCAATGCCAACAGCCTATTACAATCTATGACAGGCTGAAAAGTGCAGCCGGATGACGTACTGAGTGGTACTTGTATAATATGTGTACAGAAACACTGTTGCTTGCCACAGTAACAAGTCACTGTATACATGAGGGCCGAACCCGTCCGTATGCATGAGAACAGTTAGGGCATGAAGGACGCGAGACAGTTGAGTGACATAAACCCCGTCACCCACATCCAAATACCCCCCCCCCCATTACACAAGGACATGTTGTGCCATGACTGAGACCAGCCCCGGGGGTTGTACAGGTTTTGAAATATTTGATTTCAACACTTTATATCCTTAAAATAAATCCCCGGTGTTATTTTAGGAGTTTATCTGTGATGACCGATCATTGATGAGACATTAGATCAACAAAAAGTAGAGTCCCTTCTTTCATGTATTAGTGACCATGACAAATGTCTAAGTAGAGAACAATAGACGTACTCTACCCAATGGGCATGCAGCCAGAACAGTCATTGCGGGAATAATTGCCAGGGATAAAAAAATGCTGCTACATTTAGCCGGTTAATCCGGCGTCTCCAGATTGGTAGAGATCCATACACTGTAACCACGCAACATCATGGCTTTCTAGGTGAACCCCGACAATGAACTCTCCTTATTTACGCCCTTTTATTATGTTAAATAAACCGTTCAAAGTAGCTTGTTATATCTGTTTAATTGCAAATAAAACCTGTTGATCCTGCCAGAAATCTTGATAAACTGCTGACTTTGATCAGTTACATTGTTCCCAGTTATTTGTGGAGGACTACAGAAAAGTTTGGAGACCCCTGAATTAGAGTGATAAATCTATGTGAAATGTTGAGGACATCTTGTGGCTGGGAAGAGGTACTGCAGGGGACAACTCTGAATTGAAGGCGATTATTTCAGCCTGAGCAACGTGGCTTTCCAGCGAGTACTCCGGGTTCCTTCCACACTTCAAAGCAGTGGTGACCCGTTCATTAGGGGTGCCACCCCCTCTATCCACAGCCGCCACGTCCTAATTAATGCCCTATGATCCGCATGCCACCACTAATGCGTCCGACCCCTTTCAGGATGCCGGGCGCATTAATTACAGCGGCCAGTGTTTTTTTTTTTTTTTAAGCACCAGATTAGAGCCAGAGGCTCTAATAGGCTTCAAAATACGGTGGGCTCGGGCGCAGAGCATTGAGCCATGAGCCCACACAGGTGTTACAACAGTGAATGAATATTTGCTGTTACAGCACTGATCCTTCTCCCGCGCCAATTGGGAAGTGGGTACAATACCCATTACCCAATTGGCTGAAAGGACAGGTGATTTCCTGATGTGCCCGCCACCTAAATGGGGAAAGGGCCGGCAGACAGCGAGGGGGTGTTTTTTTTTTGAGGTGCCACAGGGGTTTGGGGGTTTGTTTGGAGCAGCCGCCACTGCTCCATAGACAATCTGGTAGGTTAATTGGCTTCTGTCTAACACTGGCCCTAGTATGTATGTGAATTAGGGACCTTAGAGTGTCAGCTCCTTGGGGACAGGAACGGATGTTGACTGTACAGCATGTAATAAAGCAGTGCTATATATATATATATATATATATAGTGTTGGCGCTATACAAATAATAAAACAATGCTGCAAGTAAGCACTAAGGCCCGGATTCACAAAGCACTTACGCTGATGTATCTCGAGATAAGCCACGTAAGTGTAAATATGCGCCGTGCCCACAGAACTAAGATACGCCTAAAAACTGACTTCATCCGACCGACGTAACTTGCCTACGCCGGCGTATAGTGGGCGCATATTTGGACGCATTTGACGCTCTCATTGATTTTCTATGCAAATGAGGGAGATACGCCGATTCACGAACGTATTTGCGTAAGGTTTACGTTTGGCGTAAAGTTATTACCCAGCTTGGAGGCGCAACTCATGCAAAGGTATGGACCAGGGTACGGACGCTGTCTAATCTTACGTAGTTTGCGTTGTACGTGAATAGGGCTGGGCGTAGGCAGTGATTCGACGCATCTTAGGCAGTTGTTTCGACGCGACTGTGAGCATGCGCACTGGGATGCGTCTAAGGTACGACGCATGCGAAGTTAGTTTTAAGTACTTGTCTGAAGCTCAGCCCATCATTTGCATGGGGTTACGCCTCATTTAAATGCATCACGCCCACTTCCACTTACGCTGACTTACGCCTAGGAATATACGCTACGCCGGCGCAGAGTTGGGAGCATTTGTTTTGTGAATTCCGTGCTTCCCTCTCCGCGCTGCACTGGTGTAGCGTAAAACACATATGCTACGGCGGCATATATATGCGCCGGTGTATGTGAATCCGGCCTATAAGTACATGGAATTTTCTGTGCACTCAGCTGCAGTTTTCCAGTTGGTGACAGGAGTGCCTTTGAGAAGAATTCCAGGTTCAATATATGGACAAATGTCTAACTGGAAAGCACTGAAATGGACCCCACTAATCCAGCGATCTCCTCTTGTTTCTGGGTCTCGCCCCGAGTGGCTGACCTGTGAGCGCTCTAAACAAAGGAGGCCGAGCGACTGCTCTACTGATCACATTGTGAACACAGGAGGTCGGCCACTTGGCATTGGCGCCATTTAGGCCTCATTCCCACCATGTGCAGAGACATCAGTTTTTTTGCAAGGGCACAAAAACAATTGTTCTCCATGTGCCCTGTTCAACAACACTGGTATCACATGTGGATTTTTTACTGAGAAGGAATCTGCAGCGTGTATAATACTCATATGAAAACTGACAATCGGCGCCAAAATACTTCCCTTTTTTTTTCACATTTTTTGGTTTAGCAAAAAATAAAAAACC
The DNA here is from genome assembly GCA_029574335.1 of Rana kukunoris. Taxonomy (NCBI): domain Eukaryota; kingdom Metazoa; phylum Chordata; class Amphibia; order Anura; family Ranidae; genus Rana; species Rana kukunoris. The sequence continues at coordinate 3,187,885 of CM056058.1, forward strand.
TGGCGGTAAATACCACCAGAGCAAAAAAAATAAAAAATTTATTAGGGTACAGTGTAGCATGACCGCTCAATTTAAAGTGTGACAGCGCTGAAAGCTGAAAATTGGCCTGGGCAGGAAGGGGGGTGAAAATGCCCTACGTTGAAGCGGTTAAAGTAAAGGTCGTGTTTTTTCACCTTAATGTATCCTATGCATTGAGGTGAAAAAACACCTTGCAGTCACCGGTCGTCGTTCCCCTTGTTTTACTTACCTGAGCCCCTTCATCTCCTCGTTGGCGATGTGCCGTCCTTCTCTGCATGGAGTCCCGGCTTTGATTGAATAGATTGATAGCAGTGCAACCATTGGCTCCCGCTGCTGTCAATCAAATCCAGTGACGCGGGCGCCGGGGTCCTACATTCGGCATCTATGGACGCCGAATTAATGAGTCAGGAGCGCACCGGCAAGGTAACCCCCTTGAGAGAGCGCTTCTTCTAGGGGGGTTATCTACTGCGGGGAGGACCTGCTAAGGGACCCCAGAGGAGAAGGATCGGGGCCACACTGTGCAAAACGAGCTGCACAATGGAGGTACGACATGTTTGTTATTAAAAAAAAAAAAGCTTTAGTATCACTTTAAAATAAAAGTTTTCTAAAATATGTGTAAGCATTTAGATGTGTGACTTGCATGTGATGCATTACAAGGTGCAAGTAGAGGATGAAGAAGAGATTAACATATTTCACCTTCATTCTCTGAGCTCGTGACCAGAGGAAACCAGTCAGGACCGGTCACTGTTGAAGCGCTAACACAATAATACTATGCGGCCCCCTGGAGTCGCTGACATTAAGCAAACAGGGCGCCTCGGTGGCCGGCTGACCTTCGGGAGGACGCAGTGCAGAACCTGCGAGGGTCACATGTCACCGTCCAATCATTTCACCGCTTCCTCCAATAGATTGACACCACCGAGACCCAGGCTGTGATTTCTTCAGGAAGACCCTGAAACCCGTCTGTGTTCACAAATCTGCATCTACATGACATACATAGGAGGCCAAAGTGTGTGATCTGCCGGGGGACACATCCCTTCCAGGGGGGGCACATCCCGCAGCTTAAACCGTCCTCTTACCGTTTGGGGTTTTGCTCGTTGCCTTTGTCGTGTCCGTGTTTTATCATTTTGTATCTTCCATAACGAACGGATGGTCGGGAGATCAACTGACCGCTGAGGGCGACTCTGTGAGATCCAAGACAAAATAAATCCACGTTACAGGAGGTCTTCACTTCTTAAAGCCCAGTGCCGGGTGCTACACTTTACCCGCCAGCGCCCCCTCCCCACTCTCAAGGTTGCCCTACTATGTTTTATCTATGTCATATATGTTTATATAACGGGCATGTGATGACGCAGGATCCTCATGTTTGGGTGAGAGCCCTCTGCATTCTAAAGCGCAAATATAAGGTAAAATTGGCCAGTTCAATAGAAAGGGGCATGGTGGACAAAGATGTGATCTGGCGGGGGGGGCCGTCCCTTTGGGGGAGATTGCTGTACTAACATGAAGACACCCCATATAGAGGCGAGGCAGAGAGCCCTCTACATCCCCGGTGCAAATTTATTTCCGGCAACCACACGCAGTGCGAACTGTGGATTCCGAGAGGAATCGGATCGCATGGGTGAGAGAGAACACCATTCAATCAAATCCAGTGCAGGGGGCAGTGTATGGGTTAGGGACATTAGATTGTGAGCTCCTTGAGGGCAGGGACTGATGTGAATGTACAATGTATATGTACAGCGCTGTGTAAATTGACCCACACGGGCAAATTAAAATAAACAAATTCATAAAATATATCTATATATTACAGTACCTGTAATATATATATATATATATATATATATATATTATTAATTTGTTTATTTTTGCAATACAGATATATTTTATTAATTTGTTTATTTTGATTTTTTTTGTTGCAATACAGGTACTGTAATATACAGATATATGTTACTTGTTTATTTTGCATTTCTTTTTTCAATACAGGTACTGTAATATATAGATATATTTTAATTTGTTTATTTTCCTTTTTTTTCAATACAGGTACTGTAATATATAGATATATTTTATTAATTTGTATATTTTGCATTTTATTTTTTTTTGCAATACAGGTACTGTAATATATAGATATATTTTATTAATTTGTTTATTTTGCTTCTTTTTTTTTTTGCAATACAGATACTGTAATATATAGATATATTTTATTTGTTTATTTTGCATTTTTTTTTTGCAATACAGATACTGTAATATATAAATATATTTTATTAATTTGTTTGTCTTTTTGCATTTATATTGCAAAAAAATAAAAAAAAAACACAGGAGGTGATCAAATACTACCAAAAGCTCTATTTGTGTGAATTTTTTTATTTTATTTTTTGGGTACAGCATTGTGTGAACGTTCAATTGTGAGTCAAAAATAGCGCAGTGGAACCCGATAGGGGCATCAGGAGATTATAAGTTTCCTTATTTCTATTGAGTTCGCTTATTATATAAGGAGTCCTTTCTTTTTCTTACATCAATATATAATTTTTTTTTTTAATTGTTTAACTTTTAATACTCACATATTTTATTACAATGTATGATGTTTAATTTTTTTATTTTTTTCTCTCCTTCTCAAATCTGAAGGGGGAGGGGGGGGGATTTTCTATCTCCCACTCTCTGTAAGTCTTGTTTAGTTCCTGCTGACATTTACTAGGTTATGTCCATATTGATATGTATTGTGGATTTATTGTGATTCTTATTTTATTTCTGAAAATAAAATAATTTGAAAGAAAAATAGCGCAGTGCCGCATAGCAAAAAAAAATTCCCTAGTCATGGAGTAAAACCGTCCGGAGGTCAAGTGGTTAAATAAGCGAAGTGACGGTAAAATGATAATAATACAATCAGTTCTGTTCAGGACTTTCACTCCTATTTATATAATGACGGCAGTCCTAAAAAAAAACTGGTGATGTCAAGAAAGAGACTACAAAAGACGTGTACGGTAAACAGGTGAGAGGAACAATGAGAAGAATGTGGCTGTACGTGTAATGAAGGTGGAGCTGCTGTTTACATAAGCAAAGTTGTAGCAATCACAGATAAGCTTCAGCTCTGCACTGTGCAATCACAGGATTTCCTCGTTGTGACCAATCATGACATAGCGAGGTGACGGCTGAAAAAGCAAATGCCACGTCTGAGCTTTGTGTTGTGACAGGTGCCTGGACTCACCTGACAGCGATGTCGTCGTCCTCGCCGCCCCAGCCCCAGTAGTTGTTGGGAAAACCGTTCATTTTCATGTACTGCTCAGGAGAGAGCGCCGAGACTCCCCCGAAATAGGATTTATAAGGCAACCTGGAAGAAGAGAGAGAAAAAGAGTGACCTCATTGCACCTAAATAAGGTTTATATGTAATCTGAAAGAGAGGAAGAACCACTTCCCGCCCCAGCGACCCCAACAAAATGAAAATTAAAATTAAATAAAATTAACCCCCTAAAGACCAGGCCTATTCCGAGACTTCTCACATATGTAAAAATCAGCATTTTCTTTTTACCTATAGGCAACGCTTTAAAAGCCTTTACAGCAGGGGGTCTCAAATTGTCGGCCCTCCAGCTGTTGCAAAACCACAAGTCCCATAAGTCATTGCAAGGCTGACAGTTATAAACATGACTCCCTCAGTAAGAGGCATGATGGGACTTGTAGTTTCACAACAGCTGGAGGGCTGCCAGTTTGAGACCCCCTGGTTTACAGGTTACCAGTTTAGAGTCACACAGGAGACCTGGTGCTAGAATTATTGTCACGCTGATGGCGATATCTCACATGTGTGGTTCAATCGCCACTTACGTACGAATGAAGGACCAATGCGTGCGTTCACCTTTGTGCATGGGCACATAAAAAAAAATATATATATTTTTACACACTTTTTTTTTTTTTTTTTAACAACTTCATTGCTGTCACAATGGATGAACACTATCCCTCGTGTTAGCCTGGGCAGTGACAGGTACTCTTTACTGAGAGATCCGGGGTTTATTAGACCTCTGATCTCTCCTCTGCACCTAAAAGCATTTGATTAAACTGAAACTGGTATGATTCGATCAATGCTTTCCAATGCCTGTAATGCCTTATTTACATCCAGCAAAACAAGACGTGATGAAATACTTGTTGCTTCCGGATTTGTAGACCACAGAGAGGATTGGGGACATTCTGGTACTCGATCATCTCTATGGTTAGCTGGTGGAACCATTGGACAGGAGAGCCCCCCACTTCCGCCACCTGTAAAACCGATAGCCACTAGGATCGCTTTACAAAAACAGTCAATCGCTGCCAGAAAAACAATAATGCCTGTAGCTGCAGGCATCATCCCGGTATAACCACTCACCCCCCCCCCCTCCCTTGTGACGTATCCTTACATAGTGGAGGCTGAAACAGCTAAAAATGAAGATTTGAAGAAGAATTTCAGGTACGGATATATTATAGATACTGTGGTTACATTGATCCAGCCTGGACCAATGCAACTGTTGTATATAGCAGTGATGATGAACCTCGGCACCCCAGATGTTTCAGAACTTCATTTCCCATGATGCTCAACTACGCTGCAGAGTGCATGACCATCATGGGATGCCAAGGTTCACCATCACTGGTCTATAACCATACCTGGCCGATACACCTGATGACTTACTTGTATCCGAACTTGTCCATGGCGATGGAGGCGTGTTTGGGGAACTTGTCACAGGTGTACAGGTTGCGATCATCCTCTGGAATGAGATCCACATCATGGAAGAATAAGCAGGTCCAGTCCTCGTCCTTCATGGCTTCTTTAAAACCGACATTTAGCAGTTTTGCACGGTTGAAGGTAACATTCCCGGCCTGCAGAGACAGAGAGAGAGCGAGAGTGAGAGAGCGAGCGAGATCGTCACCTACCAGGGAACAGCAACTGCTAAGAGCAAATATAGGAAATACTCTGCTCCTTCCTCTATCCAACTCTCCTCTCCTGAGATACTCTGCACTGCTGGAGGACTCTGCTCCTTCCTCTCTAACTCTCCTATCCTCTCTTGAAATTCTCTGCTGGAGGACTCTGCTCCTTCCTCTATAACGCTCCTCTCCTGATATACTCTGCTAGAGGACTCTGCTCCTTCCTCTATAACTCTCCTCTCCTGATATACTCTGCTGGAGGACTCTGCTCCTTCCTCTATAACTCTCCTCTCCTGAAATACTCTGCTGGAGGACTCTGCTCCTTCCTCTATAACTCTCCTCTCCTGATATACTCTGCTAGAGGACTCTGCTCCTTCCTCTATAACTCTCCTCTCCTGAAATACTCTGCTGGAGGACTCTGCTCCTTCCTCTATAACTCTCCTCTCCTGATATACTCTGCTAGAGGACTCTGCTCCTTCCTCTATAACGCTCCTCTCCTGATATACTCTGCTAGAGGACTCTGCTCCTTCCTCTATAACTCTCCTCTCCTGATATACTCTGCTGGAGGACTCTGCTCCTTCCTCTATAACTCTCCTCTCCTGAAATACTCTGCTGGAGGACTCTGCTCCTTCCTCTATAACTCTCCTCTCCTGATATACTCTGCTAGAGGACTCTGCTCCTTCCTCTATAACGCTCCTCTCCTGATATACTCTGCTAGAGGACTCTGCTCCTTCCTCTATAACTCTCCTCTCCTGATATACTCTGCTGGAGGACTCTGCTCCTTCCTCTAACTCTCCTCTCCTGAAATACTCTGCTGGAGGACTCTGCTCCTTCCTCTATAACTCTCCTCTCCTGATATACTCTGCTAGAGGACTCTGCTCCTTCCTCTATAACTCTCCTCTCCTGAAATACTCTGCTGGAGGACTCTGCTTCTTCCTTTATAACTCTCCTCTCCTGAAATACTCTGCTCCTTCCTCGTCATCAGGACATCTTCCTAGTAGTCCAATACATTATCTTCACAATAAACTTTTGTTCCCCCGCACCATATTGTCCAAAATAGATCAACTCTAAATATGAGCTGCTATTATTGAGCTACAGACCCCAGGGATCCTATGAAGTGGATATAGCGTATAGTCAGCTGAGCTGCTAAAAAAAATATCAGGAAAAAATTGGAAATCACAACCAACAAAACGTAACAAAAAGCATCCCATTAATCAATTCTGATCACACCGAGGCGGCGGCCATGTTTGTTGGATGTGTTGATACTTTCCACCTGTTATTTGTGTGGCTCTGGCGGTATCCGGGGTAACAGTTGGTGTTTGTGGGACGGAGAATACTGGATGTTGTTTGACACTCAGATAAGAAGGGAAGGATGATAAGAGTTGTATAAAAGCTCTTTTATATGGAAGCCGGGAGAAGCCAAACAGTAAAAGGACAATGGAGATTATAAGAAGAGAACCTGTCACTTCCGAGGGAATTCAGGATCAGCAGGAAAAACTGCCTTTCCCAACCGCCGATAGATAACCGGCTTTATCTTTCTATAGATGACCGGCTTTATCTTTCTATAGATGACCGGCTTTATCTTTCTATAGATGACCGGCTTTATCTTTCTATAGATGACCGGCTTTATCTTTCTATAGATGACCGGCTTTTTACTAGTAAATGTCATTGATGTAAAGGGCACTTTGGTGACATGAGAGGCCCCTCCCCCTCCTGACAATAAATACTACAGACAAGCACCTGACTGATAACAAGTGAGATACCGCGGGCTGCACAGGATACTACTAGGCAAAAAGTTCAGCTCAAAGGCAAAAAAAAAACATTCTCTGCCATACATGATTAGACCCCAAATTTTGTCTTTTTATACTTCCTGCGGGCTGCTCAAAGGACTGACGATGTGCCACCAATCCATGGAGCTCCCAACCCTTGGTGCACCCGGCTTCTGCTGCCTTGATATCCCCAAGCAGTGAAATCAGCCAAGTTCTCCCGGTGGGACTACAGAACACCCTCTCCTTGTGTTATAGTGATGAGGAGTGTGTCTGTAGTCTAGTAGGGGAATAGGAAGTGTCTATAATCCAGTTAGAGGCGTAGGAGGCGGCCGCAGTCTAGTGGCAAGAGACCGGCGCCTAGTGGCAAGAGACCGGCGCCTAGTGGCAAGAGACCGGCGCCCAGTCACAGGAGTCTGTACTAATAGACTACAAGCACCCCAAACACTCGACCAGACTACAGACTCTATAGTCTGGTTGAGTGTATGGGGTGTTTGTAGTCTATTAGGAGAGTAGGGAGGTGTCTGTAGTCCAGCAGGGGAGTAAGCGGTGTCTGAAGTACTCAGTGATCCTTGTGTATTTCTTCCAGATCTGTGCAGTAATCCAGTGTGAGACTTCCTGTAATAAAGACCGCTCACTTCTGCTCTTTCTCTTTGTGCAGGGTGACTGGTCTTGACGCCGCCCCCTCCTGTTTTTTGCAGGCAGCATGTAGTGGGTGGAGCCTGCTGGGCCACTCCCACAGCTCTGCTCTCTGCCCATGCTATGTACAGCAGTGATGATGTCACTGTTGCTTTTACAAGGCAATGCCTGGGTTTGCAATAGCATTTGGCGCACACAAAGTGGATTTTTCTATTTTTTGTGACTATTGAGAAAACATTTGAATGAAAGTTTTTGTTCCCGGGGTTCAGCTTTAGCTTTGCTTACACCATTACATGTCAGATTCAAAAGCAGTGAGCCAAACTGAGAGTGAGAAGTCTTCTAGGGCCACTATGTCACCTGAGGGCCACACCTGCAAACCAAAAGCCGAGGCATATCTTGGCCCTTACCACCAGGATGGGTTGAGAAGTATGAATGAAGCGGGCTCAGAGAACGCCGAGTACTAACCCCCTCCCAGCACATGCTGGACTTACCTGATGGATGATGTATATGCCGTAGTCGAGCTGCTGCCGCTGCAGGAAGGGGTGTAGGTGATATAAAAGGTATTTAAGGTGCTGCTCCCTGTTGCGGTGAGGGATGATGACGGCCGTCCTATGGTTGGTCTCGCAGTCCGGCGGTTTGTAGCGCCCTCCTTTGGTCACGAGCGGGTTTTTATGCACCACATCCTCAAGTGTCAAGGTCTCTGGCAACTGGACTCTGATTGGCCCTCCTGTAAACAGGAAGAGAAACAAACATCAGAAAATACTGCAAGTGAGCAAATAAAACACAAAATGTTGCTGTGCTTTTACCTTTAATTTAAAATCGGTGACAGGGTCTCTTTAAACGCCCGTAATAATTATCAACGCAAAGCTGGGCAAAGGGCAGTTTTATAACGTCTGGCTTTGCAGGTGACAGTTCATATTACAGAGTCCCGGCTTGTTGGGCGGCTCATTAAATGCCGTCATCTCACACACATCACATTTATTACTTTTTTATTCTCTTTCTGAGCAGTAATGCCGACACCAGTGCTACAGTCACCTATCATTAGTCATTTACTGTAATGTCTACATCTCAACAGAGAGGGCGCTCTCCATCTTTTACCAGAGGGGGGGGGGGGGGGTTAGCTCTTGCGGGGAGGAGCCGCCAAGGGCCCCTAGAGGATCAGGGCCAAATCTGTGAAAAACGAACTGCACAGTGGAGGCAAGTATAACATGTTTGTTATTAAAAAAAATACTTTTACAACCCCTTTAACCACTTCAACCCCGGACCATCTTGCTGGTCAATGACCAGGCCCCTTTTTGCGATTCGGCAATGCGTCACTTTCACTGACAATTGCGCGGTCGTGCGACGTGGCTCCCAAACAAAATTGACGCCCTTTTTCCCCCCACAAATAGAGCTTTCTTTTGGTGGTATTTGATCACCTCTGCGGTTTTTATTTTTTGAGCTATAAACAAAAATAGAACGACAATTTTGAAGAAAAAAAAAAATGAATATTTTTTACTTTTTGCTATAAAAAATATCCCCAAAAATATATAAAAAAAAATATATTTTTCCCCTCAGTTTAGGCCAAAACTTATTCTGCCACATATTTTTCGAAAAAAAAAAACACAATAAGCGTTTGATTGGTTTGCGCAAAAGTTATAGCGTTTACTAAATAGGGGATAGTTTTATGGCATTTTTATTAATATTTTACTAGTGGCGGCGATTTTTATCGGTACTGCGACCTTATAGCGGACACATCGCACACCTCTGACACATTTTTGGGACCATTGGCATGTTTATAGCGATTGGTGCTAGAAAAATGCATTGATTATTATAAAAATGCCACCGGCAGGAAAGGGGTTAACACTAGGGGGCGGGGAAGGGGTTAATTATGTTCCCTGGGTGTGTTCTAAGGGGGGGGGGGGATTGACTTGGAGAAATGACAGATCGCTGTTCATATATGTATGAACAGACGATCATGAATTTCTCCCCTGACAGGACCGGGAGCTGTGTGTTTACACACACAGCTCCTGGTTCTCGCTTTGTAACGAGCGATGGCGGGTGCCCGGCGGTGATCGCGCGCGTCGGGACCAGAGGCGAGCGGCCCTATTGGCTGCTTGGCGAGATAAAGTAGATCTACGTGATCTCGCGCAGCCGAATCGACCTGCCGCCGTAAAACTGCGGCGGCTGGTGGGCAAGCGGTTGAAAAAATACATTTACAACACCTTTAATGCATTGTTATTGTATTTATACTGGGGGAAGAATCTCCAAACATTTGAAACAAAGGGCCGGTTTATTGTCCTTCACACTCTTGGAGGGCCGGACTTTGGCAAGCCAGAGGTGGAAATTTTCCTGGCTTCAGTGGGACTTAACATCTGGTATTAGGGGGAAGAATAGTGCCCCATTGTTTGTATCATAGGGAGGAAAAATGCCTCATTAGTGGTGTCAGTGGGAGAAATGGTGCTCCACTGTCGATGTCAGAATAGTGTCTCGTATCAGTGGGAGGGGATACTGCCCCAAGGGCCGGATAAAGGCAAGCAAATGGCAGCATCCGGTCCTCGGGCCGCAGTTTGGAGACCCCTGTATTATGGCATTGTTAGATTGTATTTTATGATCACATGTCAATGCAGGTGTGAAAGTATATATATATATATATATATATACACACACACTGTAAGTGCCGGGTTCACACTGGGGCAGCACGACTTGCCGTGCGACTCGGCAAGGTGATCTGCACACGACTTCAGAGGCGACTTGCAAAATGACTTCTGTATTGGAGTGAATGCAAGTCGCCCCCGAAGTCGTACAAGAACCTTTTTCTAAGTCGGAGAGACTTGAGTCGCTCCTATTAGCACGGTTCCATAGTACAGAACGGAGCGCGACTTGTCAGGCGGCCAAGTCGCCCCTGTGTGAACCGGCACTAATTACGCTACGTTGTTATTCATTCATATAGGGTTTATGTAGTGCGTTCTGGAATGATCTGTATGTAGCAGATATTCGAGTTCTCAATATGCAGAAATAAAAGGGACTTTCTTGACCTACAAAACAAAGAGGAGAAAAATGAAAGTCATGAAAGTAGGCGAGAGCGATCGTTATCTCCGCCAGTTATAAGTAGCCTGCAGGTGAGAGTTCCCGGCGCGATTACATTTTTACAGCTGCAGCTAAATAAAACAACGGGGGGGATGCAGTTGGGTGGCGATAACGGCGGCAGTAAAGGCCGGGCGTGCAGTTCTATGGGAGCGGGAGAGTTTGGCATTGATGGCAAGTGATGTGGAAATAAAGCTGGTTGGAATGCAAGGCGGTGAAGGGAAATGGGCACGGCTGGCAGTGTATATCATAGTGAGAACAAAATTACATCAAGAAGCAAACGATGCCACCGAGTGCGAGTCACCGTCCGCCCACCCAACCTGTGACCGAACGTTTAATCCTTTTATATTTTATGTTTCCTGGTCCCGCCTCCCCTAATCAACATGCTAATAAAATGATGAAAACGAGACCTGTTTTCCTGGGTGACTCCCAATATAGATCTATTGTCTGTTTTATGTAAACTGTCTGAAGGATTTTGAAATTATTTTGGGTGTATCATCCAACTCTACTATTGCTTTGTCCTTCCTGCATTCCTGTCTGTTAATAAAGATTATACAAATAAATAAGTTCCTGCACTACGGTAGCAATAAAATAGGAGTTTTGGTCAGGTGCCAGCAAACAGCGCAGAAAAATGATGGGCAACTTTCTCAAGTGTGGCCCCTAACATCACCACAGGGCCACACTGAAAATGAAATGAATGTTCAGTCTCTTGAGACACCAGACACAACAGGATATAGTCAGAGACTGCAGACATCATACAAGAGGTGGTCAAAGACTGTAGACATGATACAAGAGGTGGTCAAAGACTGTAGACATGATACAAGAGGTGGTCAAAGACTGTAGACATGATACAAGAGGTGGTCAAAGACTGTAGACATGATACAAGGGATGGTCAGAGAATGCAGACATGATACAAGGGATGGTCAGAGACTGCAGACATGATACAAGGGATGGTCAGAGACTGCAGACATGAAACAAGGGATGGTCAGAGACTGCAGACATGAAACAAGGGATGGTCAGAGACTGAAGACAGAACACAAGGGATGGTCAGAGACTGCAGTCATGATACAAGAAATGGTCAGAGACTGCAGTCATGATACAAGGGCTGGTCAGAGACTGCAGCCATGATACAAGAAATGGTCAGAGACTGCAGTCATGATACAAGGGCTGGTCAGAGACTGCAGTCATGATACAAGAAATGGTCAGAGACTGCAGTCATGATACAAGAAATGGTCAAAGACTGCAGACATGATACAAGGGATAGTAAAAGATTATGGATAGGATAAAAGAAGAGGCTGTGAACATGTTAAAAGGAGGTGTTGAAGACTGGCGACATGAGTCATAGCCTGCAGTGTAGTATGCTTCATTAGTGGCCTGGCACCTGAAGCATGGGGACCAGAGGCAAAACGGCTAATACAGATGAAAGTGAAGCCCCACCCTATGGTTTACAGGTGAATAGGACCTCATTGTATTACAATGCCATAGCAGAGTCTAGGTCCTACTGGAGGAATGATGAATAAAGGCGCACAGGGTAACACCACATGCTTGGAAAAATGCCCAGAATTCTCCTCCTCATCAAGGGACAACCGTGAAAGTCTTGCTTCTCTTCCTCATTCTTTCCATGCAATCCTCCAGCTGCACATCGCAAGCTGAGAGAGATTAAAGCCAGCTGGTACTGTCCCTGGTGGGGAATATTTACTACACGGAAAGCTATAAAAAACAATACTTGGCTCGCTATTGCCATCATTACTGTTTTATGTGGTGCAAACAGCTACTTTATTTTGAACAGTGGTGATTATAGCTGAACTCCAGGCAGGCAAATGGGTAGGTTCAAATACATACTGTATAAGTGAATGTGGCTACTTGCCAAAGGTTGTTTTTAATTCTGTTCAGCCAGTCTTATGATCCAGGCACCCTCTTGCTACATAGAACATCAAGGATAAAACCTACTTTTCTCTACCACAGCTAGGCTACGATCTGCCCTTGCCTGTTGACTGGACAATGTAGATGCATGGTGGATGACTTGCCCCTACTAACTGGACTATGTAGGAGCCTGGTCCATGACCTGGCCCAGTCTGCTGAATGGACAGTGCAGAAGATTGGTTCACAAACTGTCCCAGTCTACTGGCCGACAATGTAGGAGCCTGGTCCATGACAAGTTATAGCCTACTAACTGGACTACGTAGGAGCCTGGTCCATTACTTGCTCCTGCCTGTGGACTGGCCATTGTAGAGAGCTTGGTCAATACCTGGTGACTGGACAGTGTAGAGAGCTTGGTCCAATACCTGTGGTCTGGACAGTGTAGAGAGCTTGGTCCAATACCTGTGGTCTGGACAGTGTAGAGAGCTTGGTCCAATACCTGTGGTCTGGACAGTGTAGAGAGCTTGGTCCAATACCTGTGGTCTGGACAGTGTAGAGAGCTTGGTCCAATACCTGTGGTCTGGACAGTGTAGAGAGATTGGTCCAATACCTGTGGTCTGGACAGTGTAGAGAGCTTGGTCCAATACCTGTGGTCTGGACAGTGTAGAGAGCTTGGTCCAATACCTGTGGACTGGACAGTGTAGAGAGCTTGGTCCAATACCTGTGGACTGGACAGTGTAGAGAGCTTGGTCCAATACCTGTGGACTGGACAGTGTAGAGAGCTTGGTCCAATACCTGTGGTCTGGACAGTGTAGAGAGATTGGTCCAATACCTGTGGTCTGGACAGTGTAGAGAGCTTGGTCCAATACCTGCCGACTGGACAGTGTAGGAACATGGTCTGCGAGTCACCACAACCTACTGGCTGTCTGCACAATGTAGAACTTTGGTCCATGACCCGCCCAAGCCTACTGACTGGAAAATGTAGGAGCTCGGTCCACACCCCGTTGAATGGATAATGTAGGTGCTTGGTCTATGACCCGCCCAAGCTTTCTGATTTTAATTAGTAGGATGGGTCAAGTCGTAAACCAAGCTCCTACTCTGTCTAATCAGAAAGCTTGGGCGGGTCATAGACCAAGCACCTACATTGTCCAATCAGCGGGTTGTGGACTAAGGTCCTACATTCTCCAGTCTGCAGGATTGGGCAGGTCCTGGACCAAGCTTCTACACTCCTCAATTAGTAGGATGGGTCAAGTCATAAACCAAGCGTAGAAGCTTGGTCCAGGATGCGCCCAATCCTGCCGACTTGACAATGTAGGCGCTTGGTTCAACACCCTCCCAATCCTGAAACTGGGCAATGTAGTAGCTTGGTTTGAGAGTCCTCCGATCTACTGACTGGACAATGTAGGAGTATGGTCCACGCGACCTGGCCGAACCTACTGAATGGACCTTGTAGGAGCTTAATCCACAGCCTGCTTAACATAGGATCTTGGTGCATGACCTTGGTCCATAGCCTACCGGCTAACAATGTAGGAGCTTGGGCCATGACCCATTACAGCCTGCCGACTGGACAACATAGGAGCTTGGTGCATGACCTGCCCTAGCCTTCTGACTGCACGCCTGGACAATGTATGAGCTTTACATGTATGGACAATGTAGGAACTTGGTTCCTTATCTGCCCAGCCTGCTGGCTGGAAAACAATGGAGCATCAGCACACCAAAATGGTCAACAACGTTAGACCCATCATGTCCAAAGTAAACTCCAAGCCAACATTACAATTTTCATATCAAGGGTTATGTAAACCCGAACCTAGAACTTCTCTCAGTCCTCCATGGTCTGTACCATTGAAACCATTTTGTTATATCCGTTCAATAAAAAATGACGTTTACCATTAGTCCTGCACTGCACACGAGGACAGCCAGGAGTCGCCCGAAACAAGAACGATGAGGATTTTAACCAAATATACTGTAGTGTATACTGAATGAGAGAAAAAGGTTTTGGCTTCAGTTACACCAAACCAGAGGAAACTGGAGTTTGCCGTTTCCAGGACAGGGTGAATCACCAGCAATTGAGTCATTTGACTGTTAGTACTGAAGGTCCCTGCGGACAAACAGGGATTACCTGTACCAGACAGCTTCATGTATGAAACCCCAGCGAGAAATCAGACCGACGGCCTTCCCTTCAGCCTTGCACAGTGGTACAGGCTCCTTTCCTGGCTTACTCTGATTTCACTGCACACTGTGAGCTTCTTGCAATGTGCATTAGTCAGATAGAACCCCTTATTTTCTGGCTGGAGGACTCCCACCATCATGTGGCACTCTCCTCCCCAGCCTGACTGGGGCCCACCACTTTCATTCATTGGACTTCAATTCTTTCAAATAAGGAAGCTCAGCATTATATGTGGGCGTTACCTATGACAGTCTGCATGCAAACATAGTTTGCCAAGGAACTCCCACATCTCCCGCCCATCAAGTCATTTTGATAGTGGCGGGTCTGCTTCCAAAATCCAGCCCACTGCCGGTGTTCCGTCAGATATGGCAACCAGTCAGAAATGGTTACAGAAGTGACGTTCTGTCGCCGCCATCTTGCTACACCCCGCACCCCTCCACTGTAATGATACACTGAGAAAGGGGGCAAGTAGACATCTTGTTACACCCACCAGAGTTTTGCACTTCACAGATATTTTTAACAGTAAACTGAGCTTTTAAGGGGAAATACAGTATTTAGAAATCCGAAAGACTTTCAGATGTTGAATTTTAAAAGCAGCGGCAAACCTGCTGATCTCACAGGTTTGGTAATCTGACAGAACAGCGCTGCTTTTATAATTCAACATGTAAACAGTCCGATGGATTTCCAAATACTGTATTTCACCATATAAGCTCCGTTTTCTGTTAAAAATAAGTGCGAGTTTAAAAACTCCGGTGGGTGTAACAAGATGCGGGGTGTAGCATCACATCACTTCTGTTACCAATTATGACAGGTTCTGACGGAACACCTGCATTAGGACCGAGGGCGCGGTAGAGGAGGACCGAGGGCGCGGTAGAGGAGGACCGAGGGCGCGGTAGAGGAGGACCGAGGGCGCGGTAGAGGAGGACCGAGGGCTCGGTAGAGGAGGACCGAGGGCGCGGTAGAGGAGGACCGAGGGCGCGGTAGAGGAGGACCGAGGGCGCGGTAGAGGAGGACCGAGGGCTCGGTAGAGGAGGACCGAGGGCGCGGTAGAGGAGGACCGAGGGCTCGGTAGAGGAGGACCGAGGGCTCGGTAGAGGAGGACCGAGGGCTCGGTAGAGGAGGACCGAGGGCACGGTAGAGGAGGACCGAGGGCACGGTAGAGGAGGACCGAGGGCTCGGTAGAGGAGGACCGAAGGCTCGGTAGAGGAGGACCGAAGGCTCGGTAGAGGAGGACCGAAGGCTCGGTAGAGGAGGACCGAAGGCTCGGTAGAGGAGGACCGAAGGCTCGGTAGAGGAGGACCGAAGGCTCGGTAGAGGAGGACCGAGGGCTCGGTAGAGGAGGACCGAGGGCACGGTAGAGGAGGACCGAGGGCACGGTAGAGGAGGACCGCGGGGCTCGGTAGAGGAGGACCGCGGGGCTCGGTAGAGGAGGACCGCGGGGCTCGGTAGAGGAGGACCGCGGGGCACGGTAGAGGAGGACCGCGGGGCACGGTAGAGGAGGACCGCGGGGCACGGTAGAGGAGGACCGCGGGGCACGGTAGAGGAGGACCGCGGGGCACGGTAGAGGAGGACCGCGGGGCACGGTAGAGGAGGACCGCGGGGCACGGTAGAGGAGGACCGCGGGGCACGGTAGAGGAGGACCGAGGGCTCGGTAGAGGAGGACCGAAGGCTCGGTAGAGGAGGACCGAAGGCTCGGTAGAGGAGGACCGAAGGCTCGGTAGAGGAAGACCGAGGGCTCGGTAGAGGAAGACCGAAGGCTCTGTAGAGGAAGACCGAGTGCTCTGTAGAGGAGGACCGAGGGTGGGTTCTGTGATGTTTTCTGGAAGCTATGTACAGCCTCCTGCTGGCCCCTCCCACCAGCCATGGTCTGCTTGCATTGCATAGAGAACCACAGACACCCAGTGATGATGTCACTGAGTCTAAAATAGGGTTGGGGAGTGGGGGGTGGAAGCAGGGAAAGAATATATAGGCAGATTAACCTACAACTTTAATATAAATAGTAACTCTGCTGTAATGGAATCAAAGTATGCAGGTTTTAAAATGAGCAACTTGCTCTATTCACACTTGTGCCACTTGTCATACAACTTTGGACATGCCAGTCTTTTAAATGACACTCTTCAAATCAGCGTGACTTAAAGTCGCAGCAACTTTGAAAAAGATCCAGCACTGCTTTGATCCAGAGAGTGTAAATCGTGTCACTTTGGAGTCACGCCACTGTAAATAGAATCTATATCTCATCAATTAACACTTACAACTATAAACCTCTCTCAATATAGAGGAAGTTCACAACTAATCCTGAACCCAGCAACCTCACCAATGTGACCTCACTGGCCCCCTTCCAGTTCATCACAGCAACCGACAATGCCGTTAATAACAGGAACTGAGTCACGGCAGCGGAGGAAGATAAGAACAAATCCAACAGTTTATTTCCTCAAATTGAAAATGTACTTTCTCAGTCTCATTTCTGTAAAAAGAAAAAAAAATGGTGATCCTGCCACCCCCTATGAGGGTGACAACGCTGCAGGGTCTACAGTAAATTCACAGCAGCGTTGTCACCCTCAGCAGCTACATTGGGGTCCATCACTACAGGGAAGGGTTATCAGACTTCTTACCTCCCTCACCACACATTGGGCCCAATGTCTATATGGAAGCAATGTAGAGCCCGCCTCCCAGCACCGGTGGTCCCTGCAATGATGTTAGAGGCGTTTGTGCCGGTGATCTGACGATATGGTTCCTCCTATCGATATGGTTCCTGTCTTGACTGCGCAGGCGCAGTCCTTGCCGACGGAAATCGCCGAACCTCGGGCGGCATCCAGGCTCATTCCTTAAGATCCCTGTGGATTGGAGGATGTTAAAAAAAAGAGGCAGGAGGCCGAGCGAGGACGTGAGCCCGACTGGCCACTTACCTTAAATTCCATGTCGCCCTGGAGGTTCAGTGAAGTGGCCAGTCGGCCTCACGTCCTCGCTCGGCCTCCTGCCTCTTTTTTTTAACATCCTCCAATCCACAGGGATCTTAAGGAATGAGCCTGGATGCCGCCCGAGGTTTGGCGATTTCCGTGGGCTTCGTCACTAGGAAACATCCCAGGTTGATAACAGAAGCTATAAGCTACCAACTCCCCCCCCTCTGCCGATCCCATGCAGCTGGTATAGCAGCAGGAGCTGTGGGCAATGCAGGAACGGGTATCTTATGACTCTGGCTACCAGCCTGCTGTGTCCTTTGCTTGTTTGCCGCCGTTATCTGATCACCGGCAGACAGTCTAGTACTCCGCCGCAAGGACCAAGGTCATTTTGTGTCGGCTTCTTGTGGTTTTTATTGTGTCTGTAGAATTAACATATGAAGAAATCGCAGAGCGCCGGGTGCTGCCCTTCCTGTTTTTCACTTTCCCACCCTGTTTTGTGGCCTTTCCCAGCTCAGATCAAAAGCCTGGAAGACCAAATATTTATTCTTCAATGTTTTATTAGACCGGCTTATTGTGCGACTCCGGACTGACACTACGCCTACATTTAAAAGGGACACAAATGTTCATATATTTTCGAAAATAATCCACACACAAGAGCATGCAGGAGCTGCTGAATATGACCGCCATTGCAAAATGGTACTGAAACAGATAGCCCCTACCCCTGCGCCATTTCAAATTTAAGTTTTTTGTATTCTATAAGAACTAACAGAACACAAACCCCATTATACTGCTGAAGAAGCCTGTCAAAGTGAAACATGCTGGGATCTTGCTCTGTGGATCACTTGCCAACATATAGTGTGGTAAACAACCCTACACAGTTATTTATGTGGCATCATTCTGGAAGTGTGTGACGTCTACCCTGAAAGGTCATTTATCTGAGTCACCTCGGTCGTCTAAATTATTTAGTTAATTAGCTCATGTTAATTTATGTTCTGGTTACCTATAAGACTGGGATTTTGGTTCTAATAAACACTCCATGTTCAGCAGACAAACAAATCTTGTCTTGTGTGCTTGTGAGCAGCTGGAATATCTGATATCTATATGTAGACTGATAGGAAGCGGTATATGACGGAAGCACTCAAGCGGAGTGGGGGGACGTTCCTTTAAAGTACCCCTTTGATTTTTATAGGCTTAATAAAGTTCAATGTTTTTCTGAGAGACCACCCACCCTTTAAATCCCGTTGTTGGGTGAGGAGGTCTTTTTTGGGTCACATGGTAGTCTGGCCACGCTGCTGCCAATTGCAAGGCAGTGGCTTAGCGTTGTCAGAATGCACCAGGAAGTGCCGACTGCATAAGATTCCCAACTTGCTAAAGTAAACCGTATAAAGCGACGAATGATGGGAAACATACTTTAAAACCCGACAGAGCAAACCTCTTCTTTTCTCTACTTTAAACCACTTAAGGACCGCCTCCTGCACATACGTCGGCAGAATGGCATGGCTGGGCACAGGTACTTCCTGTGCTAGTGCCCAGCCGTGGGTCGCGGGCGCTCTCCCGTGACCGGGTCCGAAGCTCAGGGACCTGATCGCTGCTGGAGTGTCGCGATCGGTCCCCGTAGCTGAAGAATGGGGAGAGCCGTGTGTAAACACAGCTTCCCCGATCTTCACTGTGGCGGCAGCATCGATCGTGTCCCCCTATAAAAGGGATCACACGATCGATGACGTCACACCTACAGCCACCCCCCCTACAGTTGTAAACACACATTAGGGAACACATAACCCCTACAGCGCCCCCTTGTGGTTAACTCCCAAACTGCAAATGTAATTTTCACAATAAACAACGCATTTTTTGCTGTGAAAAATTACATTGGTCCCAAAAATGTGTCAAAATTGTCCGAAGTGTCCGCCATAATGTTGCAGTCACGAAAAAAAATAAAAATCGCTGCCATTAGTAGTTAAAAAAAAAAAAGATGCAATAAAACTATCCCCTATTTTGTAAACGCTATAAACTTTGCACAAACCAACCGTTTTTTTTACCAAAAATATGTAGAAGAATACGTATCGGCCTAAACTTTTTGGGGATATTATAGCAAAAAGTAAAAAATATTGCATTTTTTTCAAAATTGTCGCTCTATTTTTGTTTATAGCGCAAAAAATAAAAACCGCAGAGGTGATCAAAAACCACCAAAAGAAAGCTCTATTTGTGGGAAAAAAAGGACGCCAATTTTGTTTGGGAACCGCGTCGCACGACCGCGCAATTGTCTGTTAAATCGACGCAGTGCCGAATCACAAAACCTGGCCGGGTCCTTTAGCTGCCTAAAGGTCCGGGTCTTAAGTGGTTAAATAAAATAGAATGTTAAAGGTTAGAAACCTCTGCCTTGGTTTTCCTGCCCTCGGGGGATGGGGATGACTGGGACAGAAAAAAAGAAAGCGTCTGTAACCTTTCTCCACACTACCAAGAATAAAAGCGTTCATGCTTCCTGTCGCACTTCCGATCTCTCAGAATACCTGAACGTTTGTCATCGTCATATAAATAGTACGGGGTTGAGTTTGCATTTTCAGGACTTGTAAGGAAATCGGTGGTGGTTGACGAGCATTCAGAATAGCGGGGTCACATGACTCGTCCTGAAAGCGTCACTCGAAACATGAAGGCGAATCCGTAAAGTGTCACAGAAAGAAAGTGTTCTGAATTAAAATAACTGACTCCTCTATGGGTAGCCTAAGGCTCGGTTGACATTACTACGGGCCACGCGTCCCACGTTTGCTCGGGCATGGCAGCCCTATTCATTTGATTGGACGTGAAATGAACACCTATCCGATGTTGTGTCCAAACAGGAATTTGTCAAAATCTCCAATTACTGCTGGTTTAACCACTTGGAAGATTTTACCCCCCCTCCTGACCAGAGCACTTTTTACAATTTGGCACTGCGTCGCTTTAACTGGTAATTGCGCGGTCGTGCGATGCTGTACCCAAAGAAAATTTGCATCCTTTTTTTACCACAAATAGAGCTCTCTTTTGGTGGTGTTTGATCACCGTGGTGGTTTTTATTTTCTGCGCTATAAACAAAAAAATATCAACAATTTTGAAAAAAAAAAAAAATATGTTTTTACTTTTTGCTATAAAAATATCCCCAATTAAAAAAAAAAAAAAAAAAATTCTTTATCAGTTAAGGCCAATAAATTCTACATATTTCTGGTATTAAAAAATATATAACTAAATTGCAATAAGCGTATATTGATTGGTGTGCGCAAAAGTTATAACGTCTAGAAACTATGGGAAATATTTATGGCGTTTTTTTCATTTTTTACTAGTAATGGCGGCGAGCTGTGATTTTTAGCGGAACTGCAACACTGCGGCGGACACTTGACAAATTTTTGGGACCACTGACATTTATACAGCGATCAGGGCTATAAAAATGCAGATTACTGTATAAATGTCACTGGCAGGGAAAGGGTTAACACTAGGGGGGACGATTACATGTGTATTCCCCTCAGTGTGTTCCAACTGTGAGGGGATAGGATTGACTAGGGAATCAGACCTATCGTTGTTCCTACTCAGTAGGAACAAATAATAGGTCTCCTCTCCCCTTACAGAACAGATATGTGTGTGTTTATACACACAAATCCCCATACTGGCTCTTGTGCACCGTGTCCCCTCCGTGCAGCGTGCGCCCTCTGGCGGCTCATAAAGTGGGCGATGTACCCATATGGGGTTTTGCGCAGCTGTGCCGTTCTGCCGCAGTATATCTGCGCAAGGCGTTCAGAAGCGTTTAAAGAAACCGGATGTTAAGTAGTTGGAGTTTCTGACGAGTTTGACAGAACACCGGCGCAACCAGACCAGATGGACGGGTCAGCTTGGGGTGCCGACAATCGCGGGCTCCCTGGACAGGTAAGTTTCCTTATAATAAAAGTCAGCAGGTACAGTATTTGTAGCTGCTGACTTTTATTTATTTATTTTTTTCACCCAGGTTGGAACTCTGCTTTAAGCCAGGCATACATGGATTGATATTCAGACAGTTCAGCGGGAACTTAACTAATTTGACCTATGTATCTATTGATCGACCTTTGTACAACCAGCCTGTCAGGTTTTTCCCAAATGATTACTGCTGCCAGATAAATCCGGAAACGCTAGTCGTGTTCTGTTGGCGGGGAAGGATCCCTACTGGTAGAATACAATAGCCCTGCGGGGGAGATTCCCCCACCAAAACTGACTGTGTTGATGGGGGGGGGGGGGGGGGGGGTTTAAGCAATTTTCTTTCCATCCACCCGTGGGGAAAATCAAGGAAATTGCATAATCTATGGCTTGCTGGATGGTCAGATCATGCCTGAAAATCCAACTACCCCCCCCCCCCCCCATGTCTTACAGTCAAGACTAAGCCATCCTATGAGGAGCAACAATAACATTTAAAAAAGACAAAACAAAGAGAACAAAAGCACCAAACAAACACATAATAACTGAACCAGACACAGAATGCCAAACAAACTAAAAGCTAAAAGCACAACAAAAGAAAACAAAAAGAGGCGGGGGAGGGGAGGGGGACTGAAAGGACCTTTGAAATTGCAAACAATCGGCTGTTTAAATTGGATTTGCCTCGAAGAAAAGGGCCTTTTGAATACAAATACATTAATGACAAACAAAAAATACCTGAGGGCTGCTGTTGGCCCAATACTGCCCAGGCCATAAATACTGTAAATCTCTCTACACCCTTTATTACCCCCCTGTGTATACAGAACACCTTCAGAAATCCAATTGCCTCACCTCACTGGCTATTCTGCAAGAATTGAAATACCACCCACCCCCTGCAGGGAGAGGTACGCAGTTCCTGTTCTGCTTTCTTTTATTTCTGAAAACAGGAACTGCATAGCAGGTGGTCAGAGAAATAAAATTTATATGGAAGGATCACAGTTCTAGAGGAGAAACATTCATGCCCTGCCACCCTCTCTCTCCTGATTGGCAGCAGCGGGAGCCAATGGCAGCGCCGCCGCTGTATCTCAGCCAATCAGGAGGAAGAGTCTAGGGTGGCCACTTGTGGACATCGCTGGATAGAAATGGGGCTCATGTAGGGGCTACTACACATATGGGGGGGCTGCTTAATCCAGGGCCATCTTAAGACAAGGGCACTGCCCAGGGGCCCCAGGTACATGGGGGCCCCACCATTATCTTGCATTACACCATGCTTGCCAACTGTCCCCGATTTTCTGGGACAGTCACGCTTTTTACTAAACTGTCCCGATAGGGTCGTGTCCCTGGAAGCATCCCAGAACCTATACTGTGCCCTCCTGATCCCAGTATTGTGCCCTCCTGACCCCACTTCTGGCACTGAGGCATCATGTGACGCTATGAGTAAGAATCACACGATGTGAAACATGTCAGACACCTTTTTCTTGTTGTTCACTTCATTTTGACTGCATCGCTTTGGTTGTTTTTTGGATTTAATTTGTACAATAAAGACATCGTTTTAGGGAGTGCGGCAGTCCAGCATCTTCTTCTATCCACTGAGGCGGCACTGGTAGGTGGCACCGAAGAGGCGGCACTGGTGGGCAAACAATGGAAAAAAAGTACCGCTCCAAGCCCTGTGACCTGTGCTGTGCTCCCGCCCTGTAGCACTAGCAGGTGCAGACCCGTGGAAAAAATAAATGATCCTGGACTGCCGCACCGACGAGGCGGCACTGGTAGGTGGCACCGACGAGGCGGCACTGGTAGGTGGCACCGACGAGGCGGCACTGGTAGGTGGCACCGACGAGGCGGCACTGGTAGGTGGCACCGACGAGGCGGCACTGGTAGGTGGCACCGACGAGGCGGCACTGGTGGGCAAACAATGGAAAAAAAGTACCGCTCCAAGCCCTGTGACCTATGCTGTGCTCCCACCCTGTAGCACTAGCAGGTGCAGACTCTGCGCTGACCCGTGGAAAAAATAAATGATCCTGGACTGCCGCACCGACGAGGCGGCACTGGTGGGTGGCACCGACGAGGCGGCACTGGTGGGTGGCCCCGACGAGGCGGCACTGGTGGGTGGCCCCGACGAGGCGGCACTGGTGGGTGGCCCCGACGAGGCGGCACTGGTGGGTGGCCCCGACGAGGCGGCACTGGTGGGTGGCCCCGACGAGGCGGCACTGGTGGGTGGCACCGATGAGACGGCACCGATGGGTGGTAATGATGGGCACCGATTGGCAGCACCGTTGGGAATGCACTGATAATCAGGACACAGAGTCCTGCTGTCTGTGTCAATAGACACGGCAGCGGGGCTCGGGAGCAAGCATGTATGAGGCCCTCCATGGGGGCACTAGACAGATAGAAGGAGCCAGGAGCACCGACAGGGGACCCGAAAAGAAGAAATTTTGATTTAATTGCATAAAGCAGGTAAAGTATAGAGATGCTTTTTTCCCCCTTTACAATCACTTTAATTTTCTGAATAAAGTTGATCCTTGATGTCCCCTCCCCCTCAATCTTATCTCCATCCGACAGCCATGGTTTCTGTGTTGCAATTCGTTGTCCTGGTCCTACCTGTCCCACAGGTTTCTATGGAGCCAACTCTGGCCCGAGGACACAGCTCCATAGAAACCTGTGGGGCACGAATGTGCATGGAGAGACCAGGGCAGTGATGACTTGTAGCATCGGATGTAAACAAACCGTGGGACCGAGGACAGTATGCATCAGTGCAGGGGGAGGGGCGAGTCAGGTCAGGGGAAAGGGACAAAAAATTAATTGGTATTTTTTACTGAAAATGCAGATGTGATAAAGAACAAAAAATGCAAAAAACAAAAAAATAAAACGACTTGATTGCACATTTGCGCTTATTTTAGTATGCGTGTTGAACGCTTCCAGGAGAAAAGGGTGTGGTGAACACATTGATTGGGGAATGGACTGAGCGGCAGTGTTGCCAACCGTCCAGAGCCTGAGCAGCACGCGGCGGAGGCAGAATGGAGGAGCCTGCTGCATCCAGGCAATACAAAGTTCACAGGGGAGTCAGGGACGGACAGAGTGACAGACAGCCCAGCCGACAGTGACATCAGGTGATGGTGGCAGAAGGGGTTACGATGGAGGCAGTTGGTGATGGTGGCAGGGGGTGGCACCGCAAAGGGGGCAATGGAGGCAGAAGGTGTTAGTGGCAGGGGATGTTGGTGGCACTGCAGAGGGGGATGGTGGCACCACAGAGGGTGGGGATGGAGACAAGGGTTGTTGGTGGCACCGCAGAGGGGGAGATTGGAGGGCAAGGAGAGATTGGAGGGCAAGGGGTGTGGTTGGCACTGCAGAGGGGGATGGTGGCACCAGAGGGTGTGGGATGGAGACAAGGGTTATTGGTGGCACCGCAGGGGGAGATTGGAGGCGGGGGGGGGATTGGCGACAGGGGGGGTGGGAGAGATTGGCGACGGAGGGGGGGGGGGGAGAGATTGGAGACGGGGGGAGAAGAGATTGGAGGCGGGGGGGAGAAGAGATTGGAGGCGGGGGGGGGGGGAAGAGATTGGAGAAGCGGGGGGGAGAGATTGGAGACGGGGGGGGGGAGAGATTGGAGACGGGGGGGGAGGAGAGATTGGAGACGGGGGGGGGGGGAGAGATTGGAGACGGGGGGGGGGGAGATTGGAGGCAGGGGGGGGGGGGGGATTGGAGGCAGGGAGGGGGGGAGATTGGAGGCAGGGAGGGGGGGGGGGGAGATTGGAGGCAGGGAGGGGGGGAGATTGGAGGCAGGGAGGGGGGGAGATTGGAGGCAGGGAGATTGGAGGCAGGGAGGGGGGGAGATTGGAGGCAGGGAGGGGGGGAGATTGGAGGCAGGGAGGGGGGGGAGATTGGAGGCAGGGAGGGGGGGGAGATTGGAGGCAGGGAGGGGGGGGAGATTGGAGGCAGGGAGGGGGGGGAGATTGGAGGCAGGGAGGGGGGGGGAGATTGGAGGCAGGGAGGGGGGGGAGATTGGAGGCAGGGAGGGGGGGGGAGATTGGAGGCAGGGAGGGGGGAGAGATTGGAGGCAGGGAGGGGGGAGATTGGAGGCAGGGGGGGGGAGATTGGAGCCAGGGGGGGGGGGGAGATTGGAGCCAGGGGGGGGAGATTGGAGCCAGGGGGGGGGGGGGAGATTGGAGGCAGGGAAGGGGGGGTTGGAGCCAGAGGGGGGGGGAGATTGGAGGCAGGGAGGGGAGAGATTGGAGGCAGGGAGGGGGGGAGATTGGAGGCAGGGAGGGGGGGGAGATTGGAGGCAGGGAGGGGGGGAGATTGGAGGCAGGGAGGGGGGGAGATTGGAGGCAGGGGGGGGAGATTGGAGGCAGGGGGGGGGGAGATTGAGGCAGGGGGGGGGAGATTGGAGGCAGGGGGGGGAGATTGGAGGCAGGGGGGGGAGATTGGAGGCAGGGGGGGGGGGGATTGGAGGCAGAGGGGGGGAGATTGGAGGCAGGGGGGGGGGGAGATTGGAGGCAGGGGGGGGGAGATTGGAGGCAGGGGGGTGATTGAAGGGAGGGGGAGATTGTGGCACCGCAGAGGGGGGTGAATGCAGGGGGTGTTGGTGGCAGAGGGGGATGTGACTAAATAATTTGCCCTTATTGAATTATGGATACGTTTAGCAGCCACATTTCCGTTGTAGAAAGCGGTTTGTGGGCGTGACGCGGTGAGCGAGTCATCTGAAGCACTCTCCTATCTCCACGCTCCGTCACGGGTAATCTGCGCGCCTCGCAGCCAAGGGTGGAATCCACAGGAAGCCGGGCTCCCTTCCAAAAGTTGTGACAGATGTTCAGTACTAAATTATAGCCGCCGTAACAGATGCATCAAACCTGTGAACCGCGCCGCCATAGAGGCCGCTGAGGGACTACAAGTCTCAGCATGACCCAGTGACTTTATATACAGCGGGTAAAATACATATTGAACACGTCACCTTTTTTCTAGGTGAATAGCTTTCTAGAAGGTGCCATTGACATGAAATATTCACCACGTGGGTAACAACCCATCCAACCCATACATACAAAGACACCAAAACAAATACATTCAGAAAGTTCTGTGTAATAAAATGGAATGACACAGGGGAAAAAAGTATTGAACACATAAAGAAAGGGAGGTGCAAAAAGGAATCTGAAAGCCAAGACACCCACTAAAAAACACTCAGTAATAAAGAAATCCTGCTCCTTGTCAGTGCAAAGCTGGTTCAGTCTCAACTGATGCCCTTATAAAAAGGCGTCTCATTACCAAGGTGTCACACAAGAAACATCTCATGATGGGTAATAGCAAAGAGCTCCCTTTGCAATCGTAAGCCTCGTACACACGATCGAATTTCAATTGGACAAAGCCGTGGAATTTTGTCTGAAGGGCGTTGGCTGTGAGCCAACAAATACGAAACTACACGTTGTTTCAGCTCTTTAGCGCCACCCCCTTTGGGCAACTTCTGCTAATGTCGTGCTATGGTTAGCATTGCTTCTGAGCATGCGTGTTTGTACTTGGATTTTTTTCCCGACGGACTTGTGTACACATGATCGGATAATCCGACATCACACATTTGTTGTCGGAAAATTTTACACCCTGCCGTTACACATTTTTTTGACGGAAAATCCAATCGTGTGAATGAGGCTTTATTGTTGCAAAACATACTGATGGCTTTGGTCAGGGGTCGACAATATCCGGGCGCCAGGTCGCAATTGCGACCAGAAATTGTGACCTGGCGCCCGCGGCAGCTGGTAATTGAGGCCGCGGCTTTGCGTCGCGTTTTCTGGCTCCTAACTTTTTTTAGCCGGCTCCTAGATTCCAAGCAAATTTATCAAGCCCTGGCTTTGGTTACGGAAGGATTTCCAAACTTCTGAATGTTCCAGTGAGCACTGTTGGGACCACAATCATGAAGTGCCACCAACCAGGTGCTCCTCACAAGATTTCTGACAGAGGAGTGAAAATAATTATCAGAAGAGTTGTCCAAGAGCCAAGGACCTCTTGTGGAGAGCTTCAGAAAGACCCGGAATTAGCAGGTACTATTGTTTCAGTATTGACCTGTATGCACGCTCACTCCATTGATGAAGAAAAAGCATGTTGAAGTTCCGTTAAACGCCTACAAGACAAAGGCATTAGGGTTGTCCCGATACCACTTTTTTAGGACCGAGTACAAGTACCGATACTTTTTTTCATGTACTCGCCAATACCGAATACCGATACTTTTTTTAAATGTGTCCCCAAAGGCAGCCATGTCCCCCACATATTGCAGCCATGTCCCCGCAGCCATGTCCCCCACATATGCAGCCATGTCCCTCCAGCCATGTCCCCCACATATGCAGCCATGTCCCTCCAGCCATGTCCCCCACATATGCAGCCATGTCCCTCCAGCCATGTCCCCCACATATGCAGCCATGTCCCCCACATATGCAGCCATTTCCCCCCAGCCATGTCCCCCACATATGCAGCCATTTCCCCCCAGCAATGTCCCCCACATATGCCATGTCCCCCACATATGCAGCCATGTCCCTCCAGCCATGTCCCCCACATATGCAGCCATGTCCCCCACATATGCAGCCATGTCCCTCCAGCCATGTCCCCCACATATGCAGCCATGTCCCTCCAGGCCATGTCCCCCACATATGCAGCCATGTCCCCCACATATGCAGCCATGTCCCTCCAGCCATGTCCCCCACATATGCAGCCATGTCCCTCCAGCCATGTCCCCCACACATGCAGCCATGTCCCTCCAGCCATGTCCCCCCATACCTAGAGCCGCCAAAAGACGCTGCCACCGCACGGAGAACATCACAGCAGAGGTACTCCCGCAAATACTCGGTATCGGTTCCGATACCGATACTGGTATCGGTACAACCCTAAAAGGCATAATAAGCTAGTATGCACAGCATACTAGCTCATTATGAATTACCTGAGATCGAAGTCCCCTCCCCCTCCTTAAAGGCCCTCGTTCCCCCTCCATTGCTCCATGCTTCGGTTCTGATGCTCACATGCCCATTGTAGACTTCTTTAGCTGTGGACACGGGTCAGACCCCTCTGCGGCTACACAGCCCCGTACACAACAAACTGAGATTCCCAATCACCTTCAGAGACAACATGTTCACTTGCTGCCTAATATATCTCACCAACTTTCACAAGTCATTGTAAGGAGATAATCCATGGTATTTACTTAGCCTGGCTCCTGACTAATCAATGTGCCTCCAACAGAATGAGTCAGGTGACTATAGAACTATGATATGAAGTATTTACACAAGGTGGTGTTGATAATAATGCAGCCCGGGAGCCTCACCTCCGACATATCGGGTGCAGCTGAACTCGGCGCCCGGCTGGTTAAGTGCATAAAAATTATTCTAGGTTGGACTACAGATATAGGGCCAGATTCACGTACTGTGGCTTAAAGGTGTGCGGGCGTAGCATATCTCAGGGTCCCCAAAACCCCGGTACCGGGTCCCCAAAATCCGTGAGATCAGGCGCAAAAAGGTGACGCGAGTATAAGCCGAGGGGGGCATTTCAGCACACAAAAAAGTGCTGGAAACCCGGCTTATACTCGAGTATATACGGTACCATATTTTAGTTATTTCCTTTTTTTTATGATTATATTTAAAGCCCATTGTGTTGTACAATGTGGGTATAATTATTTAATAATCAGAACCATGGACATTGCTCTGCAGTACAGAGATGTTAATGATTATCCTCACGCTGGCCATAATACACGCCAGTTCTGTGCCAACTTTCCGGCAGCTTTTGGCGGAAAATAAAATAAAATGTTCCATGGAACTGAACAGTCCGCAGCAATCTGTCATCTGCAGTTCCAGGGACCCGAATGATGGAAAACGGTAAATACATTTCATATGGCAATGCAATGGTCTCCATCAATTCCCACAGCAATTCAGATGGTTCTGTTACTGGAAGTTGGGAAATATATGAAATCGCAGGGGACACGCGATCACTGCGTTTTCACCGCTGGCCTACCGGAGAGGAGGTTTTACAATTTCACATACGTGTTAAAAATCTGCATTTTTGCCAGGAAATTACTTAGAATCCCCAAGCGTTATAGATTTTCTGAAAGCAGAGGCCCTGGAAAATAAAATGGTGGTTGTTGAAATTTGTGTCACACAATATTTGTGCAGCCGTTTTATCAAATGCTAATTTTCGGGGAAAAAAAATAAATATATACAAATTTCAGTGCACACAAAGGGCTCCTTCACACAGACGTTCCGTATGTCCGTTTTTCATCCATCTGTTGTTGGATGAAAAAACGGACATACATGTATCCCTATGGGATCCCGGATGTCAGCGGAGACATGTCCGCTGACATCCGATCCGCTCCGATCCGCCAAAGTATGCCGGAGGAAAAACCTACTTTTCCTTCCGTCTGGCAGATCGGATGAACACAGACAGACAGACAGTCCGTGTTCATCCGATTCCCCATAGGGGAGTGCGGAAAAAAGACAAGGCGGTCCCTGCACAGTGTGCGGGGACCGCCCTGTCATCCGGCAGCTCAGCGGAGATCAACAGAGCGATCCCCGCTGAGCAAACGTAGGTGCACCGGGCGGATCATTACAAAAATATAAAACATGATGTCTCGCCTAATAAGTAGATACATTTTAAATTGGAATGTCGGAAAACTACGATACCTAAAATTGTCCATGGGTGAAGCTTCAAAAGCATTCAGTTAAATGTGAGCTGTGGCACTAGAATTATTGCTCTCACTCCAATGATCACAGCGGTGCAATCATGGTTTACTTACGTGCAGGGCTGATGTTAGAAGCCATAGGGCCCTGTACAGACAACCTGACACGGGACCCCAGGCAGACAACCTGACACGGGACCCCATGCAGACAACCTGACACGGGACCCCGTACAGACCACCTGACACAGGGGGGCCCCCCCGTACAGACAACCTGACACGGGACCCCATGCAGACAACCTGACACGGGACCCCATGCAGACAACCTGACACGGGACCCCATGCAGACAACCTGACACGGGACCCCGTACAGACAACCTGACACGGGACCCCGTACAGACAACCTGACACGGGACCCCGTGCAGACAACCTGACACGGGACCCCGTGCAGACAACCTGACACGGGACCCCGTGCAGACAACCTGACACGGGACCCCATGCAGACAACCTCACCTGGTGCCCCATACAACCAATACTTCAGTTATGAATGAACACAGTGCGTGCTCAGTAACGATCACTCGCGTTCATTTAGGAAAGAAAGGGGCAGGTGACATTTATTTGTATCCCCTGTGCAGTTCATTTTGCACAGAGTGGCCCCGATCCTCCTCTTCTGGGGTGCCACGGTGGCTCTCCTGGCTCCTCCCCACAAGAGCTAACTGCCTCTAGGAAGCTGTCTCCGGAGGGGGGGTTACCTTGCGTGGGCGCGCTCCCATGCCATACAATCGGCCGCTGATTCTATGACTCGGCCCCACCCCCCGGTGGCCACGTCATTGGATTTGATTGACAGCAGCGGGAGCCAATGGCTAAGCTGCTATCAATCTATCCAATGAAGAGCCGATCAGGCATGGGGAGAAAGACGCGGGATTACGCCTACTGAAATTCAGGCCTCGGGAAAGTAAAACCGGGGGGGGGGGGGGGGGGTTTGGTGGGAGATGAATGCAAGGTTTGTCTTTCGTCTTAATGCATAGGATGCATTAAGGCAGGGTTTGACAAATTTGCTTGGAATCTAGGAGCCAGCTAAAAAAGTTAGGAGCCTAAAAAAACGCACCCCCGTCCCGCCAAGCTAGCGCGCAGAAGCGAACGCATACGTGAGCAGCGCCTGCATATATAAACGGTATTCAAACCACACATGTGAGGTATCGCCGCGATTGGTAGAGCGAGAGCAATAATTCTAGCCCTAGATCTCCCCTGCAACTCAAAACATGCAACCTGCCCAGTAATTGGGGCCGCAGCTTTGCGGCCTTCTGCAGACCTAAGCTTCCTTCTGTGAACCCAGCAAAACCGCGGCCTCAATTACCGGCGGGCGTGAGCCCGCTGCGATCACCGCCTGTGCCGGCTGGTAATTGAGGCGCAGGCTTTGCGGCCTTCTGCAGGCCTAAGCTTCCCTGGGCGCCAGGTCACAATTTCTTGTGGCAATTACGACCAGGCACCCGGAATTTGTCGAGCCCTGCATTAAGGTGAAAAAACACAACGGTTTACAACCCCTTTAAGAACAAACCTCCAGTCCCTAGCCCATTCGTAACTCAGGGACTGGCTGTATCCATGGCCACCCTCCAGGATCTATAAACCCCCTGCCAATATAGAAACCCATGGGACCGCAATTGCCAACCTTCAAGACTTTCCATGGGAAAACAGAAACGAGGCTCTGGACACAAATCTCCGGCCAGTTAACAATAATGTCATCACTTGACCCGGACAGCTTGGGTTTGGCAGCTCTTAACAAAAACAAGCAGATAAAGGTCAATCAAATTGAGAAATCCACATGTAGCTGAGCCACAAACGCATTTCGTAGGGGTCCAAAGTATTATGGATTCAACAGAATTGAAGAAAGATGGGAGCGTCCCACCGCTTCAAACACATTCAACTATCATTGGACGCAACGGTCCTAATGCCTGTATGATCTGCATACGCTTCCCGCGGGCGCGCTCCCATGCCATACAATCGGCCGCTGATTCTATGACTCGGCCCCACCCCCCGGTGGCCACGTCATTGGATTTGATTGACAGCAGCGGGAGCCAATGGCTAAGCTGCTATCAATCTATCCAATGAAGAGCCGATCAGGCATGGTCTACAAGCCCTGATAAAGGGGAGCGTTAAACCCCCAAAACACAAGGGGGCTCAGCAAACAGCAGCATTGTCAGTCTGGGGAGAGGGAAGTGTTAAAACGTACCAGCAGATTTAAATACACCAACAACTTGGAGCTAAACTGCAGCTCAACCTTTATAAATCAGTTACAGCAAACAGTTTCCTTTTGGGTTTTACATGGATACATAAAAGCTGATCATTGTATTCACCCCTGGTAAATGGTTCGTCTCATCCCTCCAACTGGTACATTCTGCTGGAGAGCTTGAGCTTCTAAAAAAAAAAAAAAACCTGACTTACAGGCTGGATCACCAGATGAAACTAGAAGAAAAAATGCCTAAAAAAGAAAAAACTAATGCAGCCATCACATCTAGGAATTATTAAGCTGCAATATAATAAAGATTTATTTTGGGTTTAATATCATCGCTTTACCAGCAATGATAAAGATTGTGTGACAACCTACACATTCTATATTTACAATAGAGCGTGCGCCCAAAATGTACCCACACGTTGCCAGCATGCAAAGAACTTTTGTGGGGCGCTTCCTTCATACCACACCTCAGGGCCCTGGGCTGCTCTAATGAGCCGGCGATGAACTGCTCCTGAGGAGCCCAATTAGTTTTACATTTTCAATGGGGTGTGTCACCCAATGAACTGCTTTCCACCCGCGCCTCATCTGAAAGACAACTACTGCGGCGTGCTCTGTGATCACAGAACAGGGTAAAGGGCCAATCACATCGCGACCCTTTACCACGTGATCAGCCAAATGACAGCTGATCACAGAAGTAAACAGAAGCCGGTTATTGGCTTTTCTTTTCTCTTCACACAGACAGCGTGAGAAGGAAAAAGGAGAGCCCTTAACCAGCTTCTGTTACAGGAACACTGGTCCCACACAGTGCCCACCAGTGCAAACCAGTGCCCACTATTAGTGCAAACCAGTGCCACCTATCAGTGCCCCAGCATTGGTATAA
Source organism: Rana kukunoris (assembly GCA_029574335.1). NCBI lineage: Eukaryota > Metazoa > Chordata > Amphibia > Anura > Ranidae > Rana > Rana kukunoris. Next base: position 3,220,827 of record CM056058.1, read on the forward strand.
ATGGGAGAAATAGTACCGCAGCATTAGTGTCAGTGGGAGGCATAGTGCCCCCATCAGTGTTAATGGAGGAAATAGTGCCCCATCATTGGTGTAAGAGGAATAGTGGCCCCATCACTGGTGTCAGTGGGAGGAATAGTGGCCCATCAGTGGTGTCAGTGGGAGGAATAGTGGCCCATCAGTGGTGTCAGTGGGAGGAATAGTGGCCCATCAGTGGTGTCAGTGGGAGGAATAGTGGCCCATCAGTGGTGTCAGTGGGAGGAATAGTGGCCCATCAGTGGTGTCAGTGGGAGGAATAGTGGCCCATCAGTGGTGTCACTGGGAGGAAAAGTGCCCCATCACTGGTGTCAGTGAGAGGAATAGTGTCCCATCACTGGTGTCAGTGAGAGGAATAGTGCCCCATCACTGGTGTCACTGGGAGGAATAGTGCCCCATCACTGGTGTCAGTGAGAGGAATAGTGCCCCATCACTGGTGTCAGTGAGAGGAATAGTGCCCCATCACTGGTGTCAGTGAGAGGAATAGTGCCCCATCACTGGTGTCAGTGAGAGGAATAGTGCCCCATCACTGGTGTCAGTGAGAGGAATAGTGCCCCATCACTGGTGTCAGTGAGAGGAATAGTGCCCCATCACTGGTGTCAGTGAGAGGAATAGTGCCCCATCACTGGTGTCAGTGAGAGGAATAGTGCCCCATCACTGGTGTCAGTGAGAGGAATAGTGCCCCATCACTGGTGTCAGTGAGAGGAATAGTGCCCCATCACTGGTGTCAGTGAGAGGAATAGTGCCCCATCACTGGTGTCAGTGAGAGGAATAGTGCCCCATCACTGGTGTCAGTGAGAGGAATAGTGCCCCATCACTGGTGTCAGTGAGAGGAATAGTGCCCCATCACTGGTGTCAGTGAGAGGAATAGTGCCCCATCACTGGTGTCAGTGAGAGGAATAGTGTCCCATCACTGGTGTCAGTGAGAGGAATAGTGTCCCATCACTGGTGTCAGTGAGAGGAATAGTGTCCCATCACTGGTGTCAGTGAGAGGAATAGTGTCCCATCACTGGTGTCAGTGAGAGGAATAGAGCAAAACAGATTACAGCACACAAATTTAAGAATGACATTTATCCTGCAAGGCTAGTTAAAAATCCCTGAACATATTCAGAAAAATACGGGGGTTTGGTCATATAGTGCTAAGCCCACTTGCTGCGACAAAGTGGGAGGAATGGTGACATTGCTGGTGTCGGAGGGAGGAACGGTGGCATTGCTGGTGTCGGTGGGGGGAATGGTGGCATTGCTGGTGTCGGTGGGGGGAATGGTGGCATTGCTGGTGTCGGTGGGGGGAATGGTGGCATTGCTGGTGTCGGTGGGGGGAATGGTGGCATTGCTGGTGTCGGTGGGGGGAATGGTGGCATTGCTGGTGTCGGTGGGGGGAATGGTGGCATTGCTGGTGTCGGTGGGGGGAATGGTGGCATTGCTGGTGTCGGTGGGGGGAATGGTGGCATTGCTGGTGTCGGTGGGGGGAATGGTGGCATTGCTGGTGTCGGTGGGGGGAATGGTGGCATTGCTGGTGTCGGTGGGGGGAATGGTGGCATTGCTGGTGTCGGTGGGGGGAATGGTGGCATTGCTGGTGTCGGTGGGGGGAATGGTGGCATTGCTGGTGTCGGTGGGGGGAATGGTGGCATTGCTGGTGTCGGTGGGGGGAATGGTGACATTGCTGGTGTCGGAGGGAGGAACGGTGGCATTGCTGGTGTCGGTGGGGGGAATGGTGGCATTGCTGGTGTCGGTGGGGGGAATGGTGGCATTGCTGGTGTCGGTGGGGGGAATGGTGGCATTGCTGGTGTCGGTGGGGGGAATGGTGGCATTGCTGGTGTCGGTGGGGGGAATGGTGGCATTGCTGGTGTCGGTGGGGGGAATGGTGGCATTGCTGGTGTCGGTGGGGGGAATGGTGGCATTGCTGGTGTCGGTGGGGGGAATGGTGGCATTGCTGGTGTCGGTGGGGGGAATGGTGACATTGCTGGTGTCGGTGGGGGGAATGGTGACATTGCTGGTGTCGGAGGGAGGAACGGTGGCATTGCTGGTGTCGGTGGGGGGAATGGTGGCATTGCTGGTGTCGGTGGGGGGAATGGTGACATTGCTGGTGTCGGTGGGGGGAATGGTGACATTGCTGGTGTCGGTGGGGGGAATGGTGGCATTGCTGGTGTCGGAGGGAGGAATGGTGGCATTGTTGGTGTCGGAGGGAGGAATGGTGGCATTGTTGGTGTCGGAGGGAGGAATGGTGCCCCAACAGTGGCACCAGTGGGAGAAATAGTCCCCCAAGGACCGGATAAAGACCAGCAAAGCGCCCCATCTGGCCCCCCGGGCCTCAGTTTAGAGCAACCCTTACAAACTCCCCTCACACTTATGGTTACCCCCCCCCACACCACATCAGGATTGTATAATCACCTACCTAAAAACGGCGACGTCTCCGGACAATATGGCAGCACCTCCTTACCCCCGGCCGGCTTGACTATCAAACTGAGATTGGCGTAAACGTCCCCAGGCAAGGACGAGTTCTGAGGCGTGAGCGTCACTAAAGAGTCCGGTTTGTAGAAAATCCCAAAAAAGTATGCCACCCTCTTCCGGTAGCCCTCGCGGTACAGCAACGCCATCACCACCAGCTGCACGCAGAAGAAGAGCATCAGGTAGCGGGCTTTTGTGATCGTCATTTTTCTTTCTTTTTAGAGAAACCCTCCCAGGTAGAGAAAAAAAAAAAAACAACCAAAAAAAAATTAAATACAAAAAAACGGGTCCACCATCCAGTTTAGGGTTCGGAAAGCAGCAAGTTTCCACTCGTTCCTCCGGCGTGCCGCTGTCTCATCTCCTTTTTCCACGTAGCATGCTTATAAAAGAAGGAACGGATTCTGTACAGCAGAGAGAAGAATCTTCACAAATCCGAGAGGATGGAACGAGGCCAGGCAGCGAGAAGTAAGGCACATGCGGCTCTCTCTTTAGATGTCTCTTTTATATTTCAGAGAGAGATTGTCTCTCACCAGAAGAATCGTTGAAAGCCGAAGCAGCGACTTGTGACATCCCAGATGTTCCTGAGCCTGAAAGAGGAAGAAAAGAGAAGGATCGTCAGGCACGCTGCAAGAGCAGATTGTTGGTTATCCAGGCAGAGAGGCTGCACACCCATCAACCCACTTCCAGGATAAATCACAGACTAAGAAGAGCCGAGGCACCTGAAGCTTCTTCTCTGATGTAGACAATCGCTTCCCTCCCGCTACATTGGAGCAATTACTAGGAAGTGAAGCATACAGGATGACGGAGAGAAGAAAAGGAAGGAAGGAGGGAGGGAGGGGGGATC